>OZ018318.1:223598992-224173248 GCA_963969495.1 Ceratothoa steindachneri
ACCTCTAACATGTTTCAAGAAGAAACGTTAAAAAAATGTATTTTTATGTTCCCTTCCCCACTTGTTACACGCTGAATTCTGGCTTCTTCTAATTCGTTCCTTTCTTCGCCCAACTTTCTCTTTTGACGTCCATTGCACCAAGAAATGCTCGTGAAGGTCCGTTCGTAATAGACCGCTCCTTTGTGAAATGCCGTCACTTGGTCATCGGAATCGGGCCGCGCGTGTTTTGGCGCGAAACCTCAGTTAAAGGATTGGCGCGAAGCTTCTTCCAGCCAAGGGAAAGTAGGCGATTCCTTTCAAGTTGGGAAAGAAAAGGGAAATTGACGGTGACCAATGGAGATAAGACATCCCGAAAGAAAACAATGGATGATGGGAAGGAATGAAATAGAAAAGTTGAATTAAAAGAAGGGGAAAAAATATACGCAACTTCATCAAAGCTGACTTGGATTTCGGAATAACTAGTAAAAACAAGGACGATACTTGTCGAAGCTTATTTCTAGGCACCTCAAAATTTACCCGTTTGACCTCAGGCCCCTGTACTTAAGTTATGCGAGATTTGCCATCCGTAGTCATTCTTACCTCTTGTTCATAACATATTTCTCACATTAATTTTTCCTCTATTTGCTCTTCTCATAATTCCCCTTAAGTGCATGCCTCCATCGGATTACTCTAGTTTCATTTCCCTTTTAAACTCCTCTTCTCACATTTTCACATTTTTGTTCTTTTTTACAGTTCTTGTACTATCTGCATGTCTGTCCATGATGAATTATACTTTTTTTCAGCAACACTACAAAGGTTTAGCGCGGGTTGCCCCACGTAATCTCCTCTTTTGATTACTCGAGCTTTGTAATTTCAACATATTTTCCCACTTCCCTTAATTCAAGGGTTTTTAACCTGGTGTGCCTGCACCCTCACGGGGTGCGAGAAGGAATAGTTGGAAGTGCAGTAAAGAGTGGTTTATCTCTTCGTCGCTACTCAAGGGGGTTTAATGTATACCAGGGACAATTACCATGCTCTCCATAAAACCTGGATGCGTGGCGCGCCCTCCCTACCCCAGTGCCCCAAGAAAAACTGGTACTCTCTCTCCGCTTATCCTTTGCGCCTCTTTTTAAATCTCCCATTCTCTTTTCCGCGCTTGGATAAGACCCACTACAGGGTTAAAGAGAGCGTTAAATGTCCTAAAAATATATAATAAATCTCTTGGTCGCTTCGTGTTGTGAGTCAACATTAGGTCATCTACCTGTGTGCATTGGGTAGTGGTGGTGGGTGGTTGGCTCGATTCATATATTTACATTTCATCCAATGAAATGAGTGGCAATAACCTAGTAGTTGCGCCACTCAAAACCAACCAATCAATCAATCCAATGAAATGAGTAGCAATAACCTAGTAGTTGCGCCACTCAAAACCAACTATTCAATCAATCCAATGAAATGAGTGGCAATAACCTAGTAGTTGCGCCACTCAAAACCAACAATTCAATCAATCCAATGAAATGAGTGGCAATAACCTAGTAGTTGTGCCACTCAAAACCAACCAATCAATCAATCCAATGAAATGAGTGGCAATAACCTAGTAGTTGCGCCACTCAAAATCAATCAATCAATCAATCCAATGAAATAAAAGCTTTTTTTGGATCTCAATTTGATCACTAACTGTGTAAGGTTAACAAGTTTAACTCTTTTCATCTTTACTAGTGATCTTTGTGAAGGTTGGGAACCACTGCCATAACTTCATTTTATTTTACACTCCTCTTTTCAAATACTCGTTGTCGGTGATACTCACGTTGGTTTCTTCTTGGAAATTAATAAATAAAGGAGGTCCCACAATGCACTAGATGCTAAACTTGATCATTATCTTTGCCTCTTTCTATTGATTGACCTTTCTTGTCCATCTGTTTCCTTCCAATTACTTCCTCCATTGAGTGAACATGTTCTCGTTTTTACATGTTTCTTTTATTTTGTCGCTCAAAGTTAGATTAAGTTACTTATAACTTATGTTAAATTTTATAAGTAACTCCCCCCCCCCCTCCCTCTTCTCCTGAATAGTTGATCCGATGTCAGATTGTACAAAGACAGAAGAAACAGCGGCCTTTTCTTCAAATTTCTTTCAAATACTAATTTTCGTTGTATCCAGTTTCCACCGTCAGTCTCGAAATAAGAAACGAGTGTCAGGAGAAGACATAACATCCAAGTATTTGGTCAAAAATCTGTATTTAATGTATCATTCTTTCCTTCTGGTTTCATTATTTCAACGCTGACGATGGAGCGGAGACTAGTTTCTTAGAATAAAGATTTCCAGGAAAGGGTTTATTTTATTCTTGCTTAAGTCTTTTCTTCTGGTCGTTTGCAGCCTGGAAAACGCCTTTGTTTTTGCAGTTAGTTTTCACGATTCTTTGTAGCCCGCATGAGTGGAGGTATTCGGACGCATTCTAACTTGGGCCAGGAAATTTCCGAATTTCCTTTCAATTTCTGATTTCTCAGCCGTCTTGACACTTTAATGTCTGACCATCTAACTCAGAGAAGGTAATTTTCGGATTTTCGTTTATTTTCTTATTCCTCGGGATTCTTTACAGTCTGAAGTGTGGCCATTTAAATTGGCCATAATAATTTCCGTATTTCCTTCGGTTTGATTTTCTAATTCTCTGGTGTTCTTGACAAACTTACGCGTGGCCAACTAACTAGCGCAAGGGTAATTTCCAAATTTCTCTGACTGCTTGACATACTGACTTGTAGCCATCTAACTGGGTCCAAGTAATTTCTGAATGTCCTTCATAGCTTCTGATTCCTCAGGTTTCTTGACAGACAGATGCGTTGCCAACTAACTCGACCAAGGTAATTTCCGATTCTTTTTTGTACCAATTCCTTCGACTTCTTGCCATACTAACTGCTGACTATCTAATTTGACCAAGATAATTTCTATATTTTTTATTTATTTTCTGATTACTCAAGCTTATTGACAGACTAACGTCTGGTCGTCTAACTCAGAAAAGGTACTAGCCGAATGTCATTTTTATTTTCTAATTCCTCATGCTTCTTGACATAGTCACGTGTAGCTTTTTAACCCTAGCTAATATAATTCCCAAATTTCATATTTATTTTCTGATTCCTTATGTTTTAGACAAACTGAAGTCTGGCCATCGAACTCGCCGAAGGTACTTTCCGAATGTCCTTTTTATTTTGGGATTCCTCAGTATTTTGAGCAGATTGCCGTGTCGCTGTCTCTCGTAGAAAACCCGACAGGTCTTCATGTTCTGGCTTATTGGTGGCCTTTTTGTAAGAATTTAAGATGTCCAAAGAAGAAAATCTATGCTATTCTTCTGTACCTTATTGCATGAATGTAGTTTAGTCAAATAAAGACTAAGAAGCTCAGAATTTAATTTTCGTGTATTTGCTGCTAACTACAAATATGTAACAGCCCGGGCTAAGATACCAACAAGTCCCGCTATTGAGATCCTTTTAACAATTGATTCTTTGCAATTACTCCTGATTCTTTATTCCATTTTCCTTACCATTTTTTTGCGTTCATTGTATGGTAGATCATTCTCTACTGAATTTATGTAACTTTCATTACGCCTAACAAACTTGACAGCACAAACAAGGAATAACCCTAACAATGTGGAATGAAAGTGACCTGGATAAACTAGTGATATGGATGCAGCGTGACTAATAAATTATTAGTATCTGAAGACAAACGAAACTATTTTAACAAACATCATCTTCTGACATCTAATTGTAAAAGTTTCGAGTAAAAGCAATTGCAAAACGAACACAAAGACTCAGTAACACTATCACTCGCCAGTCCCTTCTTTGGACTACGCCGGGTTGGTTGGAGGGGGAGACCTTGAAAACCCTGCTCTCATTAAAAACCCCGCAACACCAAGACCTATTCTCCACTTCATGGGAGTGTCTGGAGAAAGTAAAGAAAGGGAAATTGATTATATCGCATCTATTAAACTAATCTTAATTCACCCTTTAACACGGATCGAGGATGTAAAAAGCCGAATGAATATTTAATATATTCGCCAGGACATAATCAGCAACATCTTCGCGGGTGAAGAGTTGAGAATGTATTGAAAGATTTTTTTGATCGAGAGAATAAAGGAAACTGGTAGTCACTGAGAGCATTTCACTCTTTAAAGAAAGAGTGAATGGGTGTTAGACAGATAAATAATAAATACCAGAAATAGCTTTATTCTTTATAATTTTTCCATCCCTTTCTTTATTCCTTTCATTCTCTTTTCTTAATTACTCTACCTACACAGAAAACAATGGTTATCCCTTATGCTTACATGCCCACATTTTAACTTTTTAGTAATTTAATTTTTTTTTCTGCCCAATTTATTTTGGGGTTTATTTATCCTTCACTATTAAATAGCCAAAGGAACGACTTTGGCTCGTCAGAACCTTAGATAATTGGAGATATCTCGAACGGAAGACGATCTATTCAATGAGTTCACATTTACGGACGTTTCTAAGAAGTTTTGCGGACGCAAAAAATGCCTTTGAGAAACCTGAGGTACAACGAACAAAAAGAAAGCTTTGAAAATGGCGAAAACTGACAATAGAAGGTTCCAGGATCATGTGACGTGTTGGAATGCTTCAGGAGATGACATATAGCCCATAGAATTTTAGAAAGGTGATGGAAGAGTTTCAAGAAACCCCTAGATTTATTTATCTTTTGTTGCAAATTGGCGATCATAATTTCGATTGTGTTTTGAAAGTAACTTAAATGGGGAAAAATATTAACCCCTAATTGGATTATAAGATGCGTTCGTATGGAATAATCTAGGATTGTTCAGAAAACTCATAAATGGCGTAGGTTGTGTTAGATTCTGTGAGAATTCTACCATTGAATTCAGGGTAACCTAATATTAGGGCAAGGTTGAAAATATTACAACAGTTGCTAATGTACAGGAAACTCTTCAGTGTTAAAAATTAAATAAAAAGTGTCTATCACAAGGAAGAACACTTTTCAATAATTCTATAAAAATTACAAACTTCAAATAAAATTATAAAACGGGATTAATCGATTGAATTTCGAAATTTTTCAAAAAATTCAAAATAAAACAGAGCCTGAAACATTTGGGGGCAAAAGATACAAACTAAAGAAAACTGTTAATTACCCACTATGACACACAACGAGAGGAAATAGACCAAATCCGAAACAAAGGGGCAGAGTTACGTAGTTTGATTGCTCATGCTGAAAATAGCTTAAAGAAAGAAAGGACCAAAACTTAATCTCCAGTCATATATCTTTCCTTGTCTGCCCGACCGTCTAATGCGAGGGTCAGAGATACGGCGAGAGGTCGTCCGCTGGCCTGTCCCGTCAAATCACCTGGCAACGGAAAATGGGCGAGGCCAAAATTCCAACTTCACTTTCGTTTCAGGATGATAATTAGGGTGTTTTTTTAATGAAGGAGAGTAGTAAGTATATTAAGATACTTGGGAAAATGAAAACCCGAAAAGAGAACTGTAAATTCACTTTTACAACACCCGAGGGTAGGGAAGATGGACTTCGTGACAGACACACTAGAATATCTTTTGTTGATATTTTTCATGTGTGTATTTGGTGGTGGCGGTACTAATCCTCTTAATGACAGGGACAAAGAATGGATGGATCTGAGTGGATCAAATCTGAAAGTGATTTTGAACTCATTATAATTACGAGAGAAGTAGCAATTTTTAACGAAGCGATGGGCACTCGGTAGCTACTATATCAGCTACCAAAACGAATGAAAATACAGCAAATGATAATTAGAAGAAAGTGGTCGCATTCTAATCCATATATATATATATATATATATATATATATATATATATATATATATATATACATATATATATATATATATATATATATATATATATATATATATATAGATATATATATATACAGGGTTAAGAAGATTATGTAAGATTGAAATATTGCTCATAAAATTAATTTGGTCGAGTTGTGACTCTATGGTTGTAACTCCCTTAAAAGAAAAGAATGAAAAGAAATAAGGAAGGAAATTAAAAGAAAATTATTAAAAGCAAAGAACAAGAAATTTAAAAAGGAAGAAAAAAGTAATAACAAGGACATGAAAAGAAAAAAAGAAAATTAAAAAGATATGAGGAAAGAAATGAGAAGAAAAAGAAAGGAAGAGGAAATTCAAGAAAGGATGAAGGAAAGAAACGAAAAAGAAAGAAATGAAAAGAAATTAGAAGAAAAATATTAAAAGAAAAGAAGAAGAAATTAAAAGAAAGAAAGAAAAAGGATATAATAAGGAAACGAAAAAATGAACAGAAATATAGAAATAAATTAGAGAAGAAAAATATAAAAAGAAAGGAAGAAGAAATTCAAAAACAGAAAAGCAAAAAAAATAAATGGAAAGGGAAAAAGAAATAATTGGAAATAAATAAAATAAGAAATTAAGAGATAAAAATAAAAGAAATTTAAGAAAAAGAATTAAGCTCCTACAAAGAACAGTAACTTTAAAATGCAATTTGTACTCCTTTGTGTAGTTTCTGAGAGTGTAAATGTGTATAAAATTACAGAGCTGAAAAAATGCACACTTAGAAACACTTTATGGCAGAAATGGTGAAAGTGTTGGATTACGCGGAAACAAGAATTTTAAAAGTAAAAAAAACAACACCCATCTTATTATAGAGGCATCCCCTTCCCCCCTTCCCCCCCTGAAGATAATAAGAGGCAAGAAAAAAAGGACTTTTCTACGTTCCGTAATTCTCTGTTACCCTTTTGTAAGCGGAAACAGGGTGATTATCTGGTATTCGGTGCTATCTGTGGCACCGGGGTTGTTATTGGGGAGTCGGACGTCTCATTCAACACTAGTTCGAATTTATCCAAGTACGAAATTAGGAATTAAGGAATTGTTTGAGGGTTTTTCGTTTCCTGAATTATTTAAAAGAAAGAAATGAAAAGAAATTAGAAGAAAAATATTAAAAGAATGGAATAATACATTAAAAGAAAGAAAGAAAAAGAATATAATAAGGAAACGAATTCGGTGTAAAACTAGAGCAAATTTAACAAGTTGTGTCCCCTAACGTTCTCTACTAAGCTAAGTATTCTCTTTAGATATAACATTATATGTATCATTAATTTTTTTCACTATTTCCCTCTTTTACAAATCTTTTAAAAAATCGGAAATTTTAATAAATAAAGGGCGTTTTTAGATAACATAAAATTTCTATTTAGAGTTTTTTAAATTGTTACAAATATGTTGAAACCTGTTTAAAGATAACTGTAGCAATCGTAGCAATAGCTAGCCTACATGAGGTTGGTTGTCTGAAAGACAACCAATTGCAACGTATAAATATTGATTTATTTCTAACCTAACCTAACCAAATGTTTTTTCGATTTGTAACGTTGAAATGAAACTTGCACAAAAACGTCCTTCAGTGGCTTACACGTGGCGCTCTTGATCCCCCCAAAAATATTGCCTTCGGTGTGAAGTTCACCATCATCAATATCCACCCAACCTTGCATCATGTGGTAACTATTTATGCTATTACAACATTACCTAAATGGCAAAGTTTACTGTAATATGGAGGCAAAAATGATATCAAATCGTATATTTTGTCAATAATGACAACTATTTCGTGAATAAATCTGGTATTTTTTTTTATAATGATATAATTTTAGTTTCGCCATATAAAAAACAAGCATTAATTTTTAGATGACCTAACAAATAATTACTGATTAATATTTGCGTTCAGGATATTTAGACACAACTGATCCGTGTTTTTACCACGAACAGCTGTAGTTGTAACGCACCCGCCATGGTGAAGAAAGAAGGCGTCATTTTAAAGCGAATTTCCTTAGTCACTGACGTGGTTAATAACAGTTCATTAAACCATGGTCTTTGTCGAAGGGAAAAAAGCTCATTTTCGCTGGGCGTAGAAGCGCATCAATGCCAAGGATCACTTAGAAGAACCTAAATGAGGGCGTCGGAGCGCATTACCGCCAAGGATCACTGAGAAGAGCCTAAATTCGGGTGTCGGATTGCATCAATTCAAAGCATCACTGAGAAGATCCTAAATTTGGGCCTCGGAGCGCATCTATGCCAAAGATAACTGAGAAGAACGTAAACCAGCCACTCTGGTGGACGACTGAGATTAGTAATAAGATCAAGAAAAGAAAAGACTTTTAACGAAACTCAAATCTAAATTTGCTCAAGTTAATTTCGATAATCATTAAACTGTTAAAACTGAGCTCAATAAAACTATTAGGTGTAGGAAGAGAGAATCCGAAATAAACATAAGTCCATTAAAAGTAAGTGGATGATTTTCTATAGTTCAAGTCATATGGAAGTAACTTTAAACATATATTTTAGCTCAGTCTTTGTCAGTGAAAATTGATTTTGCAATTCAAGACTGATGATAGGTTAGGAGGAATGGTTTGTCATATACTTTCAAATTTTGATATTAATAAAATGGAAATAATCAAGATTATATTAAAAATTAACATTAATAAGGCTTGTGGTTCTGATGGCATATCAGCTAGCGTCTTATAAGCAGTTCATTGAGATATGGTGAAGTACCTAATGATTCGAAACTAGCCAATGTCGCTCCAATATTTCAGAAATGCAATAAGAATGAAATAAATAACTATAGATCTTTGGGCTTGACCTCTTTAGTCACTAAAATCTTGGAAAAGATTATAAAAATATGTTATGAATCATTTAGTAAAGTACAGTTTAGTCAGTATCAGCATGGGTTTAGGGAAGGCAGATCTTGTCTCACCAATCTCATAGACTTTGTAGAATTTGTGACAAGTGCAGCTTATGATGTAGATTTTATGTATAGAGACTTTAGAAATGCATTCGATAGGGTACCACATAGAAGATTGTTACACAAATTGAAGATACATGGGGTAGTACGTTAGATTTATAACTGAATTGGCGAATAGTTGTGAGATAGGTCACAAAGAGTGCAACTAAATAGTGTACCGTCCGGATGAGAGTCAGTGAAAAGTGGAGTGCCACAGGTATCAGTGTTGTGTCCATTTTGTTCTTAATTTATATGAAGACTTGGAGAGCAGAAAACATGTTAAGGTAGTAAAGTTTGAAGATGATAGGAAGATTAGCAACTAGAGTATTGGATTACAAACAGAATTAAATAGACTTGTTGCCTGTGCTGATAGATGGTAGTTGGGATTTAATCTAGAAATGTGTAAGGTTTTGCATGTTGGTTATAAAAATAGCAACATCGATTATGAGATAAATGTGAACTGAGTGTGTGTAATTAATGAAGAAAACAATCTTTATGTAATAATCCTTCACACACTAAAACCATCTAGGCAATGTTTAAATATAAAGAATAAAGCTTGGAGTTATCAGAAAAAATGTTTCATATAAAAGTAGAGAAGTAATAAAAAAGTTCTAAAACTCTTTGGTACGTTCTTATTTGTGGTACTGTGTTCAGGTCTGGTCTCCTTGTTGTAGGCGAGATGCAAAAAGCCTGAAAAAGATTCAACGTAGGGCAACAAAGTTAATTCTAACTATTAAGAGGTTGGACTATTTAGATCGATTAAAGGAATTGATCATGTATTAACTAAAGGAATTGATCATGTATTAACTAAAAAAAAGAAAGAAAAGGTTTTGGAGGGGTAGGATGAGACAGGCATTTTAAAATGGCAATTAAGCAAAATAGACGTAGCTACCTCATTGACACTAAATTCTTTGAAATAGACAACAACAGCAGAGTTGGTGGTCACAACAAGAGGTTAGTAAGGAAACAATGTAGGTAGGCTGTAATTTTTTTTTACTCAACTGGTAGTGACTTTTTGGAACCAATTACTTGCCCTTGACTCCAGAGCAACTTTCAAGAAAAGGTTAGATAAATACAAGACAAAGAGAGGAATTTGGTATAGTCACGTGACCTATTTAATTTTATATATTTGTGATCTGGTCCTTTGGAGTTGTATAATATTGATATCCATGCATGAATATATATATGTATACGAGTGTGTATGAGTGTATATTGCTGACCACCCACACTGGGGGCACATTTCATTAGTTCATAATTTAATTTCTCTATCACCCACCTAGAGGGGCCCTGGTGGCTTTTGTGGGATGTGGATATCTGTCCTTTACGTGGATCCAGAGAGGATCCGTTGGGAAACGAGGTTGGATAATTGAATTAAAGAGGGAACTAAGCACTGGTCATTGGGAAAAAACCAACGAGAGAATTTCCAACCAAAGTTTGTAAAGAAAGAGTAGTACAGAACTGGAGTACTAGTGCCCCCTGCGGGAGTACTCATATCCATACACTTCTGACACTGAACATCGAAAGATTCTACTATTACCCCTCCCTCAATCGAGGACAGCCCCCTGGTGCCTTCTGGCTTGCAGGTGATTGTCATTCAGATCTTTATGTGCATTTCCCAATCCGGCGGAACGATCTCGTTTACGATTTGGGTGACGATTGGCGTAACTTAGTTACTAAGAAAGTGGTGAAATTGAGGAAGTGAAAGTATGTGAAAGTACAACTCGAGTAGTTTAAAGATGGAGTTGCTGT
The DNA here is from genome assembly GCA_963969495.1 of Ceratothoa steindachneri. Lineage (NCBI taxonomy): Eukaryota > Metazoa > Arthropoda > Malacostraca > Isopoda > Cymothoidae > Ceratothoa > Ceratothoa steindachneri. Next base: position 223,609,511 of record OZ018318.1, read on the forward strand.
GAAGAGATGTGTAGTTACTGTGAAGGGATGTGAAGTTGCTGTGAAAGGATCTGGAATTGCTGTAAACGGATGCGGAGTTGCTGGGAAAGGATGTGGAGTTGCTATAAATGGAAGTGGAGTTTCTGTGAAAGGAGTTGGAGTTGCTGCGAAAGGATGTAGAATTAAAGTGAAGAAAGATTGTCTTGCTGTGAAGGGATGTAGGGTTGTTGTGAAGGCATGTGAAATTTATTTGATGGGACGTGGAGTTGACTCCAGAGTGCGGAAGGAATGGATTGCAATGGGCTAAAACGAGACAAGTTTTATTTTATTTACTTTATTTTTGTTTTATTTTTCATCTAATTGCAGTGACGTTGCCTTCGTTGGCTTACCCATGTTCAGATCCTAAAATTACCTCCGTTGAACTTCTAATAATGATGAAAATTTGGTGCAGACTAGAATCGTCGAAGTTCTGGAATAAGTTCTTCTGTCGCACCATATTGAGTTTAATGTTCTCATCACCCTCGGTGCCCCCATGGGGTCTTCTTACCCTTATTGTGTATGCCTCCCCCCCTCGTGTTTGGCTCTCGTTTTTTATCGCCACTTAGTGGCACTATTATTCCTCGGCCACGTTCTGCGCTTGGGTATAGCAACTTCCTAGAGTTGAAATGGGTAAAGAAATCCGAGTAATCAGGCGTGAAAACACGATACCTCTTACTGTATCTCTCTAGTTGTGCTCAGGGCTTCGGAATTTGTACTCATCTAGAACTCCACTGATCCTTAATTCCATTTCCAAAAGGTTTCTTATCCTTATATGTGTGCAGGAATTCAAATTATTTATGTATTCATTCACCTGGCTCATGATGAACCTCTAGTACTGTTTCATTGTCTAAAGGTTCTGCATCTCAACTGGTGCGTAGGGATTCATTTTATGCCCGTATCGGATGAGGTTTTTGAAAGGCCCCCGATCTGTAATCACAATTTGCCCCTGTTTATGGAAAGTTCGCAATCTGGATAATTTTTTTTTATCAATGGTTCTGTTAAGCTTTGCTTTTATGTTTTGTCCCTCCCCTTTCCATACCGTTGGACTACACTGTTGTTCCTCGTGGGATTATGATTTGAGATGAATAATTACCAGTGTTACCACGACTTCGAACGTCGACTGACTCATTTTCGAAGGCTGGTCAGGAACGGGGGGCGAGAAGTCCCTAAATAGCTGTTATCTCATTGGCATCGACGCGGATAATAGTTTGGCCACCAGCCAGAGCCTCTTTCACCACCTCGGCGCACCTAAGAGGAGGAATGTCACCCTTCTCTCTCTCTCTCTCTCTCTCTCTCTCTCCCCCCTCTTTCTCTCTCTCTCTCTCTCCTTCATTCCACCAACTCCCGTCCTTCTTCGTGACAAAGGCCATTCTAACCTTTCATCCGCACCGGGTGACCCCACGCCTGAAGAAATGGAAGCGACAGTGTTGTTATGGCTTATCGCTGTTCCCTAACGAACAAGGAGGTGAAGAAATTGAAAGAGGGTGGGGAAGAGGTATTGCATCTATTGTACTCCACCCCTTCCTTGTTGACAATTTCCTCATTCTTCACTTTCCGGACTCGGGTAACGCCATGGAGTGTCAAAGCGTATAAGGATTATTTATTGGAAAAAAGCTAAGAACAACAAGGCATCTCAGTCGCACAAATACACACATACACAGCTTTGACCTAAGTTGAATAGCGTGGCGAAGTTAAGGGAAATGGAAATGTATGGAAGTTAGTCAAGGTATGCTATTTGGGGTTCCTGATAAAAAAGGCCGGGCAATTCTCCTTAACCTGACCCACGTGTGCAACAAATGCAGGTCTCGTTACGATGGAGTCTTTGGGTTCGTTAGTGACTATCATTAAAATATTTTTATGAAATTACCAGGGAATTGATTCGCTACTAAGATTAAAATTTAAAATCTATAAAAAAAGCAGCCATGGTTAAAGTTTTATAAATTTTATGAACTTCGCCAATTATAATCATTTTAAAAAGAAACTAAATTTCTCCCCTTTCAAAATATCACGTTGCTAAAATATAGTTATAGAAGAAGATATATAAAAATAAATTTTCTGAACTTCACCATTTGTAATTCTTTGAGTTTTAAAAAAATCACCAAATTTCGATACTTATATTTATTTCTGAACTTCACCATTTTTTTTTTTGATATTATAAAAGAATTATTAGAAATAACTGATAAAAAAGCATAAGTCATAACCAAACTAAGATGAAATTATTATTCAAATACTCAAAAAAATCCCTTTCTTAAATTATAGAGATAGAGATAGTGATGATGATGATGATGATGATGATGATGATGGTGATTATTAAATAAAATACTTCTTATGGTGACTCGCTAGAAGGAAACAGTTAACCAAAATTTTGGCACAAAAATTTATGGAACGAAATAAGTTTTTGAAACATTAAAGTTGACTATTAACCTTTTAGTTATTCCAACCAAGTTTATACTAAAAGGGTTGGATCACCTTAACTTCCTACCTCCCCTCCACACGCACAGATATTTTAACATCCTTCTCGCAATACTTAGCCAACAAAGTTAAAAGCTATAGTTGGTTAGGTTGGGATAAGTTAAGTTCGGTATTTGGATACCTTCCAGGCGCCAGTGTGTATCCCCCAAGGAAATGTAAGGTTTACCATGGACAACTATGCTGCAGCTGACATCTAAAGGATTACGTGCCTTCCCACGCCCCCCTGCTTGCAGGATGTTCTATGGATATATATATATATATATATATATATATATATATATATATATATATATATATATATATATATATATATATATATATATGTATATATATATATATATATATATATATATATATATATATATATATGTATATATATATATATATATATATATATATATATATATATATATATATATATGTATATATATATATATATATATATATATATATATATATATATATATATATATATATATATATATATATATATATATATATATATTCTAAACATCTACCTTCTCGATTTTCAGCACTTTATTTAAAGATCTCCCATTACAAACATTTTGCGGTAGATGTTTCGTTGGTTGTCCCTTTAAATAAAGAGTAAAATTATGGTGAGCGGCCATTTATTTAAATGGAAAACCCAGGCTAAACCATCCCCCTTCTCCATTTTAACGAGCCATTTTAACCCCCCTCCTTAAGTTTTCACAACTTAACATCCATTCCTTTAAAATAAGTGAACGACTTTGTGTTCTTGGTTTGAGGAGTTTGGACGTAAACTCTAGTTTACTATTCTATGTTCCCTCCCCGCTAAATTTTGCATTGATAACTGAATAAACGGGAAAGGAATAAATTTGGAGACACTTAAGGTTAATGATTGACTTAATCCCCTTGCTTTTAGCTCTTTTAACAGTAGTAACTAAAAATAGAATTAAGTAATTGTAAAAAACTGTACATACTTCAACCATTTTAAGTAAGTGTTTGAATAACTGATATTATTGTTGGCTTGAGGCGAGTTATGACGTAAAGTGGTGTATATTATTGTTCAGAAGTGTTTATGCAGGTGTAAATTTTATGGTTAGCGAGTCGGTCAAGGAAGTAGTTAGATACCCTCGTGTTTTAATAATTGTAAGGTTTTGGGGAAGTTAAAGGTAAGTATAACGTAGAAATCTATCTCTCGTGAACAGGTAGCTCTCTTTGGCAAGTTGACCATTTAGAGATATTGAAATAAGTCCTTGACACTTGACATATCGGAATCTGGTTAAAAGCAGTGTTTATATTGAATCTACGGTGTTTCATATCCTTAAATAGCGATCCCAGTACTTGAAAAAAAAGATGCTTCCGCAGAAGCAACTTCTACAAAAGCTTCTACAATTTTTGTAGAAGCTTGGAATTATTTTAACTTGTTTGCCTAAACAAAAATTGAACATTATTTCCATTTTTTACTAATTGCTTCCCATTTTATATTAATGTAGTATAGGACACTAGATGAAATAGGTGAGAACGCGGAATTGTAGATATTTGCCACCAAATACAGTTAAATATGATAAAATTTAATTAAATTTTTTTATATTTCTGGGTTGTTGAAATTCGGTATGAATTTGGAAATAGATTAAAGTAAAAATAGGGTTGTCTACTTTCTGTACCATCATCTTTTTCCTCTTATATCCTGGTTGACGCGTTTTCGTTTAACACTATTCAGACAAACAAATCTCTCTATGTATGCATTCTGTTCACCAAACACAAGCAATCTGCTAAAAAGCATAAAATATTTTTTAAATGCATTGCAATTTCCCCAAGTTTAGGGGAACGATAATCTTTGCAAGTAAACACGTTGAATAACATTTTATTGTATATCAGCTTTTATACTTTGGTACTTTGGTATTGCATTTCATTCATTCTTTTGTATTTTCCAAGTTTGTATGTTCTTAATTCTTTTTCAGGCACCCATAATAGAAGGAAAATTTTTATTTACATTTTTAACAATGGGAGTTTCATCTTCAGACATAATTTTTGCCTTTTATACTTTGCAACAATTTCGCTGTAAAACAGTAAAAAAAAAATAAGTATGAGATTACCGGGTACCTAGATACATCACAAACTGAACAAACTCTAGGTAATGAGGTAGTTATTTCACTCTATAACATCTTAACTTCTCGATGATCATATCTCGCTAATTTGTCATCGATTTTAAAGCTAAATTTGAAGGTGAAAGACTGCGGACTACATACTAACATACTATTATTTTGCAAAGGTAAATAAAAAGTTTTAAAGGTTATTATACATATGAAAAAAATAATATTTTGAATTTGGGCGCATTCGTCCCTTCTTCAACAAATGCGTCAATAGAACCTGGACCTAACCCAAGTAAGGTTAGGTTATTTTGACACATTCAGCAATATTCGTCGTTGGAGGAAGAATGCCCCTCAAACCATCAAGTTAACATGTAGCTTCGCATCTCAAATCAATAACATATTGCTACCCTCTGGACCCAGGAAGCAACAGTAATTTGAACAATCTTCACCCTACCACAACACCGGAGAACTTTGATGCTGGTTAAGTTATCCCAATATAATTTTTAACATCATCGTTAACCTTTGATTTTTCATCAACTTCTTTAACTTAAAGAAATGTTATTGGAGAGGATGTAAGACTGGCAAAACGGTGATATTTTCGTGTGAGTTCAACCAACACATTTACTCTTTAAAGTACGGTGTACAACAGAACCTAACAGGTTAGGTTGCCTTATTTCGCCATCACGACTGGACATTAAGTCTAAGGGGAAACAGTGATCATTAGTCTTTAAATTTGTGGATACGGGTATTAAAGACTAATTAACATCATCTTTAACCTTTGAATTTTCATCAATTTCCTTAACTTAGAGAAATGTTAGTGGAAAGGATGCAAGACGTGCAAAACGGTGATATTTTCCTGCGAGTTCAACCAACACATTTACTCTTTAAAGTACGGTGTATAGCAGAACCTAACAGGTTAGGTTGCCTTATTTCGCCATCATGACGGGACATTAAATTCAAAGGGGAAACAGTGATCATTGGTCTTTAAATTCCGTGGATACGAGTATTAAAGACTAATTAACTTGAGAACAAAGGTGATCCCAAGAAAGACCTAATTAATCATGCTTTTTTACATTTACGACGTTTCGAGCGTTCTTACTCATCTTCAGGTCCTTAACCTGCAAAAATATACAATGGAAAAATATTACTCAAAATTATTTACCTAAAAATAATAGAATAATAACGTGCGCTTATAAAAACTTTCGAAAAACATAAAAGAGTTGGAATAGAAGTGGATAAATATAAAACAACTCAAAAACACTATACGAGAACACCACTTCACTTACATTCTATGAAATCCGATTCTTTAATGAAAAAAACGAATAATGGTTGAAATTTTACCATCCAACCTGCACACTCATTAAGATGCCATTTATCTACCAGTCGGGGACTTACTGATTAACGTGAGATCCGACCCAGTTGTATCTACAGCGTATGGTAACCACCGAGAAATCGACCTGAATCGGGACTCCATCCTATGACCAACCACATCCGATGTAGCTTAACTTGGCTAAAAAGGGAAAACGGTGTTTCCCCTCGGCTAAGCCTTAATGAACAAGTCAACTGCCCTAAGTTGAGTGCTGTCAATTATTCTGACTTATGATCTTCAAAACTTTCAATCCGAACCATAGTTAGTTTTCTTTTAATAATTCCTGTATTAACGTTGAGAGGATCATGGCAAATATATCATTCGAAAGAGAATGGAAAACAACATAAGGATTTCAAATTTCGTTAGCATTGGCCGAATAATTTTGATTTTATTGCTAAAACAAAATAATTCCTAGGCTAACCTTGGGAGAACCCTGTCAATTATATCATTCGAAAGATGATGAAAAGCAACATAAGGGTTTCAAATTTCGTTAGAATCAACTAAATAGTTACGATGTTATTGTCAAAAGACTCGTTTAAACGTAAAATGGTTACCACCCCACCGAACGACTTACGAACCGACATAATGACTTATAAACTCACGTACACGTGACTAAAAAGTGTAATTAAAAAGTGTAAATTAAATTGACTAGAACGGTTGTGATGTTGTTTTGGAGTTAATGTATTTGAAGGGGAATAAATAGAGAATCGTAAAGGAATAATGATTTATTAAAAAAAAGAAACCCGGTGATCTGCTATATATTTTTTATAAGTGTCTGTAAAAGATCTGTAAAAGAGTGAAGTTGAAGAGGGGGGAGGGTGAGTGTGTGTAAGATATAGAACGAATATTTGAAGGAAGTAAGTACTGAAGGTAGTAGGGAACGTAAGGGAGCGCAACTCACTCACCGGGAGAGGAGGATGTCCCAGTGAACGGGAAGGGATAAAATGATCCTCAGCTTGTTCCTGGACCTTCAAGATACACCTTCCAGTCCTGAGATTCATTATTTTGGAGTTTCTCTGCAAATCTTTTTCACAATTCATCTCCTTTTATTTTTTTCTTCTTCTCCATCTTCTACTCCGCTTTGTTTACCCCCCTTGCATTACTCAAAGGAGGGCGCCTTCTTTGAGGAAAGGGGGAGGATTAGTAGAGTTGCGCAGACTCTCTATTTTTTGCGCGACGAGTAGTCTCCGCTTTTATCTATTCGGGCTATGTACCATCCAGACTCTTTCCCTTTCTATAATTTGGACACAAAAAACCTTTGAAAACTTCCTGGTAGAGATTCCTTCATTATTTTCCGCCTTTTTTTGAAAATATTGAACTAGGAAATACATCAGGTTTACATTACTTCCTTAATTATCAACCCACCAATCAAAATATGCAATTAAATTTCACTCTCCAAAGCAGTATGTCTGGTTGAAAGAGGTTTAGACATGTTACCACACATTCACCCCTTTTTAAATACACTTGCAAATGCGGTTGGCATAGCAACGTTTATCCACTTTCACCCTACCTCAGTTTTGGCTGGAGGGTACCTCTCCTCCACTCCATTTGTATCCAACAGTTTAATTTAACAATGTTGGGTAGTGATTTATTTGGAGGGGGAGATGAGGACCCTCTCCGCCCCAATGCATTTCTTATTCAATTTGAAGGTTGATAAAGGTTGCCATGGTAACCTTATAACCGGCTACGGAGGGTTTGGGTACCGGATGTTTAAATTTACGTCACTGGTGGTGTTTTTCGGTAGCACGGGAGTCATAATAATGTTCACCAAAATAGAGTAGCTTAAATAGGAAAGAAGGGAGTCCCCCCCCCCATACCTCTGAACCCGAAGTGAGAGGGACGAATTCCTTTAAAATCTTCTTTTGAGACCTGATGAAGGAAGTGATGATTGGGTCCGATGATCACAAATCAAGATTCATATAGGAGAAAGTATCACTCCATTCTCGAATGTTTCTTGAAATATAATTGTTATGTTTTGTGCTATTTCAATTGATTATCCTACTAATTCAATGCCTTAGGCGATAGAGTAAATGTTGCGTAACCAATCCAAGGATAATGCAAGAATTTATGTCAGCAACATTACAAAAGTGACCACCGAACAAAGGTTTAGATAGTGCACATAGTAAAAATACTAATTTTGTCGCATGGCTATTGTTAGAAAGTGAAACGTTTGTTATTGTTTTCTAGTCATTATGAGCGGTCGCCACCTCAAGGGTTTGCTTCATCCCTCTAAGAAGGCGAGTTTATCGAAATATTCAAAATGCTAAATAAATTTGAGAACGTAAATTATGACATTTTTTTAAAAAGTACGACCATGGTATTATACGTAACAAAGGTTTTAAACTGAAAGGACGCAGGTTTCGAACGAACATAGCTAAAAGATTTTTCACTTTTAAAATCATCGATAAATGGAACACACTCCCCACGGAGGTAGTAAATGTTAGTAGTGTGAATAGTTTTAAAAATAAAATTGATAGTTATTTTACGAATAATGAATATTGTTCAAATACGAAAACTTCCACAAGAAAAAAAAGTCAGGAGTGAGTAGTTTTCCTCGATTGGAGTTTGTACTATAAATCACTTTCTTGTACAACCCCAAAATGTAGTCCCTCATCATGTTGCTTCCCTGAGTATGCTCCCATATTCTCCTTGAACTTATCAAGATGCGATCAAGGATGTGCACCTTCAAGAATATCTTGTAACCCATTTGGCCATAGCTTTTCACTTAAATTTTAACCAGTTCCACATAATTGTCAGTCTTGTGACCGCCCAAAAAGTCCTGACACACCAAAACGAAACTCTTCCAGGCTTCCTTTTCCTTTTTAATAAGCTTTTCAGGGAATTCTAAACACTATGATTTACTTGATTTATGCTCCAACAAAGACACCAGCTTTCACCTTTGAGAAGGTACTTGTAAGGTGTAGACTCTGTTAAGAGCTCTAACAAACTGCTTCATGAGAGTTAGTTTTAAATGCAATGGAGGGAACTACACCTTTTGAGGGTCTACCAATTGCTCATGCTTGGCATTATGTCATCTAACAGAGAACTCATTCCTTTGTGGCCAGTGCTTCTTGTAGTAATGAGCTGTGGTTTGCGTATTGTCCCAAAGACAGAGATGACATGAAAATTTGGTAAAACCTCCTCGGAAACCCATCAAAAATGTTACCATTTTGAAGTCTCCAATCACTTCCCATCCATACTTCTTATAATTCCAAGCTTGTAACGGGATCTTGACACTGTTGTAGTTATCCTTAAGATATACTGACTGAGTCAATGGAGTGGATGGATGTTTATTTTAATTATGGAAAGGTATAGCTTTCATGCTTCTTGAGAAGCTATCAATGAAGAGCCTCCACTCATAAGGATTACATGTAATTTTAACTGCACCAAACAGACCAGATACATCATTGCAGTAGCATAGCCCAGCTTGATAAGTAAAGAATCTTGAGAGATATTTTAACGTTTCCTTTGGCTTGTCACTTGCACATTTTCATTCACTAAATCCCACTCTTTGAGCCTGGAAGTCAAAAACTCATCATTTGACTTTGACGAGCCAAGATCTCTTGACCAGGTCATTGAGGTCTCCTCGGTTTGGATAGTATGGAATCTTCTCAACAGCAATATGTCTGACATTGAAATTTACTTGTTCATTGATCTTGTCAGCTTTTGAATTGTTGCTTTCTTCTGAGAAGAAATAGATACAGGAAGTTCAGCACTCTATGGTACCGTGCAATAGAGAATGTAAGATCCGGATAGGAAATATCAAGTGCATTTTTGCAAATTCAACATTTGGAAAGGTCTACCATGCAAAAGTAGCAGTTGGTTGAGTAGTCAGTGGCTTCACGCTAAATCCAGGGAATAGCAAAATTCATGGTTCCTCTTTTCACTCTATGTATACTATTTGGAAAAGTAAAAAAAAATATAATACTTTTTGGCTTACAGACAAACATAATAGCTAAAATACTTAAATGCTGTCACACTAAACCTTTTTGCTCTTCTTTGATCAACTGTATAAATATTTCTGAAGTAATATTCCAGAATTTTCCAGAAGATCCCAAAAGTTTCGAGGGGTGTATTTTGTTGGCAACTTTTGGATCATTCTTGAAACTTCATAAAATTCTATTAAATTCTAGAAATTTCTCATTAAATCTAGAAGGTTTTGGAAGATTTCCTTAAAACATTCTAATGCTTTTTTAAAAAAGATTTACAATTTTCTACCATGCTTTAAAAAAAAATTAGACCTTACAGCCTTTTATGTATATATTCTCAATTTTTACTCGAAATTAATAATATCCTAGCATTATTTTCCAAATGGGAAAAATTAGAAATTCACTGATCTACCTACATAAGCAAACTTTGGGGATGAAAATAGACTTTTTTCATTTATTTCCGTTAGGAACAACTGGGAATTCCTTTTATGTCAAGAACAAAAGAAAAGTGAAATTTTGTTACATAGTTATTATCTTATAGGAGTATTTCTGAGCGAGTTGAAGTGCCTTATACGACTCTAGGTTATATAAGTCGAAAGCATCGCGAGTATGGACTCGCCTCCAATTTGCCAAGCGCCGCCGCTCTTCGAAAAATAAAGAATTATCCAATGATTACTGTGAAAGATTTACATAGTGATCTGGAATTGTCAAGGACTAAAGTGAGTAAAAACACTATTAATAGAGCTCTATCATAATGATCTGTATTATTATTTCAATCCCCGCACAACTCCACTTCTTAATAAAAAAACATGTAATGAGCCGTTTAAAGTTTGCCAGAAAACATCTCGAAAAGGAACTTTAATTTGGAACAATTTTATATTACTAAATAATTAAAAAATATAAATTTTTGGCCAAAATTATGCTCGTGAAACACGAAGGAGGTAGTCTCATGGTTTGGGGCTGCTTTATTGCACAGGGCACATGAACACTCCACATCATCGATGTGAAGTGCCAAACTTCTACCATCGACATCAATGGATATTTCAGCAGGACGACGATCCTAAGCACACGGCAAAATTAGCTCAAAAATGGTTTTTGAAGAGAAAAATAAACTACCTTCAATGGCAAATTCAATCGCCATATCTCATTCCTTTTGACCATTTTTAGCGAATATTGAAAACTTCAATCCTAAAGAAAAACCCCAGAACTCTGCCTTTTTGAGGGAGATTTGTTAATAAAATGGAACAAGTATCAATAAATGATTGCGAAAGACTAATATCAACCTATAAGAATAGTCTTCGTGCTGTTATTGCAAACAAAGATTATGCCAGGAAATATTAAATCCCTGAAACTATTATTGATTGAATAATTCTATCACTTGCTAAATTTTGTTTATTATCTATTGTTGATAGATACAAAAATATTTTTTGTGTATTTCTTATGATAAATGTATATTTACTGTTTTTACTGTTAGTTTTATATCCAGACTATAACAAGAGATATTTCAGAAATATTAAAAAGTCAAGTGTATAAATTGTTGTGTCACTTCAATATATATATATATATATATATATATATATATATATATATATATATATATATATATATATATTCTAGCCTGAAGATGAAAACTTGTAGTTTTCGAAACGTTGTGAAAAAATTAAAAGATGTTGCATCCGTTTCTCGTGGTTCTGGGATTTATCCTCAATATATATATATATATATATATATATATATATATATATATATATATATATATATATATATAATTTACAATAGTGCTAAGAACATCTAAACTCGTGATCAAACCGTATTTTAAATGATAATTGGCAAACTTTGCCTAAACCAACATTTGCACATTCTCACTGAACTTAACTACACAAAACCACCCCTCGATGTTTGTTATGCAATGTACTGGAACGCTGCACAGGTTCCTGTCTAGTGAAGACTTACATCGCATAAAAATATCGCTCAGAGAACAGTTCACATCCAACTCCACAAATTATGCACCACTACCTTTCTCAAAGCTCTTTTAGTACAGAGTGTATGTAATCTTTGTCTGCCAAACGTATTGGTATCATATATGAGACATTCTTTTTCATAAGGATGTTTTTATTACTTTTAGTATTATTATTAGCAATAGTACTAGTTTATTAGTAGTGGTAGTATTAGTTTAATTATTTTTACTATTGGTATTATTATTATTATTCAATGAATAAGTAATTTATTTCGATATTATTTTTAGTATTATCATTTAATAAATAATAAGTTATGATTGCATCTTTGGCAGATAGTTTGTGAGGGGTGTGAAAATGTGTGGAAGATATACATATAGCCCAAGTAGTCTGTAGAGGAAACTACTTGAAGCCCATGCAACCCTGATGACAAGCAATCCTACAGATGTCATCTGTAACATGGATACCCATGCTACACTTTCGACCGCTTTGTGGGGGAAGGGGGGTCATATCTAGATGCGATGTTTAGGAAGGATGAGACCGGAATGGATGTTCAGAAGAGTTCGAAAACAACACCTGTCTCAGTGGTCCTTTTTAAAAGGTTAAGCAATGTGTTAATATGGCTAGCCTTGAGTGGACTTACCAACTTATACACTCCAGCATAGCCATGTGGAAAAGCCGGTTCGCTTTTCAAGTTAAGTTAACCTACATCGGGTGTGGTTAGTTGTCAGATTCATTCTCATTTCGGATCGATTTTGCAGGAAGTTTCATTTGTTGTAGCGAGTCGTGGTTTGAACCTCACGTTTGAGTGCAAGTCTCACGGAGATAGTTGCCAGACAGTGGAAATTAGTGGTAAAACCCCATTCCTAGGAAAAAAGACGGTAGGGGGAGGGAGGGATAATGAATTTATCCTTTAAAAAAGAAAGGTGCATACCTATTGCTGTTTACACCCATAAATAGGTATAAAAGACCCCACCTTTACCATTAACCCTTTACTTAACCTCTTCGACCCCCTTCAGTCCCGCCCAACACCACTTCACCTGACCCCAAGCTCCTTTGGCACTGGACAGAGCCGTAATCTGATCAGAAAGCGAAAGCTTAACCGTGATCTTTCGACCGCTCTTATTCCAAAAGGACAGAAACTGCATCTTAACTGCCCACATAACTCCACATGTTCAATTTGAGCATGTTCCACTTTCTCCTTCCTTATCATTTACCTCAGTCTCGGATTATGAAAAAGAGTTGCGCCACTTCAATGCATCTATACATTAGACGGACTTATTTACATGCAATAATCCACACTTCACTCTCTTTCCTCCCATTGTTAATTAGCTCCAGTCAAACAGAGACAACGGATGCCCAGAAGACTAAACTTGATTTAGTGAGAGTAAAATGCTAATTGCAGTTGAATAGGAAAGGAGGAAGAATTCCCAGATTCTAGAACAGGCTGAATTAAAAGGGCATTAGTCATGTAACTAAATCCAACATAACAAAGAAAGGCAACATAACAAAGCCATTATTTTTCTGATGAGGGAAGGAGAGACTATTTTTTAGCATTCTTGGGCAATTAAGTCTAATGAAGCGTCGGCATTCTCGCTATTTCGCAGTTTTTGATTCCCTTTGTTTTTAGAAATTGAATAGAGGAAAGTATGAAGAAAGAAATAAAGAGAGAGAAAAAATAAAAGAAAGAGAAAAAAAGGAACAAATAATGAAATTAAAAGAAAGAGAGATAAAGAGAAGATATAAGAAAGAGAAATAAAAGAAGAAGTAATGAGATTAAATGAAAGAGAGAGAGAAGATAAAAGAAGGAGAAAGAAAGGAAGAAATAATGAGATTAAAAAAAGAAAACTTTTGCTGTGTAGAAGATATATAGCAACAGAATTCCCCTGCGGGCATCGGGGCCGGAAAGGCACGCAACATCGGACGTTGGGACCGGGATAATGTGCACTCCCTCTCATTTCAGTTGCAACATGGTTGCTCATGCTACACTTAACACTCTCTTGTTGAGTGTTGGTGAGATAAAAATAGATAGATAGCAACTTCTTCCGATATTTCTGTCGAGGTGTTGTAAAAAACGTTCATAGATAGCAACTTCTTTCAACATTTCTGTCGAGGTGTTGTACAAAACGTTCATAGATAGCAACTTCTTCCAACATCTCTGTTAAGGTGTTGCAAAAAACGTTTATAGATAGCAACTTCTTACAACGTTTATGTTGATGTGTTGTAAAAAACATTCATAAATAGCAACTTCTTCTAACATTTTTGTCAAGGTGTTGTAAAAAACATTCATAGATAGCAACTTCTTCCAACATTTCTGTCGAGGTATTGTAAAAAAACGTTCATAGATAGCAACTTCTTCCAACATTTCTGTCGAGGTGTTGTAAAAAACGTTCATAGATAGCAACTTCTTCCAACATCTCTGTTGAGGTGTTGCAAAAAACGTTCATAGATAGCAACTTCTTCCAACATTTTTGTCGAGTTGTAAAAAACGTTCAGAGAATGGGGATTGGAGTTTTGATCTCCGGCCTAACATTTCTTTGCCATCATTTGGCATTGTTCCCGTTTCTGTTTTCTGCCAGAGCGAGAAATCACAAGCTAAGCCTTTTTTACTAAACCCTAGACGGAGTTTTTTATCTCATGTCTGAAGGGGCCAAGATTTTAAAATTCTCCCCTAAAGTTTCTGTACCCGGACTTTTGCGAGTTTTACCGAAAAAAATCTTTAATTTCTTCGATTTTATTTACAATTGCCGTCCTTTCATTTTATTATTTTATTCATCGTGTCTATGTTCTCACTCACCTTTGTTATTTTTGCATTGTGTACGGTGCTTTCCCTTTCAAAATGTCCGATACAGATCTTTATGGACAATAATAGAACACAGCATCCACATTACCCGAAATTATTATATAAGATTATTTTGTATAGAATGGATTCAAGCGTACTTTTCTAAATGTGAAAATAGGTGTGAACATAAGTAGAACTTTACAAGGTGATGAGTAAGAAGACAAATATAAATTGTATTTCTTCTATTTAATTTGCTCTATTGGTTCCATAAGTGATCATGTTTCTATTCTGACTTCTCTTTAAGGAGGGCACGAAGTCGTACAGTTAAGTGGTTGTTCTCTGTAAACATTTGCTATGGATATTTTAGGCTCTGATGCACTAGTATCACTTTAATAGTAAAAATGAATAAATGTACTATCGATATTGAGAACTGGGACACAAATGCTAAGAACAGGGAACTCTGTAGGTAGATCCTTCATTAGACAAAGAACAACATCCTTTGAACTCAACATATGTACTGAGTTTGAAGAAAGGAGGAGACTGCGAGGACAACGGTAACCGGAACCGAGGCCTAACTTTTCCATTTAGAAAGACCTGCTCTACTGTAGAAGAAGATTTCTGGCAAATATGGGGATCATCAGTCACCTCCGAGTTCACTGACAATCATTACTTCATCAGAACGAAGACCAGAATCCTTCACTTCAAGTGATAGCTACAACCACGATGACCATACTATTATTCCTTGATATTTTGATAACACCTTTCCATCATATAATCTTGCATTACTGCATTATTTATTTCGTGTTTAATATATTTTTTCTCTCTCTATTCACCCTTTTCCACTCCATTTTCCCGTTGTTCTACTCCCTCCGTAAACATGGCTCTATTTTAGAAGTTCTTTTTCCTTGTTAATGAATTCTCTGTTAACTTTGAGCCACTTGTCTTCAGGCAATGGAAATTTCTTCGTTCCTCCAACAACTCCTTGTTTCCCTAATCCCTAAAGGAGGGGTCTTTTTCCCGAAAGGTGGGAGGGGGGGGAGATTTCTTTATATGTAATCCCTTGTGATCGTCATAAGATGGGATCGATCAACGTGACCCTTTCTCATCTCGTTAATCCCGCAATTCCCCATAATGGGTTCGAAACTTGTATTTTTCGGAACCTCAATTCTTTTATTGTTGCCGGAGGGTTCGTGCTCCCTCCCGGCCTCACCCTGACAAATCTATTCACAACCATTGCTTCTTCGATAGTCCTTAGTTTGATTTCTCTCTCCTTTCTTTACTCCATTCTTTCTTTTATCTTTTTATTTTAATTTATTTCCTTATTTTATTTTTACTTTTATTTTCCCTTTCTTTTAATTTATTTCCTTCTTTTATTAATTGAATATATTTTTTATCTCAGGTTTCTTTATTCGTTGCCTTTATTTAATTTCTTTCCTTATTTATTTTTGTCTTTTTGAGTTTTTTTCTTTTGGTTCTTGTGCTCTCTGCTCCTTCCCTGTATTTGGATATTACGAATCTTCTTTGTTAGTTTTTTTTGAGGGGGGGGGCTACAGGGAAGGGTGTTTGTTGCTATCATTGGTTTTGATTTATTTAATTTCTTGGTCCAATTTTCAATTGGCTCCCTCGTTAGTTTTTTTTTATTCTTCTTTGTCTGTTCGCCTCTCCTTTATCAGCTACGCCATCGTTAGTCACAAATCTGAGCTGACTTGTGTATGAATACAAGTGCTTTTCGGTTGCTCATCCTCCCTCCCTCGGGGGCTGCCCCCCACCCCTTCCCTAATGGCATTAGAATAAGCGTTAAATAATTTGATAAGAGTTAAATTGCTCTCCGCTGGGTGTCTTTTACGCTCAACTGGTTTCTGCCCTGATTAGTTGTGCTAGGCGATACTCACCTCCGAGGATTAAAACCAGAAGGCGACCAAGAGCCAGAAGGCAACTAAGAGAAAGGATTTTCTTTGTTCTTTTTGTTGAGGAAAGTCGTTTGCCTTTTTTTCGCCTTCCGGCTGGAGTGCAGCCTGAATGTAACGATTTTACGACTCTGCTAATCACCTTTATTTCCCGTAGTAGTAGTAGTTGGGTACGGTGCACAGTGTTCACTTTAGATTGTACCACATTCACATAAATGAAAGGTGTCGGTTATTGGACTGGCACACCCACCCATTCCGTTCATTCACGTCCTCGTATAATGCATTGTATACAACGAACTCTATGTTCTCCTTCCTCTATATAAAATTTTTATTTCTACCTCCCACTTCCTGTTTATATACATTAAACCCTTCAATAAAGTATTTTGCAATATTTAAAGCCTTCATGGATCAGAAATTATTACAAAAATATAGCACTTTGTACAGTGATGTATCACCTTCCATTTAATTACCGGAGCCGAGAAGCACCTTGCGTGCAAATGGAGGTTACTTCTACTGGTCTCATTTTCTTGATGAGCGAATGTGAGAATCGAATGTCTTCCTGCGATCCGGAATTACAGTGATGGCAGGTAATCTAATATATGGACCTGCACGTTTCGAAGACATTTATTTGGCAGGTAATTCACATTGCCTCGCTCTCTGTGTCATTTCCCAAAATGTAACTACATTTCCCATCGGTACCGTTATTCATTGTTGTATGTTTACAACTTTACTGTTAAAGTAATGAAGGGAAGATTAAAAATTTAGGACGCTCGCAGTTTATCTTTGGATAGTCATATGTTCTTTGTATCAGGATAATTTGGAAACGTCTTAGAACGCGTTTGAAAAGCAAAAGCTATATCAGTACCAGATCAGGGTCGAAATTAGCGCTTGGATTAACGCGAATTGACAATAAAGCCTTGAATAAACAGCCGAGTAGAACTGCATGAAATCATCAAGGCCTGAAAAAGAAGCGGATTGCCTTTAATACACCTAATTTATTATTATTGTGTGAGGGAATCAAGGTCTTTCTCTTATTCACTGAGATTAAGGACTATCTTGGCTTATTACCCCCCTCCCCCCAATTTATGCGTACTTATTTCAAAAGGCTTTCTAAAAGCTCATTCCAATTTGAGCAGCTAAGACTTGTCGAGTTTCTTTGAGTCACCATTATCATGCTTTGTTCCCTTGGTTTTTCATCGTTCGTGCAAATATTTTTTTCTCTGGTATTCTCATATTTCATTCTATGCCCAACAAATCCTTTTAGCCTTTTCGGCTAACACTTTTTTGCCCTTTAGTTTAACATAAAATAAGACATCCATGATGATATTTACAAAGGGGGAAAGAAGTAATCATCAGCTAAAAAACAATATATAAAAAATGAAAGGGACGATTTAATAAGAAGGAATGCAGGAGGTAGAAAGGACTTAAAAAATGTCCAGTTTGTTGGAGTCTGAGGAACTGCCAATTCGCAGTCATAAAGGGGACAGTTTGAAATAGGTTTGGTACCCGTTTTACCAACCTCAAAATATTGCCACACCGACCGAAGAAATGTCAGATTTACGTTAAATGCTTGGGCTGTAATGAATAGCCTTAAGGGACAAAACTTACACTAGAATGCATACGTTAACCTTTCTCAAAGTTAATTAACGGATGGTTCAAATTGTTGGATGCATTAAAATACCCTCAACATTAATTTCCCAATAATTTTGACTTTCCGTTTTTGTTATCGCATTATTACATTAAATGTTGCATTGATACTATGATGTTCCATCACTTTTTTTCCTTAGTTACTTAAATGCAATCAGAAATTGCAACGTTGCAACTTGCCTCCAGCATCAATTAACGGACTGAAATTAGATTTTTAATTGAAAATGGAAACGTAGTTTTTATTGGATTTTCAATTTATTTGCTATTGTAATTAAAATACGATTTGTATATTTCTTTAATACACTTAAAATGGCCTTTTGATTAAATTAGTATAATAATTGAATAAATATAAATACACTGTATTTCATATCTGTCAAACCATGGGATTTTATGCTGGAATAGAGTGAATATAAATGTTTAGGAAAAAAGAAGGTTGGGTCATATATTAGGAAAGAAACTGGGGTTACAAGATATGACCCCCCCCACCCCACAAGGTTTTCTCTTCCTCAGTTAATGATAAAAGAAAGATGTAATTAAAGTAGATGAAACTAAACTATAATTTTGCGTTTGAGAAATACAAAGAGCCTGGAAGATAGAACAAAACTATGATGAGTATCGTTATAAGCTTATAATGAGGTGGAAGAGTACGTAAACTAAAGCTATTGAACAAAGAGCAGGAAAGAAACTTTAAAATCAAAGATTTATTCGATCGATCGATCAAAAGATTAAATGCTTTCAATGACTTAGATCCCCAAACAAAGGTTTTAGTCGAAATCGTCAAAACACGGCGACCGAAAGGGTCATAAATAGAGGCATGAATTTCTCCGCAAACACTTTTTATCTAACCTATTTTGACGACCAAATCTAAAGATATTTTTTGCGCCTTTGATTCACTAAATCTGGGTTCTTTTTAAAAGGTTCCTCGTCAGTAAAGTCTCGACCAAACGAGCTTTTTCTGCCTGATTGGCATCAAACTTAAGGACTCATCAATTGCAGACTTTTTTTTCTTCTCATCGAAGATTTATAGCGCCACCCAGTCCCCCCCTCTTAAATGGATATGCCCTTTCATTGGGGAACGAGAACAAGATTAGAATTCAGGAGAGTAACGAGATCCCCCTCCCCTAGAATTCACAGCCCCCCCGTGTAGTCTACTTTTTTGGCTACCTTGCGCTGTGCACCTCCCCCATATCTTCATTTATCCTTATTTTATTTTCCAACATACGCCATATAAGTTAGGTTTTCGCGTTTTTTAAAGAAAGGAAGAAGAAATTAAAAACAACGAAAACGAAAGAAACAAACAAACATAGAGACAAACCTAACGATTGCTTCCAACTCACCAGAAGCTAAGCTTCTCAGTCGTTTCTCTTGGACAATTTCGCACCAGGTCACTCTTTCTGGTCTTAGGAAACGAACCTACAGAATTAAAAGGTTGAAATGGACTCAAAAGTTCAATTGTGGATAAGTAAATGGACTGAATTTTATTTAGTGTCAGAGAGATGGATAGATAGTTGTGGATAGATTGGAATTTACTTAGTGTCCAATTGGGGATTACATCGAGTCTTGTTTCACCCATTCATCCATATGGACGATAATAATTAAGCACCTAGTGAAAAAAAGAAGGGAGAGATGCTATTCTTCTTCTTCTTGATTTTCGTTTTCTTTTTCTTTTGCATTTCCTTTGCCTCTTTCGTTTTATCGTTCTCTTCCCTTTTTCTTTAACATTTCCTTTTTCCTTTTCTATTTCACTTTCTTTCTCTTTTTCTTTTCATTTTATTTTTATTTTCCGTTTTCTTTTCTTTGTCCTTTTGACATTTCCTTTTCCTTTTTTTCATTTTTCATTTCACTTTCATGTTCCTTTGTTCTTTTCATTTTCTTTTCTCATTTCCTTTCATTTTCCTTTTTTTTCATTTTCATTCCCTTTCTCTTGATTTTTCATTTCCATTTCCCTTCTCTTCCTTTTCTTCGTCGTTTTCTTTTCCTCTTTCGTTTTTTCTTCCTTTTTTTTCTTTTCCTTTCCTTTTTCGTTTCCCAGTCTTCTACCTCATATTTTCCTTCTCTTCTTCTTTCGATGCTACTTCTTCTTCTTAATCTTTTCTCACTCTTTCTCTTCCGCTGCTACTTCTTCTCAATCTTTTATCACTTCCTCTTCCGCTGCTACTTCTTCTTCTCAATCTTTTCTCACTCTTCCTCTTCCTCTGCTACTTCTTCTTCTCAATCTTTTTTCACTCTGCATCTTCCGCTGTTACTTCTTCTTATCAATCATTTCTCACTGTCGTGGTATAACATTACATTATATTAATACCATATTATATCTATCAGGGAGGGACCAATAACTTGAAAGCGAACCGACAAAAGGGACGGAAAACCACGAGTTCAGACGGGCTGAGTAGCGAGAGAGTGCAACGAGGTCAGGTAAATTATGGACAATGGCAAAGCTCAAGGTTATTTAAAGAGACATGTACAAAAATATAATTTTATTTACACAAAAATAATGAGAGAATTGATGGATAAAATTACCTCAGAGAATTAACGGGCAAAATCACATCAGTAAATGAAAGGGGGAATTGTAGTTATAAATCAGGCTATGAAGTTAGAACTTAAGGTATTCCAGGAGGAGACTATTCAAATGGGGGGGCGGGATTAACTCAATTGGGTTACTAAAAGGGGGAGAGGGGTTGGATTACGGATGTCTTCTGCACTTGAAGTGAGTCCGCTTGGCCTTCAAAGCGGGAGGTTGGAGTGATGACGGTTCTTCAAAAGCAAGGAGGGGGGGTAACTTCCTGTTCAGGGGAGAGTATTTCGGCTACCCGAAATGAGGAGGGCTTCGACAGAAGTTGATGAAAGAAGTCGGGAAAATCACTCGGGGCGATCGTTCAGTGAAATTACCTCCTGGCTGGGGCTAATTCTAAATACACAAAATAGTCCAGCTGTCACATTGCTTTGTTGCTAGCACTTGACTTGGAACCATAGGGAAATATTCAGGGTTCTGGGCGAAACTTCTCAACTCTGTGTCTCTTCCGGGGAGTTGAGCGTTATTTATGTCCGAGGTTCTCCCCGGAGTTGGGGGTTAGCGGGAAACAGCTCTACTCTCGAAGGGCTTCGAATCTTCTTGCAGAGCTATTTTAGCCCACATAAAGGTGAATCGTGGGGGGACTCGATTCGAGGCTACCGCTTGTGGAAGAGAGGGGGGGTAGGCTTACCACTTTAGGCCTAGCCGGGCCTTCTGCTGCACGTGGGAGTTCCTTTCTGCTAAAGATCTTCCACGTGGGGATTCCCTCACACTCACTCTTCCTCTTCCGCTGCTAGTTCTTCTTCTCAATCTTTTCCCTCTCTTCCCCAATCTTTTCTTACTCTTCCTCTTCCGCTGCTACTTCTTCTTCTCAATCTTTTCTCACTCTTCCTCTTCCGCTGCTACTTCTTCTTCTCAATCTTTTCTCACTCTTCCTCTTCCGCTGCTACTTCTTCTTCTCAATCTTTTTTCACTCTTCCTCTTTCGCTGCTACTTCTTCTTCTCAATTTTTTTTCCCACTTCCTCTTTCGCTGCTACTTCTTCTTCTCAATCTTTTCTAAGCGATTTAACTCTACTACAGCCCCAAATTACTTCACGTTTAAAATAACGCAAACGTGAAATGGCCTTCCCAACCGTGTAGTTGAAAGCATGTCATTTAATATGTTCAAAAACCGACTTGATGAGTACTTCAATAGTGTAAATATAACGTAGTAGGAGCACAGATTAAAACGTCATATATTATAAGGAGTTGAGAATTAAAATGAAATGATGAATAGAAAGATGCCAGCGACGCCTCCATGTATGGAGTGAATGTGAATTCCCTTTTTCTTTTTCTGTCTGTCCTATAAGTATATAATTTTCATCACTAGCAGGCGACGCCTGCGGGAAAAGAGAGTACTGTCCTATCACGCCCCCCACCCCCCAGGTTCGAAAAAGCATGTTATGTTAGTGTATTTGAGGGATAGCTAAACCTGCATGTCAAGGGTACACATGTAGATAAGTGTGTACCGTAGAGTTGAAATGGTTAAACAAAAAAAAAATATATATATATATATATATATAACAAAAAAAGAGCATGAAAAAAAAAGCATGATACACTAACGTTAGAATGTGTAAGCGGAGTGGCCTTGAGCGGACCTTAGGGTCTTTTCTGGTTCTTATTTCTGTAGTACTTCTCAATCTGTTCTCACTCTTCCTCTTCCGCTGCTACTTCTTATTCTCAATCTTTTCTCACTCTTCCCCTTCCGCTGCTACTTCTTCTTCTCAATCTTTTTTCACTCCTCCTCTTCCTCTGCTACTTCTTCTCAATCATTTCTCACTCTTCCTCTTCCGCTGCTAATTCTTCTTCTCAATTTTTTCCCTCTCTTCCCCAATCTGTTCTCACTCTTCGTCTTTCGCTGCTACTTCTTCCTATCAATCTTTTCTCACTCTTCCTCTTCCGCTAAAGCTTCTTCTTCTTATTATTATTACTATTATGATCCCTTCCTGGTGCTCCGTAGCTCCGTAGCCGAATGGGATTCGAACTTCTGTTTCTTTTCCCACCGAGATTTAAGTTCCAATCTGTCGCGGCACTCGAAGACGGATCTCCAGGTTTCAAAATCACACTTGGTCAAGGATTTATTCTTGTTAGCATTTTTAAATAGAGCAAAAACCATCGAGGGCATCTCCCCAAAATTTTTAATAATAGGTTCGTAAATAAAGCGGTAAAGTTAGGAGAAGTGAAATGGCGTGGAAACTTAGATACCCCAATGTCTTTGTGCTTGGGACACAGAGGGAGCGCAACTCTCCTAACTATGCCCCCTGGACCTTTAACTCATTTCTGTGGTGCCTAAGAGCAAAGTGACTGGAAGGGAAGGACGTGTAGTCCCGTTTGGGAAGAACAGAAGGTGGGGTTTAAATTACCATAAACACGGACGCTGGGGAGTAATTGGATGGGCATGGGTGGATGCGCCGCATCATTGTGCTTTGTTCTGAACTTGGTCGTGGGAGTTTAGGGAGACGCTCGCTTGAGGCCATCATTTGAGCGATGGCGCTTATCGCTATCCCAGTTTTTGGCTCTCCTTTTTCCTCTATTTATTCACTTTCCTCATCTATCTATCTCCATGCCTTCGATCCCATCTTTTGCACTAATTTTACTTCTAAACTTACCATTTGATTATTTTTTTACCCTTTCTTTCTTTTTCTTTCTCCGTTTCTGTTCCGTTTGATGAGGATCACATTTTTGTTATCGAAGGATCACTCGAAAGAGCACTTAAGGATCACTATCTCCTCTCTTACATTCATTCTCTGGCAATCCTGCGGCTCCTCTCTTTCTCTCTATCTTTATGTTTTTTCTGTCCATCTTCTATCTATATATCTATCTACCCATCCAACCAACTACATCTCTCTCATCCCCATCTGTCTATTTATCTATCTACCTACATACCTCCCCGAAGTATTTTAATTAGAGCTTGTTGTATCTATCCTTGTCATTTGTAGTCTCTCTTGTAATGTTTTCCTCCTTTGCCCAGAGCACCACTAAGTCAGGGAACTAGCGACTGACACCGGTAGTCCAAACTCTTCAGGCCGATCGGATTAACTCCTTACCTCAATAGACTACACGTCCATGGGTATTAAAGTCCGTACTTCTGAAACGCTGAAAGTACCGGGTCATTCAAAAGTCTCGATACACTTTTAAGTTCTAATTAGATGAAAAAACTTTATAGATTTGAACAAATTCAGTCGGGAACATACTATAGACTGCTAGAATTAGTCCCATAACGAAATAATTCCTCTTCTTCTGCTTCCTTATGCTCCATAGACTTCAACGTGAGCCCCTTCTTTTTCGAGGCACATTTCCCACCTCTTCATGCATTCCTCTCTAACTCTGGCTAGCATCTTCCTTGTAACAAGATTGCAGGTATTCCTTATACGTTCTTCTAACTCTTCAATCATCCCGGGCTTATATGCATAGACTTTGCTTTTCAGGAATCCCCACAGAAAGAGGTCACGGGGTGTCAAATCTGGAGAACGTGGCGACCACTCTAGAGGTCCTCAATGAACTACCCATCTATCAGAAAACTTGTGATTCGAGAAATCGCGAACTTCTTTAGCATAATGTGGAAGAGCACCATCTTGTTGGGGAAAAAAATCATCAGCATTGGCTACACCTTCCAATTCAGGGAGAAAAAGTTTCGAAGCATCGCTAGATACTTGACACCTGTCACACTAACAGTCCGCTGCTGATCATCTTCGAAGGAACATGGTCCAATGAGCTTTTTAGAAGAGATAGCGCATCATACAACGAGCTTTGAAGAGTCGCGCTCGTACTCTTCAACAAAAACTGGTGGCTTTTATCCCCAAATCGAGTGTTATGTCGATTCACGTCGACCAGATAAGTGAAAAATTGCTTCATCACTGAAGAACATGTTATCCAAGATAGAAGGGTCATTTTCGTAATGGTGTATGAGTGTCTCACATAGCTCTACCCTTCGATCAAAGTACTCTTTTATAAGTTTTTGAAAAAATTTTATCTTAAAAGGAAACATTTTCAAGTCTTTTATCTAGTATCCGTTGGATGGTTGAAGCATGAATGGCTAATTACCGCGAGGCTCTGTTTATCGACTTCCCTTGGCTTGTGTTGAAAGTTTCTTCAACAATAGCAATGTTTTCCTCAGAACGGTTACTTCTAGGTCTTCCTGTGCGTGGTGTATCAACCAAAGAGCCTGTTTACATAAATCTCTTATGAATGTAATAAATTGTAGTGCGTGTTGGGCAAGTAGGTGTCTCATAGAAAACATGGAACCGTCTTTGAGTTTCGGTTGGAGTTTGGTAAACTTCCTGCCAGGCAGCGATTTTACTCTTTATTTCCAAAGTCAAATGATCTCCCATTTTGACTAGATGTAGGGTTCAACATATATACAAACAAATTATAATTTAGTGAACTATATTATACTACGAAATTCAACTCCTCGGTTTAAAATCTGAAAAGAAAACGTAGCAGGACTTTTTAATGGCCCCGTATTTAAATAATCTGTCTCGCTTTTTGGTATATAGCAGGGGTGGGGAACCTTTGACACGCGTGCCAAACGTGGTACGCCAACGACTTCTACCGGCACGCGAAGCCCAGTGCTTAACTTAAGAAAACTAAATAAATGTATCTCCAATTTATTTTATATAGCAACCGCATTGTGTACAACCTGTTATAAATTATGTTTATGAGTGAGGCAGCAGCAGAAGTCTCATTGGTGGTAAATAAATGAAAAGGTCCACAATTTTTCTTTCTCTAGTTTGGATTTGTTGTTTTCTGCTTGAAATGATAAAGATTCAATTATGTTTAATATAATATGATAATATGTATATTTTTAGGTAAAATGACTTTCTTTTCCTTGTAATTTTTATGCATCATAAAGGGTTGGGAATGAATAAAAAGAACATTTTTAATTTTATAACCTTTCATTGTGTTTTAGTCAAGTATTGGCGCGTGACAAAATTTTGTAGCAAAGATTTGGCCAATTTTGGCTGACACACTTAAAAAGATTGCCCACCCCTGGTATATAGGGTATTAAATATCTGCCTAAGAAGTCTTGCGAATCTTAGTAGTATTTACTTTAAAAAAAGTCAAAGGATTTTTTTAACGAAATGTACATAAAAATTACACCCATCTCACCCCTTCTCGCGCTTAAGTCTGCTTTACTTTTGACCACCTCGCTATGCTCCATTCAAACTCACTCAATCTTTAGCCTTTTCTTGGCTGAGATGTTCGCGTTTAGAAAGAAGATATCTTTTTAATATAACTTATCAAGCCCGAAATTTTTAAACACGGTGCCATATTAAGTCTAAAACGAGAACCTGATGTAATCTTTGTTTACAAGAATAAACTACACCACGGATGCTCAAATTGATGAATCCTATGTCAACCGAATGTGTCTGATGGCGTTGTGCATTGCACTACGGCGTCATTTCTAAACAACAATTATATATTTTACGTAAATTGCATTTATCGAATGAATATGACAAGCAACCGAAATACACCTTTGATTCATTAAACAACTGTTTTCTTTAAGTATTCACCCGTTTTCACGTCTTGCTATTCATTAATCACATTGATTCCTTGTGCTCGTAGTTTCTTATTGGTCAAAGTAAAAGATGGTGGTCCGCAAATGTTGCTCACAGGTCCCAGAAATCCTAGCACACCTGAGCTAGATAAAATAGTGAAAATGAGAAAAGACTAGGATTTCGGTGAGACCTCCTAAACCGGTAACTCTTCCCGAATTTATTTTAACAATTAAATTAAAACTTGTTCCGGCGTGCGGAAATTTCGCTTCAAGTGTACGTAAATGTGGGTATGCACGCGTGGGTCTCTGTGTAAGTGTGATCCCGGAAGTACATATTGAAATTGGATCGGTTCATTTGTATTCGTGGTGGTAAAACTTTCATTTGTGAGAAACATAAAATAAATTCGGTCCTGAAAACACTGAAGAACTCGCGAAAGCAGATTTCTACCGGGCTCCAAATCCGTGCGCTTCCTACCCCGACAAGGGAGGGGCGGTGGTAAGCTCCGCAGTGGGGACATCGTTCCCCCACACCATTAACCCTCTCTGCGTGAGGGTCAGAAATTTGGGGCTTGTTATACTCTTATATTCGGCAAATTTGGAGGGCGAGTGTTTGCTTTCCTTCAAATTTCACCTTACTAAGTATAGTAACAGAGTGGAAAGACAAAAAGAACTTCGGCTGCTGGAAATTCCTTTAGTTCAGAAATAAGTGATCCCTTGGGGTACAAAGGGGCAGAAATAAAAATTTGTACTCTTGTTCTTATTTATTCCGGAAATTTTAATGCTGACCTTTGTCGCGAGTTGAAGGTCTAATTGGTGTAAATTTGATGGTACCTTAATATTCCTTCTCCTTTCTTCATCTCTACTATGCTACTCTGCCAGCACCGAACGCAAATGCAGCTATAAAACACCTAAACCTCAGCTTTCGCTATTTATTATGTGATAGCAGTGTCTCTACTGGCCCAACACTGCTACATATTATTATTATTATTATTATTATTATTATTATTATTATTATTATTATGTCACTGCAGTTTTTAAGACAAATAATACTTATTATTTTGTATATATATATATATATATATATATATATATATATATATATATATATATATATATATATATATATATATGTACAGATCACAGACTTATTCGAAGTGTCAGACGATTAGCAATTGCTGGAATTCCTGCTCACAGCAGTCAGAAATGAACTCTCTCGCGCCTGATGAATCTTCTTTCAGGCTTTTAATCCTTTGTTTTTCTGCCTTATTATCTTTGAGAGGTTAATTAATGAGGGATTCAAGCCCCTTTTCATATCCCTGTCTCCGGGATTGTACTCTGGGCGTGTGAGGCTCCTAGATGGATGCCCATCGACTATCGGCGATATATTTACGAGAAGAAATTACTCGTTTTAGGTGAAAATGAGTCCTGGGGACGGACACGTTTGAACCTCGTGCTCTGATGTAACACATCTCACCTGAAGATGTGGATGTGGAGATGAATTGATGCAGCCGAGCTTTCACTCCATCCACGAACCTTCCCAGAAAACGAATCTGGGTCACGCAGATTCGCAGCAGGGGGTTGGGGGTATGGGCATCGGGGCATAAGCCTGGAAGGATCGTTGTTCTCCCCTATAGTCTGCGTGAAGTGTAAGTGATATGGTTAGGTTGTAGAGACTCGCGAATGTTTTCTCTTTGGGGTGAAGTCACCTTCATTTAGGTCTCTTTCCGCGTTTGAGGCGACGGGCTCAGTTGTGCTCGCTTTGGGGGGCTGAGGGGGGGCTGGGAATCAATGAGGGCGATCGCCGAGTCGGATCGATTCCTTCTCACTTCGATGATTTCCAATTTGTTGGTTGAACCACTCTCTCTCTCTTCCTGACACTCTCTCCCACGCTCACTCTCTCCCTATCTCTTACTACTTTCTATAACTCTCTCCAGTGTGGGTTCCTCCACGTCTCGGGGCAGGCATCGGAAGGAGGTCGCATTTAATTGAGGTCTGTTGCCGTGGTAACACGAATCGATCGGGATAGTGGATGCAACGAGGGAATCTTGAAGCTTCCATCTTCCTTTCTCTTCCTAATTCATCTCAACATTTTAGATTATTTTTTTAGGATCAACAAACCCAAAATAGAGTGAACACGGGATCCTTTAAAGAGGAAGATCAATATATTGCTTCTATTTGATCATAGCGAGATGTGAAGGATCAATTAATGTTTTCTTTGTGTTGCCCCAAATCATGGTCAAAATGTTTGGCAGAGGCACTTTGACGCAATGTAAATAAATATTTCTTAAATATTTCGTTAATGTTTCCTAAATGTTTCCTTAAAATCTGCTTAAGCATCTTTAGTGTGTTATGTATTATTGCATGATCGAGCGCACCACCTCTCTCGCGGGTATTTACCCCAAAACCACTATGAAGGGAAGTTGAGGGTAAAATAGGTAACTATGCTGCAGCTGACATGTGGGTAATTACGTGGCCTCATGCCCACAGCGCAAGCAGCTGCGTGCCCTACCCTCCTGAATGCCCGCAGGAGGAAATACCGCTATACGAGTATATCTTGCACACGAGTTTACTTTCCCCCAGGAAATACCCTCGTCGGTTTTCGATTTAAATAAAAAAATACTACTTAGTATTAGAAGAAACTACTAATTCCATACAGTTTTTTATTTAGATCGAAACCCGATGAGGGCATTTCCCTCCCACGCTCCATAAGGGTCGCCCAGGCTACGCACCGGTGCGGTCACCACCGAAAACTAAACACACAAAACCGCACCAACTTGACCGACGCAGACATCTACCCCCACTGTTACCAGGAACCAGACACATTTCCACATCTATTTACAACATGCTGAACAAAAACACGCCTGAGACAAAAACTCTAGAGCCAGAGAGTGCAAGATCTCGGGGTGTTAGCAGAGTGCAACGCGGAGGCCGACATACCCCCAAGGACCTTAACCGGAGACAAGTTATTTTTCTCTGATTCCAATAACAAGCAGCTACAAATATTAGAGACTGAGAGCTACCAGCTTCAATACTCTTGTAGCGCCTGGTCATTTACAAGTTTTGGGAAGAAACACAACCATGACCAAGATGGTTTCAGAGAGACCCTGAAACGAAGAAAGGCCCAACCTTCGTTCGCATTGTCTGAACCAAACATCTTGCGATGTTTGGTTCAGATGGTCAGTTGCAGCAACGGACCATCCGTACATGGGGATGCTTCTCATCCACTGCGGTTCCATTTCTCAAAATTATTCCCTAGAACATTTGCATGATCAAAGAGAGGTAGCAAGTGGTCCTCCAAGAATACCTCTCAACACCCACCCAAAAGCTGATCAGTGCCTTTGCAGCAACGGACCATAAAACCCAGGTGGTATGGAAGTTGTTCGAGCACTGACGCATTGAAATATTGAGTCCATGGCCTGCACCTCCGTCCCCCCAAACACTCTTAGTCCTACCAAGGACCTTTTACTGTAAACATGATAACGACCACAAATATACCACCTTGAAAGTATTGAGTCAAAACTGGAACTCCACCTCTTAAACTGTAGTTGAACGGTTTAACTCCTAGAGTTAAACGGGATCTCTAATAATAGCAGAGACTTTTGTGTGATGTTCTTCGAAGCTTCTGGACTTCACAGAGCGCCTATTCACACACAAAGGGGATGCTTGGAAGATGAGGATCTTTACCCAAGTGAAAATTAGTAGTAAAACGGATACTCTAGTACACATCAATGGTAAAATGCACACTAAGTGCAATTTAGTGATAAAACTAATGCTTGTGATATACCCTGTACCAATTTGTGGTATACCCGGTACCAAAACCGACTAACATAAATCCAGGTCTTAGCGGCCGTAAGTGCCAAATTCCGAGTTACGAGTCAAAAAGAGCCGGTCGTCTCCCCAGGCAATTCAACAACTCGATTTTAGATGATTTTCTTAGATTTAGATAAAAAATAAATAATTGCTAGTTATAAATATCTAGTTACACTTTTGCATATTTATTAATGAGAGTTTTAGCCCAAATAACTTGAAAATTCAAGTTTCCTCGAAATAGATGAACGGTTTTATTAAATTAAATTTATTTGTTTCACGAGTGAGGAAATCGGTAGCCAAAAAGTCTATTAGTTCTTGCAGTTCCGAAAGTGGACGCCACCGTTGGTGAAGATTAACAGCTAGATTAAGCTGTGTGGTTGTTTGCTTGCGTAATTTGGGTTAGATACGTGTGGTTTTTTGTTTGGGTAATTTGGTTAAGAAAGCCGTAAGAGAGCGTTATTTTGTATTAATTTGACAATACAAGTTTCGTTGCCTTGCGCACCAGTGTAAAACCGAAAGATGGCTCGTGAGCCACCGAAACTGTCATTGTACATACTAATAGAAAAATAACTCTCTCTAACAGCTTTCCTAATAAAGTGTAAGTATATCATAGTTTAATGCAACTCTCAGCTATTGGGTAATTTGGTTCGAATGTTTGTTGTTTTGTTTGCTTGTGTAATTTGGTAATCTGTTTAAACGGCAGCCTCATTTTCTATCGACGATAGGCTGGGAAACACTAAATATGTACGATACGCGAGGAAAAGACTACCCAGGCACGATACGCTGAGTAAAGGCTACCCATGTACGATACGTTGAGTAAAAACTACTCATGGACGATACGCTGAGTAAAGGCTACCCATGTACGATACGCTGAGTAAAGTCTACCCATGTACGATACGCTGGGTAAATACTACCCATCTACGATACGCTGGGGAAATGAAAGATTATATATGTACGATACGGTGAAGAAAATACATATGTACGATACGCTGGGGAAAGACTACCCATGTACGATACGCTGGGTAAAGACTACCCATGTACGATGCGCTGAGTAAAGACTACCCATGCACGATACGCTGAGTAAAGACTATCCATGTACGATACGCTGGGGTAATGAAAGATTGCATATGTACGATACGATGAAGAAAGTACGAGGGGCGGTCAATGAGTTTTGCGAATCGGTAGGGCAAAACAGAGGAAGGATGATGGCTGTTTGTGGGGTGTTAGGACAAGTTATGTCAAGTCACGACCTGCAGCCGCACGCTCCTGCCTCGTCTATTTAAGAAGCAGTAGCTGATCGCAGATCGTCAGTCACAAATTTTTCAACAATGGAGAAGGTTAAGCACCGCGCAGTGATCAATTTTTTTACCAACGAAGGCAAAAATGCAACCATTGCTCGCTGAAATAGGGAGTTCTGCCATGGTCGTGAGTCCCTTGAAGATGACCCCTGTCCAGGACGCCCGCCAGACGTGACCAACGAGGACAATGTGGCCCGTGTGGAGAGGATGATCCTCGAAAATCGACGGTCGAAGGTCGAAGAAATCGAGCGAGAACTTGGAATATCACATGGAAGTGTTATCAACATCATCCACGACAATTTGGCCATGACCAAGGTCTCTGCTCGTTGGGTCCCTAGAAACCTCACGTCCCATGATCGACTTCAACGTCATCAAAGTCCACAAGGACACAGTTGCACAAGCTTTCCTGCGCGAGTACTGATTCGAGGAGCTCAACCATCCTTCGTACAGTCCAGATCTGGCCCCTAGCGACTACTTTTTATTCCACCAGCTCAAGGCTGCACTTCGTGGACGCCGGTTTGGGGACGATGAAGATGTCCCGCTGGGTAAATACTACCCATGTACGATGCGCTGGGGAAATGAAAGATTACATATGTACGACACGTTGAAGAAAGTACATATGTACAATACGCTGGGGAAAGACTACTTATGTAGTACGTAACCAAGGCGAAATCCCCAGATCTATTATATCATTGTCTGGCTTAAATGATAGGCAGCTGGACGAGTCAATGGATGCGGGGTGGTGTTTAAATATCATCTTTGATGCATTTTCGTTGGGTATTCTTTGTGAAGTACATAGTTCGACGAGTAAAGAGAGGAGATACATGGTGTTTCAGGAACTGATTAGGGTGCATCATCTTACCGAGCATGCCTCCCATATTATTATTGTCATTATTATTTTTATTATTATTAGTAGTAGGTGGGGTTTTAGTAGCCATGATGCGTACGCACCGGTTACTAATTATTTTTATTATTATTGTGAATAAAAATAAAAATTGGAACCTTCAACCTTGATCCGACCGCTTCCTTTGCACTTCCCACGTGAGGAGTAGTGAAGTCGATTTCCCGCTTAAGGTTAAAGTATTCATGAGGGCACTAATGCCCCAGCCTCACCCAACATGAATACCAATATAGGATTTTGTTTGTGTTTTGCATGACCCAATTCACAAATCCCGATGCCCGAATCGCAAGGAAACAAAAGGAAACCCTCACTTCTTCCCCACAATTCCGTAACCGACTAATTTTGCATACATTAGGGCCAGGGTCATCACCCCCATTCCGTCTCCCCTTCCATTCGTGCTTTTCCAGGAGTTTTCTCGCCCAAAGACTACCCATGTATGATACGCTGGGGAAATGAAGGATTACATATGTACGACACGGTGAAGAAAGTACATATGTACGATATGCTAGGTAAAGACTATCCATGTACGATACGCTGGGTAAAGACTATCCATGTACGATACGCTGGGGAAATGAAGGATTACATATGTACGACACGGTGAAGAAAGTACATATGTACGATACGCTGGGTAAAGACTAACCATGGACAAGGGACCGGGACAAGGGACCTTGCTCGCACTCGGTAAGTCATCGTCAAGCGAACGTTCATACTTGGGATGGAACCTGGGTAACAATTATTAACTTAAGGATATTTTGTAATAGGAGCTTTTGGGAGTAAGTTAGGTTAGGTTTCGTGAGGTTAGTTGAGGTTAAGTAAGGTTTGAGGAGGTAAAGTTAGGTGAGGTGAGATCAGGTGAAGTAAAGTTACGTGAGGGTATGTGAGGTTATGTTATTTTAGGTGAGGAAGTGAGGTGAAGTGAAATGTCATGATATGACATGTCATGTTGTTAGGTTAGGTTTGTATAGGTTATGTGAGGTATTGTATGGTTAGACGAGTTTAAGTTATTTTCGCGCACGACTTTTAATTAAAAAAAAACATTTATGGCAGATCTTCCGTTAGGATGAGGCGTTTGGTTTCCGGCGAGAGTCGGACACAAACTCGGCAAATCATTGGGGTGCAGACTTTGGCGCATGCGTATTGGTAGTTCGTTACACATATGTGATCGTTTGCCTTTACGCTCACAACATCCCTGACCTTTTCACTTTCGCACACACAACACATTGGTCTTCCACTGAAGGTACTGCCGAAGGGAGTTCAGATCGACAGTCTCCCGACGTGTAGCGGATGACGAGCGTTTGGACCAGGAAGAATTTCCCGACTCCCTGGTTGTTGGCAAAACTCATTGCTACCCGCTCTATCCGCATCCCCGCCCCCTATCATTAACGACCAATCCATGGGATTAACATTGATTAGTATACTGATCTTTATGGGGATTTCATCACCCGGTCGAGGGCACTCGTTTAAGATTGGAAATGGACCCCGAGTTTTGCAGCTCAAAGTTATTTTTCTCCTCTCTCTACCTCTTTATTTTTTTATTCTTTCTTTTAACTCTTCTTCTTATTTATTTTCCTTTTTTTGTTTTATTATCTCCTATTTTCCTTTCTTCTTTATTTCCTCTTCTGCCTTTTATCCTCTTTTATTATTCCTTCTTTTTTCTTCTTATTCATTTTTCTTCTTTTTCTCTTGCATTCTTCTTTTTTCTTTCTTATTTCTCTTTTTTCGCTTACCTCCCTTTTCTCTGTCTCCTTTCTTCTTCTATCTCCAAAATTCTGCTCAACGACTACCATTTGACTATTTGAGTGTGGTATAGGGTAAGCAAGAAAGAGGAGTGCTAATCACGACATTTAATCCCCTGGAAAAGAAGATACTCAGGAGTGGAGGAGGACCTTGGGGTGAAATAGACCATCACAGCAGTCATAATCAAAGACATTTCGTAGGGGGGCGCGGTTGCTTCTCAGTTTTCCCGAGAGTAGATACGATTTAGAAGGCACAGCAATAAAGGCGTAAGAATATGGGTCATATTTTCAGTCTCTGAAAGGGATGAACCTGCCACCGGAATCCAAGGAGTTAGGACTAACCGACTGGACAAACCCCCACGACTTACAAATCGCTTTGCCCCCTCACCCCTCCCTTAATGTTTGTACATCTGAGTCTGGCTCAAAGATGCGCGCCGAATACAATTTGTGTGAAGGCGGAGCAATGATAGTGTGTCCGTATGTTCGTGTGCCCACTTCAATGTAAATACACCCCCCCCCTCAAATCAAGGCCCATCCTCACCAGTTTCTCCTCCCATTTACCCACCCTCTACTCTGCTAATTAAGAGCTGTGCCTGCATTGGATTTCCCAATTTTCTGTCCAAGGACGGATTTTAAAAAAATCCTCCCACATGCACGCACTTGCATACATCAACGCATGCTAATATGGATGCATATATATATATATATATATATATATATATATATATATATATATATATATATATATATATATATATATATATACAGGGGGTAGACAAAATAATTGAAACAGGTTAATTCAAGGAATATTTATTTAATACTGAGTCGGTCCTCCTTTTGCTTTCTGAACTGTAGCGATGCGTCTTGAAATTGATTCATACAACTTCCTGACTTCATTGAGAGGAATCTTAAGCCATTCCTTTTGCAATACCTGTTACAGCTGTTTCAGACACGACGGTGGAGGGTAACGACTTCTAACTTGTCGCTCCAAGACGCATCACGAATGCTCAATAATATTAAGATCTGTAGATTGTGGAGGCTCTTCGATGTGTTGTAGCTCGCTCCTATGCTCTTTGTACCAATTCTTAACCACATGAGCGGTGTGTATTGGGGTATTGTCATCTTGAAAAATACACTCACCATCAGGGAATAATGTCTGGACTATTGGATGGACTTGATCTTCCAAAATATTCAGATATTTGTTGCTGTTGATCCTACCATGCAGGGCAACGATTGGACCAAGAGAATTCCAAGATATGGCTGCCCAAACCATCACTGACCCTCATCCGTGCTCCACTGTAGGAAGAAGGCATTCAAGATTAAAAGCTTCCCCAGGCTGCCTCCACACCTAAACTCTCCCTGCAGTGGGGAAAAGAGAAAAACTGGACTCGTCGCAGAATATTACTCGTTTCCATTCGTCTGTTGACCAGCCCTTTTAATCTCTACACCAGTTCAGCCTTTTCTGAATGTTTTGTTGAGAAAGCAGAGGTTTCTTGATTCCAGATCTTCCATGATATCCAGCTTTATTTAGCTCAAGGCAAACAGTTTTGTTCGAAACTGGGCTAGTGAAATGTTGATTCAACTCTGGGGATTTTTCATGATAATGCGTTTCAACACTCGTCGGTCTCTTTCAGCGAGATTCAAAGCCCTGCCTGAATTACTCTTCCTGCTGGAGTTTTTGCCCTGCTTCTTGAAGTGTGTCATGGTCCTTGATATGGTAGCTCTCGAAAAACAAAGAGTTTAGCTGTTCTGGTGACGGAAGCTCCTGCAATTCGAGCTTCAACAATTTTCCCTTAGCATCTATACCACAATCGGAAAAAGAAATACAAATAATCATTAAAGTTGATAAATAAAATTATGTATCTACAACAAAAACAAAACTCTAACAATGAAATTCGGAAGGATATTCGTAATATAATGAATAGCTCATTGAAATACTGGTGTTAAATTTATACTGTTCCAATTATTTTGTCCAACCCTTGTATATTCCAAGTATAGCTTTACTGTCAAAATTCATAGTTGTATTCTTTCCTTCGGCACATCCAAGAATCTTATCCGCTTTTCTGTACACGAGGACGCGGGCTGGAGAGGTGGGGCCCTTATCTGCACTATGGTTTTCCTCAAGCTGTATGTAAGAGCTTTCCTTAAATCATACCTCCTCGGTATGGATAGCAATGTCTTTTGAAATCTCCCTATTTCATGTGACTTCTTGCGACTCTCCTTTGCTTATAAAGTTATGTGTGAATAATATAGCACGAAAATATAATTCTCTATGTCTGTATTCCTCTACTTTATCTCGTTATTTCTTTATCTCTCTTTTATTTCCGTCGATTCTAAAAAGGATGCGTTTTAAATAATGCGTAAACTAGATTTCGACTCCTATAAGAGTATCAAGAACCAGTTCCACCCAGACTCATTCCAGATTTGCCAAAGGCCTGGTTTCATAATAATAATAATAAGTCTTTTGCAATGCGCTCTTTAAGGCCTGAGGCCTTCCCAGAGCGCACGTTGTGTTGAGATGAGAATGAAAATTCAATGGAAATTCAAGAGGGGGAGAAGGCAATTCTGAAAAGATGCGTTTTCAGGAGACGCTTAAATGTGGTAAGAGGGGGAGAAGACCTGATTTCAGCAGGAAGAGAATTTCACAACTTAGGGGCACAGATTGAAAAGGGGCAGTCCCCCATTGAGCAGAGGGATGAACGAGGAATATTCAAAAGAGGTGCATGTGATGACCGAAGGGCCCGAGGGACATGGCGTGGCGAGAGGGCAGAAGAGAGGTAAGACGGGGCCTTGTTGTTTAGGGCCTTAAATGTGAAGAGAAGTATCTTGAAGTGAGTACGGGATCTGACAGGGAGCCAGTGCAGTTCATGCAGCAAGGGTTTCGAGGCAGAGAAGCGAGGGCGACGGAGGAGAAGCCGGGCGGCATAGTTCTGTACAAGTTGAAGGGGGCGGAGAGAGGAGGATGGCAGCTTCACAAGCAGTGAGTTACAGTAGTCAAGGCGTGAGGCGATGAATGCATGAACAGCAGTCTCAAGACTTTGGCGATCAAAGTGAGAGCAAATGCGAGAGAAGTTACGAAGGAAACATAGAGAGGATTTGCTGACATTGCGGATATGAGGCTTAAAGGAGAGATGCTCATCAAAAAACAACACCCTGATTCCTAACGCAGTCAGAGAAAATGATAGTATTACCGCCCAGAGTAAGCGAGGGAAAGAGAGATTTAGATTTTTTGACAAGAGCAGCGGTGCCGACGAGGAGGACCTCAGTTTTGGAGTGATTAAGCCTGAGGAAGTTGGTAGAGAGCCAATCAGAAATGGAGGAGTAGGCAGCCAGGAGGTCAGTAATAGAGTAGGCAAGAGACGTGGGGGATGAGGAAACGAAAATTTTCAATGTTTATTAGCCCATTCTAAGAGCACGCACCGGATGAAGTAAGTGAAAGAGGGTAAATTATCAAAAATAGAGCATAATTATTACATGAGGTACTGCAGTGCAGTTTCCATGCCAGAGTGTAGAACTAGTAGTGTAGTTCCTCAGTATCGCTTTTTTTATTAGCACTGAGAACTTTGTTCATTCATCTGTACCCGTTTTGAAAATAAAATATAAATAAAAGTAAAAGGGGAAAAAGAAAAGAACCCCCTCCCCCTATTCACACAACATATTCAAAAACCTTTTCCCTCTCATTCAAACTTTTTTTTATTCTTTTACTTGTCTATTCCTTTCCTTCCATATCTTCTTGATAAAATGTTTATATTTTTCCTCCAATGTCTTGTTGTCAATGTTGAATATTATTAATTCAGCTAGCGGTATATCTGCTATCCAATACTCCTCTCTGATTTGATGGTATGCCTTACACCTAGGCAGGAAGTGGTCCAGATCTTCTATTTGAGAGCTATTGCATCTGGTGCACTCAGTATTTCCTCCTGTCAATCTGTTTCTCGAGTTTAGTTTCTCTATATATGTTTGCATTACTTTTGTTCCCAAGTCCTTCTAACCAACAGTTTAAGTCATAGCTGTGGATCTTGTTCTATATATCTTTATCAGTCATATTTCTAATGCTTCTCAAGCTTCTTATTCCTAGTTTCCCAATATATTCCCTTATAATTTTTACCTATTTGCTTTGCTTTTTCTCGCACATATCTTCAAGGACTCTTCTTAGTAATTTATTGCTTCCTTCTAGTATGTATCTGATATAGCATAATTTATTTTTTCATATCTCTCGACTCTACTGTTGAAGCACCTAT
The DNA here is from genome assembly GCA_963969495.1 of Ceratothoa steindachneri. NCBI lineage: Eukaryota > Metazoa > Arthropoda > Malacostraca > Isopoda > Cymothoidae > Ceratothoa > Ceratothoa steindachneri. Next base: position 223,647,700 of record OZ018318.1, read on the forward strand.
TTCTCATCTCAGTATCTCTTTAGCTGTGTAACTTTGTGCCCCTAGTATCATCCTCCAAACCGAGTTTTCTGCATTTTGTAATTGTTGGAGTGGCTTCTTATTCCAGTTAATTACTGGGGATCCTGCAAGAAGACATGATAGTACTACACTTTTCCAGTAGGTTTTTCCTATCATCATTTTGTCACATGATTTTGCTATTATCGAGTATGAAATATTTGATCATTTTCTGGCTTGTTTCAGTTTTTCTTTTAATATACTTTGAGGGACCATATATTTTTAGACGAACTAGGGGATGGAGATATTTTATTTTTATAATTTCGAGAACAAATTTACCTTAACCAACGATGTTTTTTTCACTCAATAGAGATGAACTAAAACTAAAAAAAAGATATAAATAAGAATACTGAAAATAGGTAAAAATGACAAGAATTACAATTGAATCATCCTCAGTTAAAAATTCTAGAAACTTGGAGTGTATTTTAAGACTCAAAGTGACTTGTACGTACAAAGATAATTGGCGCCTACATAAACAAGCTCAAATTGCTTTGTGTGGACGTATTCGTGCAATAGCATGAGCGTCAGATAATATATTATTTCTCCTATTGCTATGCGCCATTTAATCAAGCTGTACAATCTTTCCTTCTCTCTCCATCATACTCCAGTATTTGGGCAATGTATTAATTTTCCTTATTTGCAATTAACACTGGCTGATAACAGCTCCTTGACCTTTCCAAAATTTAGAAACAGCCGCTTCTGATCTGCAATCAGATCATAATATCACAAAAATTGGATAATTTTACCCGATAACCCAATTATTGGGTGACATTCTGCAATGATTCTGGTCTTTGAACCAAGGTGAGGCCATTTTACGAACAATTATTGGTAAAATAGTTAATAAATCTCTAAGATATAGTATTTGGGGATGAAATACATTGCTTATTTTAATCATTTAAAAGGGTTTCATTAGAATCTTTTCTTCATCTATTTTTTTTCTTTATGCTTACGCTCAATCGAATCGTCCAATCCCATCTCTGACTGCTAGTTTTCTTCTTTTACTGCCAGTTTCCTTCTTTGGTCAAGCTAAGCAGCAACAGCAACAGAAAACCAAACTGTATTGATTAGGAATTCAACCATGGACAACCTTCCGTTCGCTTTTCTCTCGACTGCGCATCGGAAACGTGGCCTTTGGCTGGATTTCAACTCTCTTGTGGCAAGAATAATAGATCTGATATTTATAATGATCGGTGGCCAATTTAAGGTATTAGAGTTAGGAACTCTGATCAACCAACGAGGAAAAACAAATAATCTTCATAATGAAAATAAATTGCTTCAATTTTTTTAGCTTTATTATACAAAGCATAAAGAATGGATACGTAATGGAAGGGACAATTGTTACGGTGAAAGAAGGAATGAGTGATTTGATATAGCGTGTTAATCAAGGGAGCATAGTATTTTTAGGAATGATTTACTAAGAGAAGTGTGAGTGGAAATTGAAACAGGTGTGTGAGGTTGTGAGGGATAGTAAGAGATGCTGACTATTTTAGTGCATACTGATGACTTGATGTTAGTGTCTGAGAGTGAGGGATATGTGGAAATGTTTATTGGAGTACTTGACAGGAAATTTGCTTGGAGGGGGCCTGAAAGTAAATGTTGAAAAGAGTGATACTGTTTGGAGGTGTGCATGAGGTGAGGAAGTGATATTAAAATCCCTTGTGCGCGACTTGAACTAGAGTAATTTTTCAGATATCTATATAGTGGTTCGGATGTGATCACAAGGTCTAATCGGTGGGTGATCAAGGGTGACCAGAGTGGGATGTGCAAATGAGTTGTATGAAGGGCATTCTGGTCCCAACTGTCGCGCATGAGAGAGCAGAGTATATGAAGAATTTGAGAGGAATATTGGGTGAGATAAGAGTAGATAGATGGAGGAATGAATGGTTAATGGGTATATAGATCCTTGGTCAAAAGTATAAAGCAACTTATAGAGTCATTAATATAATGTAATTAAACATTTGTGGTAAATGAATTCAGTCTAAAGATTATATATTTATTTATTTTAAATTATTTTAATACTTAGTTGGATTAATTTCTGCTTAAATTACAGCCATAATTCTTCGTTGCATAGAGTTCATAAAAGTTTCACAAAATTTTGACGCTATCTTTCCCCACTCAGCTTGTAATTTTTCATACAGTTCTTATGGTACTTCTTATTGCTATTCCAAGAAGTCCTTGCAAGAATTCTATAGGACTTAAGTCTGAGTTCTTTGGTGGCCACTCCATGGGGCGATCCCCATTTCTCTACACCAACTCTTCCCGTGGCTGGGTGTATGGCATGGGGCATTGAGATGCTAAAATATAACTTTATTTCTTGGCGCTTTGGTATGCATTTTGTCGATATATGACTATAAAACCTGTGACAACATGGTGGTATAAGTTGTAGAGTTCATTCTTCCCTGGCGTACAAACAACTTCCCTGGTCCTGATGAAGACATGCTCCCCCATACCATTATAGAAACACCTCCATGCTTAACAATTCGTACCACACAAGCAAGGTGAAATGCCTCTCCATTCTTCGTCTCACAAAAGTGTACCCCCAGAACTGCTGAAAATCTGAAAAATTGTTTCAAAATAGTGAATTTTTTAAATAATTTTCTTCTAAGATATATTTAAACGGAATTACATAAATTAATGTAAAAGAAAACAATAACCTTTCTTACATACCTTATAATTACTTTCATCTGACCAGATAACTTTAGACCATTGTTCACGTGTTCAATTTTTGTGATCTTTAGACCACTGAGGACGGCTTTTTCTGTAGAGCTTGTTATTTAAGTCTTTTTCCAACTGTTCTGGGGGATATTTTTGAACTTGAAGCTTCGATGAACTTCCCCTTCAGTTCAGAAGATATTTTTTCTGCGATTCTGTAGTGAAACCGGAAAGATAAATTGATTTTCTTTGAGTGTTGTATAACGTTTTGTGCCTCTTCACTTCCTTGATGCAAACCTCTTGGTCTGTCGATATCGGTTTATTGTGGTTTGGAAAGCAGATTCTAAACGTTTGATTTTGGGGTTTGTGGTCTCCTTGCTTATGTAAGTTCTTTAGTTTTAGTCATATTACTTATTTATAACAATATTGAATACACAATAGTTATAAACTTAAGCTAAAATATAAAAGGAATATTGGTTAAATTCTGATTTTAGAAATAATACTATTTTATTAATTACACACCATTTAATAAAATACTAAGTAATTCAGACGTATTAACAAAATATTCAAACATATTAGCAAAGTACACATAATTATTATCATACATATTTATATGAATAATATGATAAACTCTTAAAAGTTTGATTAAATATGAAGGGTGATTTATAATTTTGGCCAAGGGTGTATGGTGTGAACAAAGGTAAGAATGAGATTGTGACCGAGAATATTCTGAGGCGGTACAGACCTGAAAGAATGAATCAAGAAAGACAATAACAGAATACGTGAGTGCCAAGGTGTGTGAAAGGATGGCAGACATCGCACAAGGTGGATTTATTGTTTATATGAGAGAACGGAACCTGCGAGAAAGGGACCAGTGAATGACAGGTATGCAAATACAACAGCACCAAACTCCCCATTGGTATGGAGAGTCAATGGCACGGAAAATATAATATGGATAGCTTTGTGATTGATAGGGCATTCAGGAGACGCAATTTATGTAAAATTATGATATTATTATTATCATCATCTCTCTGATGAAATAACGCAAGAGATACCATTAATTTCTATTAACAAGAGAAAGCAAAACGGAGGAGAAATGCTGCCGTCGCCGTCGGAGCTCTCAAACAACCAAACCCACCACCGCATTTCTTAAAAACATACATCTAAATATTTTAAAAGCTTCAAATCTCCTTCTATCTCTCCCATTATCTATCTTTATTTATATATCTATCTATTTTTTAAGAACTCAGCTCATCTTAAGTAAGCGAAACCTTTGGATATTTTCACTTCTTGGTTGTCAATCACTAGAAAAAAAAATTGTTTGCCTCATTTTAGAGAATTTCATATCACTCCTCCCTCGGCATTTTCTCTTATTTTTTTATTAATAGAGATTGAAGATGGGGTCAAATGTAAAGTGCATAGGTCAATAGGAAACTTTGGGAGATTGATTGATTAACTGCATCCCCTAAAGAGATTACAGACATTTTGGTTGACACCAGACGACTTTATTCGTCTGAGAAAACCGGTCAAGGGTTAAAGAGACAAATTATATATACAAATTGAGAGTTTTTATATGGGTCGCTTTCCCCAATTCCAAACTTGACCTTCACAATTCCGGATCGAAGTGTTTATATTTATTTTTAGTTTTCAAAAAGGTTATTTCTAATCTCTTTTAATGAACCAACACGATTTTCCAACATCCAAACCTAAATAGGTCTGTTCCTTGATCATTCAAAACTCTAGGAGTTTCCGTTATCTCTTTTTGTATTATCTATTCTCTTTCTCGTATTCCTCTTTTGAATGTTTGTTTCTCATATTGTTATCTATTGTAAGGGAAAGATAGCTGGTATCGGAATGCACCCGGATAGTTTCCAAAGATTTTGAGTGACCTTTGGTGTAGCTGTTAAAGCTATGAATTGTTCTTATTATTATTTTTGTGTTTTTCTTTTTTCTCGGTTTGGCTTTGAATGGATCTTGGAGTATTTTGATGGTGTCCATTCGATAGTTATTTGTTCTTATCGTTGACTTCTCTTCTAGATTAAAATGGACATTAGAGCCTGTCTAAGGTTGTTCATTTCCTCCTACCTTTGGAATAGATTTGAGGAGTCTACTCATTGTAAGCTAGCCTCAAAGTGAACTTGAGAGTTAATCTGTAGTTCTTATTCTTCTTAAAGACATCTACAGGCTCCTGCAGGTCATTACTTTTCTTTATCTTTTAAAATGAGATACTTCTTTAGCAGACTCGTTGATCCGGTTCAATGATGTAATAGACTATCAAATACTAGATTTAATTAATTTTTTGATTTAAATTGCTAAATTAATTGAAATTTTCCAAATATTTGATTCGTTTAAATTCATTATCTTTGGAGTTCTCTTTAATGATGTCTCAATATTTTTTTCTTGGTGCGTAATCCAACGGAGGGAAATAATTATGAGGTAAGAATAGCTTGGATCAGGGTAAAGCTCTTTACTTAGCAAACACGAAGGATTTAGGAATCATTGAACGAGGAAATATACAATCATCATGATTTTAAAATGTCTCTTTCTTTCTTTCTTTATAATGTTAGTTATTAAAAACAACAGGGATCATCTTGTTTTTTAAGCCTCGTAAAGTTATTGATGTAGTTAGGGACAGTGAAACTGAGGTGAAAAAGCAAGTAGGTTAATTAGGGCGCTAGGGACCAAGGTGGTCCTGAACCCTGAACAGGTGGTTAGTTCGAAGGAGGCTGTATATTTATCTACGTAAGTTGGTATGTATTCATTTCTGTCCATGAACTTTCTGGAGATTTTCACTCTCTCTAACTTGCACATTTTACGAGGTTTAAAAAAAAGGTTGATCCCAGCTGTTTTCAATAAATAAATATAATATAAGTATTAGGTATCTATCTATCTATCTCTCCACTCTCTCTCTCTCTCTCTCTCTCTCTCTCTCTCTCTGATTTTAACTTGTATATTCTTTATTTTTCTAACAAGTTTTGGGTCTGGGTCTTATAAGCGAGAAAAAACATTCCGAGACGTCTTTCGACCATGGTTGGTCATCTTCAGAGAATGAACAGAAATGGTATGACTTACAGATTGCTACACTATGTATACTTTTCTACAGAGTGTAGCATTCTGTAAGTCATTCCATTTCTGTTCATTCCCTGAAGATGAGCGATCACGGTCGAAAGACTTCTTGGAATAAAATATGTTTTTTGCGAATGTTTTTTCTCGCCTAAAGACCCAGATAAAAAACTTGTAAAAAAAATAAAGAGAATACAAGTTAAAATCAATAACGCTGCCACTGCTATGGACTTCAACAGTGCATGTATACAACATGGCCTTTTACCTAATTATATATATATATATATATATATATATATATATATATATATATATATATATATATGTATATATATATTAACCTTTATTGCGTGCTAGCGTGCTAAAAACGTTCGGTCAATTCTATCCTTAAAGTGCTCAACACTGGAACTATTAACTATCCACGCAGGTGGCTCATTCTATGTTTTGCATGCTCTCTATGTGGAGTAGTTGCCCACCAATGTAGTTGTTTGACCGCAGGAGTTCAAGCTTCTAACTGTGGTTTCTAGTTATATTATGGATACGGGTAAATAAAAAAAATTCGGTGATCAATCTTTTAGAGGCCTCAAAGAATTTTGAATACCTCTATAGGTTAACCGCGCAATCTTCTATTCTCTAGCTCTATCATACCTAGTTCTTGCAGCGCATCTGGTAGTCTTTATGCCTAATCGACGGGATCAACTTCGTAGCGCTGTCCTGAACACTTTCCAGCCATTTTCTGTCTTTTTGAAAACTAGGGGACTCAAAGTGAACTGGGTATTCTAAATGAAGTCGCACGAACTAGTTATACCAGGGCAGCACAATTTTCTTATTTTGAAAACTAAATTGCTTCTTAATTAACCTAACAGTGGCTGACCCTTCTTCTCTTCCTCAACGTCTGACTGACTAGCTTTAAGTGGCTGTTAATCAGTAAAGCTAAGTCTTCCTCTATGTCGGTGACCTATACTGCAGAGAGTAGTCATAGTGGGGAGGGATTGCATACCTAGTGTGTATTACTATACAATTTTCTAACCTGAGAGACATCTACCACGTGTCTAGCCAGACCACTCACATAGTGGGCGCAGTTCAGCTCTCAACCTTTCGACGCCTGCTAACGCTACACTACCCAATTTTTGTGTCGTCTGCAAACTTGACTATTTGGCTAAATATCCCATCATCTATAATTCTATATTGTTGATATAGATGATAAAAATAAAAGGACTAAACGGGGCTCTGATGCACTACGCTCATCAGCTCCGGCCAGCGATAAGAGGCCTGGCTGTTGATCACATCCCTTTGCCGCCTCCCCATTCCTAATATTTCCTCTCATGCCCAGCACTCTGGTGGGGAGTATTTTATTAAACGCCTTTTGGAAGTACAGATAAAGTACCTTCCTCGCTAGACAACACTCATACTCACCCATCCTATCGTGGAAAAACTTCAGAAAATAATTAAAACACAACCGTTTCTTACTGAACCTATGCTGGAAAGCGGTGATTAGAATATATAAATGTAAGTTATCCGCCATCTTAACTCCTATTAGTTCCTATAACTGAATTCAGGCTAATCGGCTGCGCAGCTCCGATATCCTTTCTTATAGATCAGAGTGGCATCCATCAGAATTTAACCACTGTCCATGGACACATTAAAGATCGTGGATAGGTGGGGTGCAACCTCTTTCTTGACCTCCTACAGGATTCCTAGCAAAAGATCGGTCAGTACCAGTCGATTTGTATCGGTTTAACTGTCCCAGCCGTGCTACTAACTCACCTAATCCGGTCTAAATCTGCAAGTCTCGCGCCAACTGTCATTATCTCACTGTTATTTTCTCTCATTTAAACGAGGGAAATTAATCGTTAAAGACGTTTGTAATGTCAAGGTCCAAATCCAGTATCACGCTACTACCCTTCTTAAGCGTGCCTTCATGCTGCTGAATTAGCATTTGCCTGTTCACGTACAAGAAGAACTCCTTGTGGTTATCTCTGCACAGAGACGCCACGCAGACCCTCTTGTCACGCTCGGCCTTCATAACCAGTCCTTTTAACTTGCGGTATTCCCTAACTTACCTGGCTACGTCTCATTCTATGCCACTTACTTTACACTTCTCATGGCAGTCCCCACTGGGAGTCGCGATCTCCCGACCTGAACTACTCGGACACTAGGGGACGGGCTTTCATCTTCAGAGGATTGTGGACCCTCCTGGTGCCAATGATCTCACTTATCTATAAACTTTCTACGGTAGATGCCCACCTTGTTATTGCGTTTTAAATTCGAGCAACAAAAAAACAATACAAAATGCTTTTTAATTTAAATTTTCAATATATTCTCTGTTCTTTATCTGCAGGTATTTATTTACTATTCTCACCTTTTCTAAACTATATCGACCTCATATAGGAAGATAGGAGAAATATTTCCACACCTTTCGCACAAACAAGGGGATAAGAACGAATAGAAGAGAAGATTGGAAAATCCTATCCCAACTCCTAGCTTCTTGCTCTTGAAGGATAGATTCACTAGGGAAAACATATCATTGCGAAATCTACTCCCCCAAATTTGTCCACATAGTCTCGACAGAAGTACATCGCCTTGTCAGTTTATTCACATACAAGGCATAGATAAATTGATAGACAGCTCGAAGTCTGAAAGAAGTCCATCGTATTACCTTTTTATTCGCATAGAACTTTACAAACAAGGGAGAGATTTATACAGGTAGGTAGAAGCACATCATGAAATGAATTAATTACATCATTGTGCCATCCTACTCACAAAGAACCTTTTAAAATATATGCGAAAGGTTAAGTGCACTCATTGCCCCTAATTTTTCCTCCAGTGCCTCAGCTTTCACCGCGAAGATCTTTTTCAATGCGAGGAGGTTGGGGACGGGGGTAGTTCATGAACAGTGGAAGTGGAAAGACTTGGAAACTTTTGTATCCTTTTTTTTTCTTTTCGTCCACTCTTCTTTGAACTCTACAAGCATTCCTATGCATATGTAGGGGTTATTGAAGGCTTCTAGATGTACTTCTCTGTGGCTTCCATCCAAGGAGTCGAAGAATTCTTGCATGTGATGGTATCCAAATCACTCTCCTATTAATTGTGCTCTGAATGTATTCCCCTATGAGTCCCTCCTTTTGGTATAAAAAGAACGTGTAATTCCCCATCAGATCCTGTTTTTCAACGTTATTAATTCCATTTTGTAATGTTATGGGTGATACGTTATCCTTCCAGGAAGTGTTTTCTTCTTTCCTTCATACACATACGAAATAATTACACTCCTTTTCTTCCTTTCTGATTTAATTTAAAGAGGAAATAAATAACGGCTGTAGATCAACTTTCGATTAAAAGAAGACAAAAATAAAGTCTGTGGATTAACTTTCGATTAAAAAAAAGAAACAAATAAAGTCTACAGATTAACTTTCAAGTGTAGGAGAAATCTCGCAGATGTACAATTCGTTCAAACGATGCCGGAACGTCTTATTAATATAATAATTAAGTATAATAATAATAGGATGAATTGGCTGAACACCCTAATTAAATAGTTGAAATAAATAAAGAGGAAAACTGATTTATCTTTTTCCTATTACGAGAACTATATACATATTTTAAAGTTCAATTCTCACATTCATTATATTAGTCACTCATGAACTACTTAATACAACAACAGAGACAATCTTCGGTGTCTATAACATATATCAAATTAATGAACGAATGAAAAGTTTTTTCCTTTTTATTTATTTATTTGATGCAGAAGTTCACTCTTTCATGCAAAGCTTTCCAAGACTCATTCCACCAAAGCCTTCATCAAATTTTAAGCCAAATCCGTCTTCAACTGTAGGGAAAGAGTTCTAAGCAAACCCTTGATGTAATCTTGGAAATTTCTGCCTCGATCTCTTTTAATTTAACCAAACTGTAATCTCGGTGCCGAATCCACTTAAATCGATGGTGCGGTCGCGTAATCTCTCGGATCAAATCCTACTAATCATATCCTCTCTCTCCGCAGGCATCGCTGATCCAACAAGACAACTCCCTGTTCAGACAGCTGCTCGCTCTCCACGAATCCATTTCCACACTCAAAGTGCAGAACGCCTTGGGACACACCCACGGCAACGCCCAAGCCGCCCTTAGGCCTCTAACGCCATCTGATCTCGATTCATTTACGGAAGAGGAAGAGGACGAAGAATTGGATGATGAAGAGATGGATGAAAGAGGGAGAGGAGCACGATTTGACTGTGACTTTCACGGGAGCGATTTGGACCGGCAAGGAGGAAGGAACAACGATGTAGCAGTTATGGTAAGAACTCGATGTTCATCCTTAATATAAAAAAAAACAGGCAATGTCTTTGCCCCCCCCCCTCCCCCTACGCGGGGAGCTTGCGCTTCGCTACTAAGATTAAAATTTAAAATCTAAAAAAAGCAGCCATAGTTAAATTTTTATAAATTTTCTGAACTTGGATAATTATAATAGTTTTAAAAAGGAACCTTATACTAAATTTTCCCCCTTTCAAAATATCACGTTGCTAAAATATAGTTATAGAAGAAGATATATAAAAATAAATTTTTTAAACTTCACCATTTGTAATTCTTCGGGTTTTAAAAAATTCACGAAATTTCGATACTTATATTTATTTCTGAACTTCGCCATTTTGTTTTTGATATTATAAAAGAATTATTAGAAATAACTTTGATAAAAAAACATAAGTCATAACCAAACTAAGATGAAATTATTATTCAAGATGATGATGATAACGATAAAATTACTTTATCTATGTGTGAGGGAGGGATAAAGAGAAAGATACCAAGGTCAGAGTAAGATGCAAAAACGCAGAATGTGGAGTTGGGTGTATTGTGAAAAGTGGAATTAGGTGGAGTTAGGTCAATGAGTCAAAAAAGACCGTTAATGTACCTTCCTTTGTTTTGCAGTGCCCATATCTCAGTCTCGGAAACTATTTGTGCACAAAGAGGAATTGTTTTCGATGTTAATTGGCAACTGTTAAGTAGACAAGGGAGAGCTATGGTATTTAAAAAAGGACTAATATATATTAAGTGTACCTGAGGAGCGGAAGGAAACGGCAATGTTCCTCGCTTGAGCTGTTGCGTTGCAAGTATGATTGTAATTGATTTATATCAGAGAGCATAGGATATATATACTGTTTGACCTAATTTCAATTTTATTCTTAACTATGTTTTGTTCTCGGTAAACCTTATATGCCATCAATGGAAGAAACAGGTCGTTAGTGGGAGAATATCAAGTTTGCTCTTAACCGTGTAATTCCTGCTCGTCACTCGTCGACTTTCTTTGTCCTTCGTTCATGAGTCAAACACGCGATGTTTTTTTTTAATGGTTGGTTAATAAAGCGCTACCAGCATTTTTTTTCTCTGTTTTCGCTAATATTTTTCTAAAAATCGCTTATTTAACTTGGGAAACGAAGACTGATATGTTTAATGGTAGTGACCTGAATATTTTTCAACAAGGGTTTATGGATAAGACAGGTAGCTTTGACACCAACATGAAAAATACTGTGATTGTAAACGTACCAAACGCAAACACACGTTCTGATCATAGAGTTCACCTTTTCAACACTAAGCCGTAATTAAAAAATGAAAATTAGCAGGATATAATTTCAAAAGACGTAGGTTGATATTTAAACGCTCATATGTATGTATATTAGCGCAAGTATGAAGAAGTGTAGGTACAGTCATTTGTATCACAGGGAAGAGAATTATTGACTTATCGGGGACATACGAGGGGCGGTCAATAAGTTTTGAGAATCAGGAGGGCAAAACAGAGGAAGGGGAATGGCTGTTTGTGGGGGTCTTAAGACAAGTTATGACAAGTCAGGACCTGCAGCCGTATGCTCCTGACTCGTCTATTTAGGAAGCAGTAGCTGATCACAGATCGTCAGTCACAAATTTTTTAACAATGGAGAAGGTTGAGCACCGCGCAGTGATCAAATCTTTTACCAAAGGAGGCAAGAATGCAAAAGATATCCATGAACGCATGGTTTGCAGTGCACACCGACAGCACCCCTTCCTATGCAACCATTGCTCGCTGGAATAGGGAACTCCGCCATGGTCGTGAGTCCCTTGAAGGTGACCCCCATCCAGGACGCCCGTCAGACGTGACCAACGAGGACAATGTGACCCGTGTGGAGAGGGTGATCCTCGAAAATCGACGGGTGAAGGTCGAAGAAATCGAGCGAGAACTTGGAATATCACATGGAAGTGTTATCAACATCATCCGCGACAAATTGGCCATGACCAAGGTCTCTGCGCGTTGGGTTCCTAGAAACCTCACTCCCCATGATCGACTTAAACGTCGTCAAAGTCCACAAGGCCAGAATTGCACAAGCTGCCCTGCGCGAGTGCGGATTCGAGCTGCTCAACCATCACCCATACAGTCCAGATCTGGCCCCTAGTGACTACTTTTTATTCCGCCAGCTCAAGGCTGCACTGCGTGGACGCCGGTTTGGGGACTATGAAGATGTCCAGCTCGCCATCCAGGAGTGGATTGAACAGCAGTCGGGAGATTTCTGGTTGTCGGAAATTCGAAGCCTCAGGGACAAGTGGCGCAAGTGCATTGAAGTCGAGGGTAGTTATATTGAAAAATAATAAAAAAAACTTTTCCTCATATCTCGTTTCCTTATATCCGAACAAATTAATTGAGGAGTCTGTTTTACCCGTTTCACTGCATCCTTACTCATCTTTACAGTATTCAGTTCATGACCAAAGGGAATCATGAATAATACCGAATGAGTGAACCTCAGCTGTATTCTCAACATTTTTTTCCATAAAGTTTTTTTTCGAGTGAAGTTTCCTGTTATCTTCTATCCCTCAATATTTGCGTGTATACTGTTACACCTGGTACCTGGAGGAGCAGCGTACCTTTCCGATCCTAATGCCTCCAACAGTTTCATACTAGATTAAAACTACCTGGGATTTATCCTTTCTATAACCTTCCACCTTACTCCCTTTTTGCCAGTTTCCCTAAAAACCTCTTCTCATCTATTTTCTTGAGCGGCGTCTTATATCGCAGGCTAGTCGTTGAACAGCTTTCATCCGTTCATTTATGGTGTTGCCCGAAAGGGGGGTTAAGATACCCCTATGCCATTACCTTGCTCCCAACTCACCGATCTTTCTTTTTCTCTACGCACCCGAAAGGGGTTATCGGGTGCAACCTTGCTGCCACTGATATCTGGAAGGTTGTGTGCCCTCCTGGCCCCAATGCCTGCATGAGGATCTGAGGTTATATATCTTCCACACATTTTCGCTTTCTCTTGCTCCTTTACTTTGTTTACAGATCTCTCCTTATAAACTTTCTACGGGAGATGCCCTCGTTGTTATTGCGTTTTAAATTCGAGCATCCCCCCCCAAAAAGAGAATCGCTCAATAAAAATGCTTTTTAATTTCACTTTTATATATATTCATTATTCATTATTTATTCATTATTCTCCCCTTTCCTAAACTATATTGACCTCATATAGGACATATATGAGGAAAAAATACAAGTATTCCCTCACGGAGAGAGACACCATACGCACAAACAAGGAAAATCCTCTCCCAAGTCCAATCGGGACAATTACCCCTCCCACAACACAACAAACACACCCATCCCACAACACTACAAATACACAAATACACCCATCCCACAACAATACAAACACATCCATCCCACAACAGTGCAAACACACCCATCCCACAATAATTCAAACACACCCATCCCACAACAATACAAACACATCCATCCCACATCAGTGCAAACACACCCATCCCACAACAGTGCAAACACACCCATCCCACAATAATTCAAACACACTTATCCCACAACATTATAAACACACCCATGTCACAACAGTGCAAACACACCCATCCCACAATAGTTCAAACACAGAATAAACTTCACTCAAACACCAACATGTGCCAGTTACAATCAAGGTTTAGAAGACATAAAACGCCTCCATGATTGTTCCATCCTCACGCAAGGATCCCTCCTGGGCACCGCCTGCCCTACGGAGTAAAGGTAGAGAGGTCATCAAGTAGAAGAGTATAAAAAGGCGACCGAGTAAAAGAGTAGATAAATATTACCTTTCTTAGGCTTGACGACGAGGCAGAATAATGAGGCAGGAGTACAACTTCAAGATTCCACTTTTATGGAACGCTCATTAGAAGTACTCATACTCGAGCATTCTGTAAAAAGAGTTATTAACGATGGTGATAAAAATGAATTTGTACTGATTGAAGAATTTGCGTAAGGCTGGATGTCTATTTTTAATGAGTTTGATAGCTTGAGAAATGCGTTGGTCGTCTAAGGGAGCTCTAAAAGCGTGTGTTACAGAACTCATTAAGGATGACATAAGGATAACCTTCAAGAAACCATTGACCAACTGACGGGGGAAACTGATTTGTGGGAGAAAAATCAATCAGAGGAATTGAAGGAGGAAAGGATCATGAACTCGTAAATGGAAAACATAAAACAAACGAGAATAAAAACGAGTAAAATAACGCGACCAAGTTGTCACTTAGTATTTAAAATTGCGTAGATGGGAATTCTGCAGCAAAAGCAGCAATGTCGCGCACGAGATGTAACGGCGATGGAGATAGGTCAACCCCGAGGAGACAGCTCTTGGTCAAGAAAACAGTGATCTAACCACGGTTTCGCTACATTGCAGACATCTGGTGCAGATAAATTGCACCCAACTGTAAGAATGAACGGATTTTTACCGGAAGAAACCACAGATATTTCCTTATGACAATTCAACATTAATGTTCTCCCATGAATTTTATGTCTGTGGTCTCCTTCACAATAAGTAGATTAAACTCAAAATTGAAAATCACATATTACAGTTGCGTAGAATTGCTAAATGTCATACAAAATAATACAATCTTGACCTACACCTTAAATTATTCTGTACTTTTTTTTAATATCCATTATCCTCGTTTTAGTTTTAATAAGTAAAATTAATGTAAATTCATATTATTTTTAATTAACGAAATATAAACGGGGTAAAAAAATAGAAGAGGCAGAATAGAAAATAAAAATCTAAAAGATAAGAGTAGTTAACAAACAACTAAGAATAACAACAATGACTCTTAAAACAGTAGGGTGAAACCTTGTTCTAGCCGGGAAATGGTTCTTGTCGTTATTCCATCATATCTTCACATCTTGACTTCTCTGTAATTGTCCCTATGGTCGACGCTTTCTAGTTGTTAGTCATTCTACGCCCTTAAACATCTTTTTGTTTTATTATTATTGAAAACCCGAGTCCTTGCAGCCAGAAAAGGATATTTGAAGGGAAAAGTGATCCCTCCTCAACATATCCACTCTTCCGTCTTCACACACACACACAACATTTCCACTTTTCCGTCTTGATACACACAACATATCCACTCTTCTGTCTTCACATTCACAGCATATCTACTCTTCCGTTTTCACACACATAATATATCCACTCTTCTGCCTTCACACACACACACACACAACATATCCACTCTTCCGTCTTCACACACACAGCATATCCACTTTTCCGTCTTCACATATACAGCATATCCACTTTTCCGTCTTCACACACACAACATATCCACTTTTTCGTCTTCACACACACACGCCATATCGACTCTTCCACCTTCACACACACAACATATCCACTCTTCCGCCTTCGAACACACAACATATTCACTCTTCCGTCTCTACACATACAGCATATCCACTCTTCCGCCTTTATACACACACAACATATCCGCTCTCCCGTCTTCACACATACAGCATATCTACTCTTCCGTCTTCACACACACAACATAGCCACTCTTCCATCTTGCACAAGTGGCCCA
This sequence comes from Ceratothoa steindachneri, assembly GCA_963969495.1. Taxonomy (NCBI): domain Eukaryota; kingdom Metazoa; phylum Arthropoda; class Malacostraca; order Isopoda; family Cymothoidae; genus Ceratothoa; species Ceratothoa steindachneri. The sequence continues at coordinate 223,663,288 of OZ018318.1, forward strand.
GTGCCTTCTACTGTAATCACGCCTCAGACCATGACACTTCCTCCACCAAACTTCATACAAGTTCAAATAAAGGGTTTTAGATTCTTTCCTAACGTGCTAGCAAAGGACAAAGGAACTAAAACCTTCCTATTGGTGGTGGTGTAGGGGAGGGGGTCCTTATGATATGGCGACAGAAATAAGGGAAATGTTTTTTAGATCTGGGATCGGACTATGATTTTTGTAATTCTGCCACTCGCATTTCGTGTGTACGTAATACTACCACACGTATCGGTGTGTACGTAAAATACCTTTATTTGGCTCCTATTGGATTACCAATGAACATAGATAAATTCTTTTAACCAGGAATCCTTACTAATTTGGCCTAGTTAATTGCGCCGCCCATCTCTTTCCATTCGTTGGTGATGTGCCGGATAATGCAATAAATACAAAGATCAGACTGACAACCACTGGGAAACCGAAGGCATCTAAGGCCTGACCTTGTGGAGGGGTGGGAGTGCCAGAAAGAGCAGTATTGCCATCTCTTGCTACAAAACAGCGAGCCGGGAACTCCTCGTGGCTCAGGGAAGAGCTACCCGTTCCGCGACACCAGACTGTGAGGATCGAAACTCCTCGACAGGTTCCGAGACCGAAGAATGTGCAAAGGAAGTGGAAATATAAGATAAAGCAGTATTGTAATTGGCTATGTATGTAGTTACGTACATGGCCGTATCTTTTTTTGCGCATGCTTCAAATTCGACGCACGCCACATTGGCGGCAGCTCCCTACACCCGTCGGAGTGTTTTGTGTTCGTTCTCGCTTGGACTCGAAACTGTTCCTTAGGCGTCGGAATATAACTCTTTATCCTCTAGTCTATTGAGAGAAACACGTAACGCCATCCGTCTCTTGGCCAGGATGCCCCTTTTCCTCTACTCGGGTAATGAAACCAATATAAAGATCCTCATGACAAGGCGTCCACGATGGAAGGAAGAGTTGCCAATACATTATACTTATTGTAAAAAATAAAATCTTTGCTTCCTTTTTTTTACCTAACTATTCCAAGAATCAGAAGGTGGTACTAGGTGTTTTACTAGAAGGTGTTAACCGAATGTGTTGCGAGATGTTAATAGAAGCTGTTGCTAGAAGGTGTTCCAAGAAGGTATTGGCCAAAGGTTTACTAGAAAGTGTTGCTAGTTGTTACTATAACGTGTTGCTAGAACGTGTTACACGGTGTTACTAGAAGGTGTCGCTAGAACGTGTTACAAGTTGTTACTAGAAGGTGTCATTAGGTGTTACTAGAAAGTGTCGCTAGAACGTGTTACAAGGAGGTGTCACTAGATGTAGTTTCTTCGGCAGGAACAAAGCCCCTCAGATACAGGAGAGAAATCGCCTCTAGTTCATGAAGACGAATCGAGGTCACCAGACAACAAAAAGGACCTAGAAGATGATGAGGACGAAGGTCATGGCACTGATCTCTCCATAGGTCATACTCCCAGTCATTCTCCAAGTCCGGCGTCGACCTTATCTTCAAATTCATCCAAGGATTCTTCCTACTTAAGAGTAAGTGCCGTAACTAAGTAGGGGGCGGGGGGAGGGTCTGTCATCCGTAGACTATTATTTTCTCCCCCTCTTTGGATATAGGCTAAGACACTTTTCCGTTCTGAAATAATTATGTCTCGGGAGAAAGGAGCAACAAACGTTATTTTCAAGTCGCTTATTGGGGACGACTAAATTTAATTGCCTACTTACTCTGTCGGTCTGAGTTCTCTTTAGTTAAGCCCCGTAGCTCTGAGGAATGATGCCACGGCCTACTGAATATCCCAGAGCTCTCCTACAGAGGCTATAATTCGAAGATGTTCTGAGATGAGCAACGGATAGGTAGGATCGGCAGTGTTTTCGATTTGCTGGAGGTTTCAGTGGAGTCAATCGTTTGTTTGTGTTTCTATTTTTGCATTCGTGTATGTTTTATGAGGTTCTGGTTTAGTGGAGTTGATGGGCGGTTTGCTAATGAATGGGTTTAGTGGGTGGTGGGGTAATATTTTTGGCTCCTTTGCTGGTAATCGGAAGTAGAGAGTGTGCAGTGGATGTGAGAGGCAGAGAAGCAAGGTAAAAAACTGTGTACCTATGATTTTAAACTGTTTCTTAATGGTTCAGCATGGAAAATCATGCTGCAGGTAACATTTGAAAAATGGTGTGCCCTGTCAGCCCCAACGCGCGTAGTTGAGTGCCCTCCTAGCCTCAATGCCTGCATGCTTCCTCACAAAATCATTGCTGAAGATGTATGTACGCGTTGGTTTTCAACTTAAATTTAATGTGGAGTGTATGAAGTAGGGTGATGTGTTTAATTCTATTGGGGTTATTGTTTGAGATGGTTAAGAAGAGTGAGATGGGTCTTTAGTAAGTGTGGAGAAATTTCAGTTTGAGTATACGAACAACCTATGTGAGTTTCCAGATCGGGATTAAGAATGGGGAGGGTTATGTTACGTAAACAGGAGTGGTTGAAGATGTATATGAGTGAAAGCAATGATTTTTTAGGTGAATGTTTGAGATGTGGGTCTGGGTCTTTTGCTTGCGAGTTTCGGAGTGGCGAGTGTGGTGTCGGGAAGGGAAAGAGGAAGGGAGCGGGGCGTTGAAGTGCGTGGTCTGTGCGTAATTTGCTTAGGTTTATGAGTGTTTTTTTATTGTTGTGACTGGCTGGTAGTTGACTGGTTTTGGAATAGGGGGTCATGAGCAGGTTGCATTAGTCTGTTGGGTTGAGTATTCTGGTGTCTCTGGTGAAGACTGATTCATATATGGGGGGTAGTTGTATATGGCGTGTGTGGTTGTTTGTTTGAAAGTATATGATGTGTATGCTTGTTTGTTTGAAAGCATCATTTCAAGCTCTCTGGTTGTTTGGTGGTGATGTGTGTTGAGGAAGTGGATTTTTTAGAGTTGTTCGTGAGTTGGTGCTGTTTTGTCTGAGTGTGTTTCTTTGTTTTGTGAAGTTGGCGATTTGAGGTGGGAAATTGGGGGCGAAGTATTTCCTGTATCTAGGCGGGGGGTGGAGGGCGGGGGTGGGAAGCGTATTTCTTGCTTGCTCTGTGAATTTTGTTGTTGGAGTTGAAGTAGATTTTATAGAAGGAAGGAAATTGGTCAAGTGTGAAGTTGGATACGATCTCTCAGGTGTGTGATGTGAATTCACTCCATATGTCCTTTTGTACTTTGTTATGCTTTTATGTTTCAGCTATCAATAAGTTGGGTTCGTTGTCATGAGAGAAGAATTGGAAGGTGGTGAGATTGCAGTGTGTGGAAGGTTTGCCATGTGCTTCTAGTGTGGAGGTGTAGAGGCAAAGGCTGATATTAGGGGAAGCGAGTCTTCGATTGTGTTGTAAGAGTTTTCTTGTTGTGTGGTTATTCAGACAGGGTAATGCATCATTAAAATCATCCCCTAATAAGAAGATGTGGAGTTTCTAGAGTAGGGCAGGTTGCATGAGAAGAAATTGCGGAGTTTTAGAGTTAGGCTAAGTTGGATGGGGAAAAACTAGGGAAGTTTCTAGAGTTAGGCTAGGCTAAATGAGAAGAAATTGTGAGTTTTTATGTTTGAGCTAGGTTGGATGAGGAGATGGGGCGTTTCTAGAGTTAGGCTATTTTGGATGAGAAAGAGTTGGGGATATTTTTTAGTTTGCCTAGACTGGATGGGAAGTCGGTGGTTTCTAGAGTTGGGCTCGTTTTTAGAGTTGGCCTAAGTTGGTAAGAAGAACTAGCGGAGTTTCAAGAGTTGGGCTAGGTTGGATCAGACGAAGTCGAGGAGTTTTTAGAGTTCAGCTAGGTTGGACGAGAAGAAATCGGGGAGTTTTTAGAGTTGGATTACGTTAGATCACACGAAGTTGAGGAGTATTAGATTTGGGCTACATTGGATGAGAAGAAGTTGGGGAGTTTATAGAGTTGGGCTAGGTTGGATCACACGAAATTGAGGAGTTCTTAGAGTTGGGAAAGGTTGGATGAGAAGTAGTTAGGGAGTTTTTAGAGTTAGACTACGTTTGATCAGACGAAGTTTGGGAGTTTTAGATTTGGGCTAGGTTGGACGAGAAGTAGTTAGGGAGTTTCTAGAGTTGGGTTAGGTTGGCTCAGAAGAAGTTAGGGAGTTTTTAGAGTTACGCTAGGTTATATGAAGAGTATTTGGGGAGTTTTTAGAGTTGGACTAGGTTGGATTAGACGAAATTAAGGAAGTTTTTGAGTTGGACTAGGTTGGATGAGAAGTGGTGGAGTTTCTAGAGTTGGGTTAGGCTTGATGAGAAATATTTTGAGTAGTGCTTGCATCTGGGTAGTATGTAAATTTTGAAATTATATTTAGTTTTGTTGATTTGATTGGCCATTGATTGTTGTTTAGTGGTATACTCATTCTTTTGTAGCAAGATTTCTGTGTATTAAGGTAAGTATGCTGTTGTGCTTTGGGCGTATTTTTTCAGTTGGAACGGAAATAATTTCCGATTTGCTAGAATAATTTTTATATGGTATAAATTAAGTAGTGCCTCCTTTTATTGTTTAGGAATGCTACAATGAGCAATTTATACCTCATATCATTTTAGGATCAATTTCTGAGTATGTAGTTGTTTAGGATCTGTAAGTGTGGCATCAGTAGTAGTGTCATTTGCTGAAGTAGTGCATAGTTCCCTTCTCCGTAATCTTGGTCTATCCTTCCACCTCTATGCTGATGACACTCAAATTTTCGTTTCCCCACCCCCCACGTCTCTTGCTTACTCTATCACTGACCTCCTGGCTGCCTACTCCTCCATTTCTGACTGGCTCTCTACCAACTTCCTCAGGCTTAATCACTCCAAAACTGAGGTCCTCCTCGTTGGCATCCCTGCTCTTGTCAAAAAATCTAAATCTCTCTTTCCCTCGCTTACTCTGGGCGGTAATACTATAATTTTCTCTGACTGCGTTAGGAATCTGAGTGTTGTTTTTGATGAGCATCTCTCCTTTAAGCCTCATATCCGCAATGTCAGCAAATCCTCTCTATGTTTCCTCGTAACTTCTCTTGCATTCGCTCTCACTTTGATCGCCAAAGTCTTGAGACTGCTGTTCATTCATTCATCACCTCACGCCTTGACTACTGTAACTCTCTGCTTGTGAATCTGCCATCCTCCTCTCTCCGCCCCCTTCAACCTGTACAGAACTATGCCGCCCGGCTTCTCCTCCGTCGCCCTCGCTTCTCTCCCTTAAAACCCTTGCTGCATGAACATACTGGCTCCCTGTCAGATCCCGTACTCACTTTAAGATACTTCTCTTCACATTTAAGGCCCTAAACAAAAAGGCCCCGTCTTACCTCTCTTCTGCCCTCTCGCCACGTCATGTCCCTCGGGCCTTTCGGTCATCACATGCACCTCTTTTGAATATTCCTCGTTCATCACTCTGCTCAATGGGGGACTGCTCCTTCTCAATCTGCGCCCCTAAGTTGTGGAATGCTCTTCCTGCTGAAATCAGGTCTTCTCCCTCTCTTACCACATTTAAGCGTCTCCTGAAAACGCATCTTTTCAGTATTGCCTTCTCCCCTCTCGTGAATTTCCATTCTCATCTCAGCACAACGTGCGCTCTGGAAAGGCCTCAGGCCTTGAAGAGCGCATTACAAAAGACTTATTATTATTATTATTATTATTATTATTATTAGTGGACTTTTCGAGCGTATATGGGATGCGGCAGGGTTCTGCTTTCTCTAGTAGCTAAGGCGAGGACAAGATACGTGGTTACTGGGCTAACACCAGTAAGAAGAAAACAAGTGGATGTTTAAGAGTAAGAGAGAGAGGACGAAACCCTTAAAACCTGAGGCCGTGTCCCTTCCTATGGATGGGACGTTTTCCCCTACTTGCATCGCCGACCTCGTGATCGACTGTCTGGCCTTCGTCGCACACATATTTTTCTAGTCAAGCGTTAAAATTTATTCAGAACTTGCCTTAATCTTAATGCATTCAACTAACTTTAGGTTAATTTAAATAAAAATTTGAATATATTTTTAGGCATTTCCATCAGATTCACTCCCAAACCTTACTTTTACCTTTTTACCTATATATTTCTTGGCCATCAGAACTGGAAATTATTTGTCTCATATTGTTTTCCTCACCTGAGTTTGTCTGAATAATCGATAATAAAGTCACTCGTATGTGGCCATTTATCGCCCTTGAAGAGGAATATCATTAATGATAGAACGCTTTGCTAAGCTATTCATTCACGTAACTTCAATTCCATTTCTTGGGGGTATTTTATCCAAGTAGGCCTAACATCTCAAGAACTCATTTAAATAAGCTTAAAGTAGCCGCAGTAACCTTAGTTTTTCTGTATTCCTTAGCTCTTCAATTAGAAAGTTATAACCTAGACTCTTATTTCCTCCATTAGCATCCCTACTTTTTCCTCAGTAGTGTTGTAGACAATGCCTTTCTTGCCCAACAGAGCCTCTATAATGAGATGACTTCGGAATTTGGCGGGAGCTTTACAAGATGCCGAAAGTCGTACGCGCCAAATGCCCGTAACCGCCGCCGAGCATCGTCAGTACACCGCCAAAAATCGTCTCATCTTGACTGCGGCACAACTACGGCTCTCGTCGTCATCCACGCTGATGATGAAGATGCGTTGCTCAACTCCAATCGACCGAGGGCGCATTCGTTTACTCCTCTGACTGTGTTCGCTTCACACGCAGCCGCCCTTTCATACACCAAGGTATCCCCCAATCGAGCCCCTCTAGCCACGAAGGACTCAACCTTTTCCCCATCGAAAGCAACGCCATTAAAGGGGGAAAAGGGGAGGAAAGAGAGGAAAAATACTTCAAAAACGCTTAATTCGTGTTCCAGTCAGACTGCCGTGTCATCTTCTCTGTGTGGATCATCTCGACCTAATCTTTCGCATCCTCCCTACCGTGAAGCTTTAATTATGTAGGATATTGGCCTGTAGAAAGCCCAAGGTAAAGTAGTAAAGGTACTAATTATCAACTCCACTCCTCTATAGGTCAAACTACTGTAAAAATAATTCAAAGCGAAATTCATTTACTTTCTATGCCTTATTAATGCATCATCAAACTACAATATAACTATGGTTGGGGGCGGCTAAAATCCTTTCTTTGTAAACCATACGCTTACCATCTTGTAAAAAAAATAGCTAGTTTTTTATGTTTCCAGAGTGTGGTGGAATGTTTGATTTCTTTTTAGTAGAGAAACTATTATTTTTCATGTTTGCAGGACGAAGAGTGTGACGTGGAGTGCAGTGACGAAGAGAAAATGCATGAAAACTACTCGCATCAATCAAAAATTTCGTTCCAAGATAATACTTCCACAGGAATTTCATCATTAACTGATGATATTACCTTACCAACTAGCAATAACCAAAGCCATCTCTCAAATGACTTTTTGGATATGGCCCCAAACCAGGCTGTACATCTTATGGGGATCAATTATATTCCGGACTCGCCTTTCGAAATTTCGAAAAAAGTTTTAGATGGTTATGGTCTGGGGAAAAATGTAAAGTATCAAGTGACAAGCAGTTTGTCAAAGGTAAGATCTGAATTCTTAACGCTTCCAATCAATAAACTAAAAAGATCCCTAAAAGATCTTAAAAGTGTACAAGATGTCAACGAAATAAAAGTGATCAGCACTGAGAGCCTCGAAAATTTTGATCCCATACCAGCCTCATTTGACAGGAACAAACAACTAAATTTTACTCAAACTCCAAAGTTGGATAATCTAAATAAAAATAATGTAACATTTGCACAGGGTCGTACTGATGAAAGTGTAATGATCCAAAGATTGAATCAAAATTCACAGAACCATAAAAAAATCTCATCATTTAAAGACAACGAAGAACTCTCATCAAGATGCAAGAAGGGCTTAACTTACAGCAACTCATTTTCTCAAGTCAAAACACTAGCGCTAACTGATAGGTCAAAAGAAACTGACAGATCAAAATTTTCTTCTCTGCCAAGAAACCCCACTGCTGTTGCAGAGAAAAAGAAAACGAGCCTAGTTTCTATATTGGATAAACTTTCAATGAATTCGAAATCAAAAGAAAATAAATGTTTGACCTATAGCAATTCTTGTTCTCGAGTTAGATCTCTAGTGACAAATGATAACTCAGGAGAAGATAGCAAATTCAAATTTTTTACTCTCCCAAGAAACACCAGAGTTGCTGCAGAGAAAAAGAAGACAAACATAGATTCTGTATTCCATAACATTTCGATAAACTCTAAACTAAAGTCGCCGCGTGAATCTTCTTCCAACATTGTATTACAAACCTTGGAAGCTTTGATTGATAAAGAAATCCAACTTTTCTTGCCATCTTCAAAATTTGAGGGAAATTTGACCAAAAGCAATAAGGCAAATTTAAAGATACAACCACTAAAAACATTGCATACCTTGGATAGGCCTTCATCCCCAATAAAGACAATTAAACAGCCTTTATTGACCAGTCCAAACAAAAACAGATTAGATTCAAAATTTAACAAATCAAGCTGTCGAACAGATGCATTTTCACCCTTTTCCGTTGCCACCAGCATTTTAATGAAATATAATTGCCAACATTCTATTAATCAAAACAAACTCGCTCCTATCTCAGAGACAACACCTGTGAAATTTGTAAACAATCTGAAGAGCTATTTTAGGGATATGGACTCCATTTATTCGAAATTTGCTGTAAACAATCGGCGAAGTAACGAAATTTTTGTTTAAGGACTAAAATTTTGGCCTTCGGTTCTTAGGAATAAGAAAAACGGGGTGTTCTTACTATTTTTTTTGCCCTTAGTTATAAGGTTTTCTTTCTTCTCTCTCATGTACGCTACCATTACCTCTCGTGTCTGACTTTTGAAGTTCCCGAGATGCCTTTTTGACACCTTGTTTAATCTTTCCGCCAGCAAACATAAAAGGGAAATAATAATGAATAATAATTTGGGGAAAATAATAGTTTGGACACCCATTTTAATGCTTATCCCTTCGCTTCATATAAATAACTATCAATGTGGAATATCTCCATTAAATTTGATAAAAGAATATGGATTAAGTGATTTGACAAAGTAAATCATTAGTAACTAGCTGCATATGACATTTAGGCATATAATCAACTCGATATCAATAATTACTTTCTATTGAATTTGGTCACACAATATGGATTTAGCAAATTGAAAGATCAAATCATTACTGATTGATTGCATATGACATTAAGAAATATCAACAACTCCAAAAATAATCATAGAAACTATCACTAAGTAGTTCTCGTAACATCAAAAGCAGTTTGATATATTGATCTCGGAAAGGAAATAAAAGGCGTTCTCTTAAAACAGGAATATCCCCTCCCTCAATCTTTCGATTTACACAGGTGTGCAGAAGTAGTCAGGAAAATACCTTTTTTTTTCGATTTTGTAGAAAAAAACCGTCGCTTTGAGAAAAACCTAAAGTCTTTAAAATGAGCTCAAGAGGCTCTTATATATGCATTAGCTTTGTGCCTAAGCATTATAAATAGTGTAAATACATAGATTAGCCCAATCTTATAAAGAGTGTATTTAGTAGAACTGTACATTGTATTCCTATTAATCTTGAATCAATTACTATTGCATAAAAAAATATGTAATCTTGGCAAGTGTATAGCGTATGCCGTAATTTTTAAGATACAGTATTCCAGTGTAAATAACAAATATAAATACAACATTTTATATATATACATATATATAAAGAGGATAATCAATGCTCATATTTTTATGTATATAATTTATCCCGTATATGTATGTATGAACTTAATATTTAAAGGAAAAAAATGCTTGATCAAATAATTTTCCAAGTATTTCGTTCTTCTTTATACATGCTTGTTATATATATATATATATATATATATATATATATATATATATATATATATATATATATATATAACGAGAGAGAGAGAAAAAAAAGTAAATAAAAGCACTGTGAAGGAGCGTAGTATTTATTATCTCGAGACCAGTTTCGACATGGAGTTTGTCATGCCAGCCTCAGTCGAAACTGGTCTCGAGATAATAAATACTACGCTCCTCTACAGTGATTTTATTTACATATTTGGAATCTGTCATTGGATTTAACAATTGTTCATATATATATATATATATATATATATATATATATATATATATATATATATATATATATATATATATATATATATATATAAGCTGATAGTCTGAATTTTATTGTTTATATTCTACATTAACTGTCATATTACAAATAAACTAATAAATGAAAGCCATTTTCATAATTAAATCCAAAGCAACGAACTAAAAGGCTCCTAAACAACTCCTAAACTTACATATTTTTTGCCTCCATAAATTGCTTTAATGAGTCCAGCGGTTCCAATTGCAAAGAAGAGTTTGCATAAATCAATACTGCTGCATCTCTTCGCCTTCTCCATATACCCTAAGGGAGAGAATTGTCTCGGATGCCTTGTCACGTCACTTCCTAAAGGTTCTAAGGCCGAGCGTGAGTCGACGCACATGTGCGTCGGTAGCAAAGCAATATGCATCTTCGGCTTTAGGCATCAGGATAATAATGTGTGAATAGGGCTTTTTTCTTCAGCTTCTCCTGTAAAAGTGTTCAAGGTGTGAAGAGGGTTTCTTTTCAGGTAAAGAGGTTCAAATTTTTACTTTAGAGTTCCAATGATCTTTGTGCGAATTTGTTCCTTTTGCCGTTCCTCCTTATTTTTACCATTTCGTGCCTATCTATTAAAATTCTTATTGTTTTTTTTTCATCTTTATGTTAATCGAACGTGTCTTCCTCTCATCGGAATATACTCTCTGTCCTTTTGCACACAAAGAACTATTCAGGAGAACACCGCTGCCCACTATAAACGACATTGAGTATGGTTAATAGTCGATTGGGAGCCAGTTTAGAGGAGACATTGCCATATGTTGGAGTGAAATATAATCCGTTCTCAACCCTAAACTGTCGGTCCCCTTTGAGAGAGACTGACGATGAGATTTGCTGTCTCAAATCTCCTCCAACAACACACCTTTAGATGATGGGTATGCATTAAGGTGTACTACAAGGATAAAAATATCAATGGAGAACAAATTGATTTAATCACTATGCTTTACTATACCCTTATGTCTTATGCCAACGTGATAATAGTTGTAATTAAGTTAATTATTCTTTTATCCCATTCAAATTAAAAGGCATATTAAAGGAGTGCAGATCAGTGGCAACACCCATAGCAATTACTCTTCTTAATTAATTGTATACGAGTATTTCATGTAGAAGACCATAACAATTTACGGAGACAACCTCACATCCACTACGCATCTTCTTTATTTCTATCTTCACCCACATAGGCTAAAAACTACCCCTCTAACCATACAACCCAATTTTTAACGAAATTTACATCTACCATCAAAAAGGCCTCTCTAAAAAACCTCAAGGAAAGACCACATACCCTTATTGAGACCTCTCAAAGAAATCTGAGGAAAATACTACATGCCACCTAAGAGAACTCCAAATACCATTTACCCTTTATGAGATTTCTGTTAAAAACTGAATGAAAAAATACACACCCTATAAAAAAGCTCTCTAAGAGACTTGAGAGAAAGACCATATACCCTTTAAGAGACCTGAGAAAAGACCATATTCCATATAAAGAGCTCTAAAAGAGCTCTCTAAGAGACCTCAGGGAAAGTCCATATACGCTCGATGAGACCTCCGTGAAAAACACATAACTTCTAAAAGACCTTTTTAAGATCCCTCAGGAAAATACCACATACCCTCTACGAGAGCTCTCTAAAAAGACTCATGGAAAGACCACATACCTTCTAAGAGACATCTTAAAGTGACCATAAAAAAAGATATCTATAAAGAGACCTTTAAGATGCCTCAGAGAAAGAGCATGTACTCTCTAAGAAACCTATATCAAACTTCCGGGAAAGACCTCATACCCTCTAAGAGATATCATGGAACCTTTAATAGACCTCTCCAAGACATACGAGGGGATTTTTTTTTAAATTTTAGGAGCCCATCTGCCAAGTGCTTACTAGGGCAAAAGTCGTGGTACTTACCACAGCCTACAACTAGGCTATATTCAAAAGCAAATAACAACGATAAAAAGGTCAAAGGCTTAAAAAACAACAACAAAAAAGAAAACAAAGCAAAAAGGTAACAAGAAGGAAGCGCGCTCAAGCGTCGGGGGTAGGCCAGCTTACACCCGGCGCAGGAACATGCGACCCACAACAAACAATCAAATAATGTGGAGGATGCCAGCCTCCTCCAAACGGTCGTATAGTCCGCAAGTCGTCCGTGTGCACAAACAAGTCCCGAGTACAAGGAACGAGCGGTAGCGACCCCTCTCGTCCCATACTGGGACAGGTAACGTGCACGAAGATCACGCAGACTGGGACCTTCAACAAGAATAGGCAAAGCAGTCATCACATTAAGGCGCTTGCGAGTGCTCCATCAAATGGCGGTGCTCCCCGTGAGTGTGTCCAATTCGGAGACGACAGAAAGCAACCTGAGGCCGTCGCGGCATTGGGAGGTAGGTCCATGGGAACAGTCGCGGCGCAATGGCACGCTTCCCTCCACCGTCTCCCAACTTCTTTGCAAAGCATCTTGGATGGCTGTGCGTATGCCTACCATGTAATCGGTGTGAGAAAGAGTGAAACGTTGTTCTGGTCGCCCAGTACTCGCGGGCTCTTTGCGCCCTCATCGGCGCGCTCATTCCCCGCAATTCTTACATGTCCAGGAACCCAGCAGAAGATAATCTCGACATCCGCTCGGCTCGCCAAAACCGTGGCGTCACGGATATCGCGAACCAGGGAATGCGGAGATTCCAAAGCCCCGAGAGCACTCAGGGCGCTTTGTGAGTCTCGATAGATCACAATCCAGTCTCCGAACCAGGCACGTCGCGGAATCTCCCGTACTGAGCGGTGTATTGCAACCAGCTCGGCCGTGAAGACAGACGCAGCGCCTGGCAGAGCCCCACTGACTTCAAACAGAGGGGATACGGCGTGGAAACCCACCCCTCTTGTGCCTTGGAAACATCCGTATACACTAGCATGGTACCAGCGTGACACGAAATGTGCTCCAAAAAGGTCGAACGCAATACTTCCGGTGCTGTTGTAGATAGAGGAGAGTAGGAAAAGTGGCAAAAAAAAGCGTATGAGAGTTACGAACAGCTTTCCGCGTCGCCGGACTAGTGTTAGTCAGCAGCGAATCCACTCGGCCATCCGGAGTCTTAAAAAGACTCATTCAAACGAAGCTTTTAAGCTGCTCGCCTGCATTTCTTGTACGCTATACATCCCCCTCCTAGAAGTGGAGCGTATTTTGAAGAAGTGAGAAAGCCAGTTTGGAAAAGTTATCCAAGGGCTAACGCTCCCCTTCTCGAGTCTGGGCACCATTTAGATAGAGGAGAGAAGGAAAAGGGGCAAAGAAAAAAATAATAGTGTAGGTGAGTTGCAAAAAGCTTTCCGCGTCGCTGTCTACTGTTAGCCAGCGGCAAATCTAATCGGCCATCCCGAGTCTCAAAAAGACACATTCAAACGAAGCTTTTAAGCCGCTCGGCTGCACTTCTCGTACGCTATACTGTAAAAGACTTGGGAGCAGAGCCGTGTCGACAAATAGTCAAAGGTGATGCCTTCCAGGGTGGCGTCCTTGGCAGAACCAAGAATGCTACCGAACCGAGAGCTAGACCTAACTCTCGAAAGAGTTTCCTAGCCCTAAACCCAAAGGTTTTAGGGTATGATTGGCGTCCCTCGGCGGCATATGCACCGTTGAGATCAGCTGCGGATGTAGTGAGAGCTGTTGGCGATTGAGGGAGGTGCCAGACTCGTGCGTACAGGTGAATAATGCACTGTACACGGCGCAGAGCGAGTAGCATCTCCTGAGCATCAACAAGTAGCCTGTGAATGGTAGACGTGAGGAAAGCACCTAGCCCCAAGCGAAAGCAGGTGGGCAATACATGCCCACCTGCTGATGTATAAAACTCGCATCCGTAGTTCAACTTTGAACGAACAAAGGATCAATAAAAAAAGTAAGGCAGTAGCCCTATCAGCGCCCTAGATGCTGGACGTCACCAAACAAACAATATCTTACAAGAGAACCTAAGGCTGTGGATATGAGCCTCCCAAGTGAGGCGTCGGTCAAATACAAGAGCAAGGAAACAGTGCGGGTCCACCACTTCCAGATAAATTCATTTAACAATTAGTCTCGCTCAGGGTGGAGGCGTGGATGGGGCAGAAATAAACCACCTTAATCTTGGCCAAGGAAAACCGAAGTCTGTGTGAGCTTCGACATAGCGAGAGAGGCGGTTCAATGACTGTTGGAGTTGACGCTCCAGAGTTGGGATTTGGGCCGCGCCAAAAGAGATCGAAAGGGAGTCTACGTAGAACGTAGTGAGAACATCTTCCGGCATCCCCAAAGTGATGCCTTTGATTCTCAGGGCTAAGAGTGTGGAATTGAGGAGACGTCCCTGTGTCAGCCCCTCTTTCTGCTCTATTGGGCCAAAGAGAGGTCTCTCCACTCGTACGCACACGGAATCGAATATATTACAAAAAATCAGATATAAAATAGGAAGGCGCCACTCTCCCCCATCTCGTGGAGAGTCCAATGATACCGTATGCCATGCAGTATCATAGGCCTTCAGCGGATCGAAAAACACCGTGGCATAGTGCTGGCTACTAAGGAAGGCTTCGCAGACGGCATTTTCTAGTCTGAGCAGAGCATTCGACGTGAAGTGTAACTTGCGGAAGCGGCAATGTGCAGGAGACAGGTGGCCTCCGCTCTCCAGAAAATAGGCTAATCTAACATTTTATAATTTCTGCATGAACTTGCACACGCAGGAGATTAGAGAAATTTGGCAAAAACCTGCCGGGGCTGAGTGATCTCTCCCTGGGTGCGAAAAGCTAGTGCAGTTGCGATTCGTCAGGAGTCTGGGAGATTACATTCTACCCAGATCCTGTTGAACAAATCTAACACAAACGCCATGTCTCGCTCACCCATGTGTCGAAGCATGGCGTACGGGACATCGTCCGGACCAGGGGCGGTGCCCGCACACGAAGCGAGGGCAAAACGCAACTCAATCAATATAAACCTGTCGTTGAAGGGTTCTCGGCCTCTGGAGGTAGAGTCCAGTCTGCAGCCTTTCTCCTAGACAACGGGAGGGAGTCCTGCGAGAACTTGTCCTGAATCTTTTTGACTCGCTTTCACAACTCTGCTATAGGGGTCTTCCCGTTAAGTGAAAACATGTATGCCCACCAGGAAGAGCAGCGGATATGCCTCGAAACATACCGGAACCTAGCCCTAGCTCAACGAAATTCGCCGTCAGTGAAAGCTTTCGGGCGGCGCTTATAACGCATATAGGCATAGCGCTTTTGTTTGAGAGCCGTCTCACACTCGGCTGAGCACCACGGAAGAGGTTGACGTGCAAAACGGTGATACGTTCTAGGAATCTTAGTTAGTCCCACGGCGATGAAGTTGTCGGAGAAGCACTCAACGGCCTCATCTACCAACCTAAACCTCTCGACTGAGACAGATAAATTTCCTGAAATGAGGAACACCACGCCAGTGCCAAACACCACCGGGTCAGGCTATCAGGTGGTTGCCATCCAGTAAACGATATTTGAATGGGAAAGTGATAATTACCAAGGAGGTCATCGACTACTCTCCAACAAAAATCAGGCTGTGCATCCGGAGAGCACAGGGATAGATCGAGACAGGAAAGTGAAGCGGTTCTTGAGCAGTGATGCGTACACTCATCCATATTTAAGACACTAATCTCCAGCTCGTCTATCAGATGGGCAAGGATCTGACCCTTGAAAGTAATCAAGTAGTCTTCCTAGAGAAAGCGTCTACTCTTCATATGCCCGAGAAATAAAAAGGGTCTCGGCAACCGTGCCATGACGCAGCGAAAGTTACCCGTGTCGAAGTCGGCTGACGGTGGAATGTACACAAAATTAACAGTATACCGCCTATCCAGGTGCACTTGCTCACAGCTACTGCCTGAAAGGAGCTATATAAAGCAAAGAGAAAAACGAATACATAATGCTGAGTGTAAATGGCGCATCTTCCTGACTGGCCCTCATCCCGTGGTGGTGGGATTGCAAAACCCTTATATCCCGGGAGGGTGGGCAGAGGGCACGCGCCGGGCATGATCTCCTGCAAAAAGATAGCTAAGGGAAAACGAGGGGAGACGAGCCTCCATAGCTCCTCCCAGTTGACCCGGAGTCTGCGGTAATGCCATTGAAGGACTATCCCATTCCGGCCTATCTCTGAGGAGATGCGAAGGCCCTCTTCGAAAAGAAGATCCTCACGGGAATGGCCTTTCGCTTGTCGGAAGCAGAACTCCAGGCGCTGTTGGCAAAACAATGTGCTTAAGGTTCTGTCACCTTCGAGGGCTTATCGTGGGAGGTTGGGCTCGCTATGTGAGGATTTTTCTCCCTCCGTCGCGAAACCTTAGGCAGGCGAGGCAGATTCGAAGGCGAAGGCCCTCCTTCGGAGGATCCACCGCCTTCGAATCACCCAACCTAGCATTCGGTGTGAGCGCAGGAGTCGAAGCTCCTTTAGCTCTGTGCTCCTTTCGGGAGGAAGCTTTAGAAAACCGGAAGATGGCCTCGCAACAAACTTCAGGGGTGTTGCTCCTGTGAGTCTATAGACTCGTTGGAGGCGGTCGGCCGTTTCCCTTTACTCGAAAGAGTCACACTGGGGGAAGAATGGATAGCCCTGGTTTTAACCTTGCTCTACCATAGGATCAACCAAGGTGGGTAGAACCCGCAGAAGTGTTCCGAATGGGCACGGAAAAGACCGTGTTCGTAGTTCTGGATGAGCCAAGAGCAGAGGATATCTTTTTACCATTGAGGCATAAGACGTCCCGGGCAGTGCAAGCGCGCCAGGACCAAGTCCTTAGTCCTCGTGAAATGATAGACGATCCTGGGCCTGAACGGCCCGGATTTAATTCTCAAGGAGATACGCACCACATTGCTTCGAAGAAGCGGGGTGCGGTTCTTCGCATTTTGACACACTTAGCAACACACGATTTAGAATTTTCGTGTGTAGCCTTAGAGAAATTCACACAGTAGCGATTCGTATCGCCGAATCGATGGCAGTAGATGTACCTCCGCGGTAGTGGTACGAATGCCTTCACACGGTAGTGATACCAACCGGCACGCACCAACTCAGGTAGTTTGTCACAGTTGAATGTGATGAAGAGTGTAGGCGTGGATCTCCAGGCTCCTCCCTCTTTTATCATCACACGTTCGACTTTGACCGCTCCATGGTCTTCCAGCTCTAAGGTAATGTCGTCTATGGAGTAGTCCACAAGTTTCCTCGGATAAATCACTCTCTTCATGAAGTTTATGGTAGAGTGTGGCGTCACACTCATCAGCGTGCCTCAAGCGTCCGAAGTGCACTAATCATTGCTGCCTCGGAGAGATTTGACGCACTTGCCAGAAGGCTTCCGTACGAGAAATGGGTCACCTTTGTTCTCTACCAATCACACTAGCTAGGTCTCCCCTCTTATGGATAATTTTGCCCTTGGCTAACATGCTGCCATCAGTGGAGCGGAAAAGGAGGAAGCGTTTGAAGCAATCACGTTCTAAAATGCCATGTAACCTCTGAATGAGGGGTCCCGACGTATTCGAGGCTCCCCTCTGTGCAGCTGCAATTTTGGTTTTAGTCATGGACTTCTTACCAGGTGGAGCATCGACGGCGGATGTGGCGACCTTGGCTTGGTCACTTACCAGAACGCCAGCGGACCTGTCTGTCCCCGTGGCTCCCGCGGAGGGAGAAGAACTCTGATTCTTTTTGTCTTTTTATTGTTCATTTTCTTCTTAGAAGAGGAGCGTGGGGGATGAACCCGCTTCTCTCCTTCGCCGGTAGAAGCCCCTAGACCAGATGCACCGGCCACGAGGAGATCCATCTCTAAAATGGAGAAGGTCTTGGCTGCACAGGGGTACCAGCAAGAGGAGGAGATCCCTCCTCTCCTTGTAATGCCTTGGATGCAAAGGCCTCTGAGGAGAAGCTTGCACAGGGGCCGACTCGGCTTCTCTATTTGGCACCGAGCCCGGGTTTGACCTCATGGAAGATCCTGCCGTCTGGGGCTGGGTCACTCCAGTGACCATGTCCATCTCAGAGTGGTCCTTTATGTGGATATCCCCCCCAAGAAATCACGGATCCCATTCAAGGAACCTTTCGTCTCGTCTTGGGCCGGTGAACTGGCATCCGTCAGGGAGGAAAGGGGGCCACGTACAGTGACCCCCTGTAAACTTAGAACGCACGAGTGCATGACGTTAGGGAGAACGGCAAAACGTCCCCTGACATCCCTTGCCACCTTAAGGCGTTGGTCCTATCAAGCCGCTCCCTAGCGAAGTAGCCCAAAGGCGACGCCAGAGAAGGGGGAGGAGATTCATGTGCACCCGTAGACATAGGAGAGGATTAAGTCTTCTTTCCAGGCAGAGAGGTTTGGACTGTCCCCTGAGAAAGCTAAGAAGGTGGAGATACCTGAGAGCGGCTCCCTAGCATTTGCACGGGACGTAAACGCTAATCATCTCACGCGGTAGTTCGCTTGGCGAGGGGTGGATACATGGCCGGCAAAGCCAGCTGCCACCGTTTTAGGCCACTCCTCTCTCCTAGTTGCCTGGCAGCCCATCGGTGTAAAATTGATAGACTGTGAAAGGAGAAAGAAAGGTTATGTGCGGAAGGTGGGGCTGGGGGTGAGGCAGGTGTTTAACCCTTCACAAACCTGAGCTCAGAGGTGAGGGGGCGTTGTCCCCTCACCTCTTTGCCTCAATCCGGGTTGGTTGGGTTAGAGATAACTGGTCGGCGTCTACCCTGTGAAATTGGAGGCTGACCAGAGAAAGTTGTGCGAGAGGTTGTATGGAAAGTAAACAAGAAGGTAAGAAGACAAGGTATCAAAAAGAAGGAGAAGGGGCTAAGCTGTGGCCGGACGGGGCAGGCATACGAAGGAAACAAAACATACAATATAAGAGAACTATCTCGGAGACCTCAAGGAAAGACTTAATACCTTCTAAGAGACCCTTCTATGAGACTTCTCTTGTAAGATACTAGGGAAAGACCATCCTCCATCTAAGAGACTTCATGGAAAAGCCACATTACCTTCACAGATACCTCAAGGAAATAACACCTAACCTCCAAAAGACATGATAGAAAGGCCACATACCTTCACAGAGAACTCTCTAAGAGAATCCAGGTTAATATCACATAACTTCTATTAGACCATAAGGCAGAGGCGGGCAACCTTTTCGGAGTGATGAGGACCAGATGAGACTTTTGTGAGCAGGTCGCAGGCCGCCGGAATGACAAGAAACCCCCAAAGTGACCATATATATATATATACTAGAATACATTATACAAGAATTTGATTGAAAAACATACAAATCAGCGAGACATCTGCTGCTGCATGCTATGAAGAAGTGTTTCAATGTCCGGCTCGATGGATAAGGTAGACAACAGAAGAATGCCCGAGCACATGCTAGCCGAGTGGATACGGCGTTGGCCTCCCAACGTCGTGGTGCCGTGTTTAATTCCGAATCCCGACATGAGCGGACACAAACGGAAGCCCACGTAGAGATCTGGCTACTGATTGGTGGACGCGCTGTGCTCACCCCGTTTTCGGGTGCGTATATCTTACACCCACCACCTAACACATATCCAATCACAACACTGCTATCTTTCTTCTCCCGCCTTCACAGCACAACACACACACACGCAGGAATCCTGCCGATGGATATATATATCCACGTACCTCTAACGTGGAACAGTTCCCTCTCCCCCGAGGTGACGAAGGCTTCTACCTAAGCGCTGTTTGGTGTCAAAACATACGAGGGGCGGTCAATAAGTTTTGCAATTTGGATATAAGGAAACGAGATATGAGGAAAAGTGTTTTATTATTTTTCAATATAACTACCCTCGACTTCAATGCACTTGCGCAACTTGTCCCTGAGGCTTCGAATTCCCGACAACCAGAAATCTCCCGACTGCTGTTCAATCCACTCCTGGACAGCGAGCTGGACATCTTCATCGTCCCCAAACCGGCGTCCACGCAGTGCAGCCTTGAGCTGGCGGAATAAAAAGTAGTGGCTAGAGGCCAGATCTAGACTGTAGGGGGGATGGTTGAGCTCCTCGAATCCGCACTCGCGCAGGGCAGCTTGTGCAACTCTGGCCTTGTGGACTTTGATGACGTTGAAGTTGATCATGGGGCGTGAGGTTTCTAGAGACCCAACGGGCAGAGACCTTGGTCATGGCCAAATTGTCGTGGATAATGTTGATAACACTTCCATGTGATATTCCAAGTTCTCACTCGATTTCTTTGAACTTCACCCGTCGATTTTCGAGGATCCTCCTCTCCACACGGGCCACATTTTCCTCGTTGGTCACGTCTGACGGGCGTCCTGGACGGGGGTCATCTTCAAGGGACTCACCACCATGGCGGAACTCCGTATTTCAGCGAGCAATGGTTGCATAGAAAATGGCGGTGTCGGTGTACACTGCAACCATGCGTTCATGGATATCTTTTGCATTCTTGCCTTCCTTGGTCAAAAATTTGATCACTGCGCGGTGCTCAACCTTCTTCATTGTTAGAAAATTTGTGACTGGCGATCTGCAATCAATCAGCTACTGGTCTTAAATAGACGAGGCAGGAGCTTGTGGTTGCAGATCCTGACTTGTCATAACTTGTCCTAAAACCCCCACAAACAGCCATCCCCCTTCCTCTGTTTTGCCCTAGTTATTCTTAAAACTTATTGAACGCCCCTCGTAATACTTCCTGGCACCTCTCCCCAAAAGACGGCTGGTTCCTGGAGCCCTCGGGCCGACCAGCGATTGTCATACTGACCTCAGATAGATTTCATTATCCGGTCGGGGATTCTCACAGTATCATGGAAGGATTTTCGCTGACTAACTAACTAAACTAACTAACTAACAGAAAAATGTCTTTGAGATTGCAGTCCGTGAGTTGTGAGCCAAGGTGAGACTTCGTGTACTTAATTTTGGAGAAGAGTTGTTCGCAACAGTAGATGCTGCCAAGCATAGCCATGATGCGTTGAACATGCGCAATGTATTTTGGAAAGTTGCTAGAAAGGAGGATGAGGTCGCAGTAGAAGGACAGCAGGGAAGAGGTTCAGAACTTCGCTTTCAGTTCATCATTGAACTGCAGCTCCACCAACTCCATCTGCAGGCGGGCAGGGGTGTTGTCCACGGGGAAGTAAAAGGGAGCGGTGAAAAGCTTTAAGTCTGCAGACTGGGACCTGACTCTTGCGAAATGGAAGACAAATTCCTCCCGCAGAGAGGCGACGACACTACGAAGGTGTCCAGGTCCACGTCGTTAGGGGCACAAGCAGCAAGACGAGGAAAATGCACAAACTGACCAATAGTAAACTGAGCCTCCAACAGGCGCAGCTTAACCTCGAAGGCGGTGATGTGCGTGGGCATGTCTGTCACGAGAATGTCTTTGCCTTGCAGATTAACGGAGAGGGCGTTCAGGTACGTACTGATGTCTGCTGCGGGCTAGTCGCTAGGCCTTTCTAAGAGACCTGACGGAAATACCATATACCCTTTAAGATACTTCTATATGAAGCATCAGGTAAAGACCACATACTCTCTAAGAAATCAGTCTAACTGATCTCAAGGAAAGCCTATATACCCTCTATGAGACTTATGCAAACGCCACATACTTTCAGAGACCTATCTAAGAGACCTCTCTAAGAGACCTCAGGGAAATAACACATACCCTCTAAGAGATCATAGGGAAAGATCACATACTATGACGTCATTAAGAGACCTCATGAAAAGACCAAATACCTTCTAAGAGAGCTCTCTAAGATACCTCAGGAAGATACCCTGTGCCAGTTTAAATAAATCCCTAAGAGATTGCAGGGAAAGACCCCATACGTTCTAAGAGACTCCATGAAAAGAGACCTGGACGAAAGACATCATGGATAAACCACAATACCTTCTAAAAGACTCATCTATGAGACCTCAGGGAAAGACAAAATACCTTCTAAAACACCTCTCCAATTGAGCTCAGGGAAATACCACATACCCTCTAAGAGACCTCTTTAGAGGCCTTAAGGAAAGGCTCCATGCAATCTAAGAGATCTTTGCAGTGACCGTATGGAAAAACGACATACTCGTAACTTCGTAGAGACCTCTATAAAATACATGTCTAAGAGACCAAAGAAAGACCATAACCACTCTAAGAGAACTCAGAGAATGACCACACACCCTCTAAGAAACCTTTTTAAGTGCCCTTATGAAAAGACCATAACCGCTCTAAGAGAACTTAGAGCGGTTATGGTCTTGAGCTCCGTGGCCTCGTAGCAACAGAGGAACCTGAGATGGTGGCCATAACGGAGACGTGGATTATAACCTCAAGCCGAGATTTTGAAGGTGAATTCATGATTCCCGGTTACCAGCTCTTCCAGAAAGATAGGCCAGGCAGAGAGGGTGGCGGTGTGATGTTGTATGTCAAGGATACTCTCAACTCGACGGATTGCAACATTGTATCCGACCATGAAATACTAGGTGTTGACCTAGAGTAGGTCCTGCCAAATACAGGACCCTGGTGCTTTATAGACCTCCTGCCCAACTCGTTGAAAAGGACTGAGATCTGTACCGGCTACTAGGAGAACTTGTCGAAGACAGAGTGTGTATCGTCATGGGTGATTTCAACACACAAGTTGACTGGGAAACCAGAGAACCCTGTGGCGAGAACGCACTACTCCTGGAGTTCATGAACAACGAGTTCCTCCCTCAATGGGTGAGAGAGCCAACGAGAGGAGACAATATCCTCGACTTGGTTTTCACCTCTGAAGATGACATCGTTGATGAGCTCTCTGTTGGCGAAGAGCTCGGTGGCAGTGACCACCGACTAATTAGATTTGTAGTCAAAGTCCCCAAGGCAGAGCCTGCAACTAGTAAATCAAGGAAACTCGATTTGAGAAGAGCAGACATTGCAGGTCTACGCGCGGGACTGACTGACGCGATGCTAGAAGAGTGCAAGGCTGTTGAAGACTCTTGGAACAGTTTTAAATCTAAATTCATGAGTCTTCAATCGCGTTTTATCCCTCTGAAATGCCTCCATCGATCCTCTGTTCAACCAAAGTGGTTTAATCGATAAATCGGGCACTGCTTAGGGAGAAGAGAAATGTGTACCGGCAATCGAAGATCTCGGGTGACTTTGACGAATACCGGAGGCTAGCCAGGAGAGTGAAGTTCAGCATATGGGCGGCTAAGCGGTCTGAGGAACTCCGAGTGGCGAGACTCTGTAAAGAGAATCCCAAAGAGCTTTTGGATATGTGAATAGCCGTAAACCAATCCGTCAAACGATTAGCCCTTTGAGGAATGAGGAGGGGACATTAAAGCATTCAGATGCAGAAAATGCTAACCTCCTCAACGACTACTTCTCTTTAGTGTTTACTGAAGAGTGTGGTCCCATTCCCCAGCCGACGGATTTCTACTCGGGGGAAAAGCTGGAGGCAATGGACTTCACCGAAGGAGAAATAAAGAAAAAGATCGCTGACCTGAAGACGAATAAGTCACCTGGACCGAACGGGTTTCTACCTAAAGTGTTGAAAGAAGTGTGCGATGAAGTATCACGACATCTGTGCGCTATCTTTAACATGTCAATCCGGACCAAATGCGTTCCTAGAGACTGGCGTGAGGCGGAAGTTACTCCTATCCTCAAAAAAGGAGACCGTAACCACCTGTCGAACTACCGACCTATCAGTCTTACTTCGATAGTCGGTAAACTCATGGAAAGCATCATGGTGGACAAAGTGACGTCGTATTTAGAGTCAACCCTGCTACTGAGGAGTTCCCATCACGGCTTCCGAAGGCAACGGTCATGCCTGACGAACCTTGTGGAATTCTTACACTCTGTTTTCAGTGAGCAAGATCGGGACAAGGCGGTGGATGTGGTCTACCTAGACTTTCAGAAAGCCTTTGATAAGGTACCACACCACCGCCTTCTCCGGAAAGTGCGAGAACTTGGCATAGACGGAAAGGTAGCTAGCTGGATCGAGAACCGGCTAAGTGGCAGACGGCAACAGGTGGTGAGTGGGTGCCCGTTACTAACGGGGTGCCTCAAGGTTCTGTCCTGGGACCACTACTATTCATCATCTACGTCAACGACATGGATGGTGACATGGTTGCCAAGATTTCCAAATTTGCCGACGATACCAAGCTTGGTATAAACGTTGCAAAGGATGAAAATACTGCCCGCCTTTAGGAAGATCTTCGGAAGATTGAAGAGTGGTCGGACACGTGGCAAATGCCTTTTAACGTAGGGAAATGCAAAGTGATGCATATCGGCCACAGAAACCCCCAATCTAAGTATATCCTTAAGGGCACTGCTCTTGAATCGAGTGACACTGAGAAGGACTTGGGTGTAACAATCACTAGTGACCTCAAGTTCTCGAAACAGTGCATTAAGGCGGAGAAAAAGGCTCAAAGGATGCTAGGCTATATTAGGCGCCAGTTTGGTTATCGGAACCAGGAGAGTGTACTGTGCCTGTACAACTCACTTGTCCGACCGCACCTGGAGTATGCCGTACAATTTTGGAGTCCTTCATTGCGAAAGGACATCGCGAGATTGGAACGCGTACAAGCCAGGGCAACCAAGCTGATTCCCTCTATCCGACATAAAAGTTATGCGGATAGACTAAGGGAATTAGATCTGTTCTCGCTGGAAACCCGTAGACTGCGTGGTCAGCTCATCGAAGTCTTCAAAATACTTCGAGGGTTCGACAATGTTGACTACCGGGATATTTTCACACTGAGTGAGAACAGAACGCGCAATCACGGCTTTAAACTTGAACTGAAGCGTTACAACCGCAATCTGTGTGGAATTTTTTTCACCTACAGTATCTGCGGTAAGTGGAACGCACTTCCAGTGGAAGTTGTCAACAGTGAATCTGTTGACCAGTTCAAGTCAAGACTAGATAAATTCTTGAAAAGCGGCCGTTCAGGGACGCAAAACAATTGAGCAGCCATGTGCCTGTTCGATTGCTATTCCAAAGGTACCCTCTTTGAATGGACCGTAAGGTCTCCTAGGGTATTACTTTCCTTGTTACTCCTTGTAAACCTTTCTAAGTGCCTTTATGGAAAGACCATATACCTTCCAAAAGACCCTCTCTAAGAGACCTCAGGCAAATACCACATGTTCTGGCGTTGTTCCTGAGTGTTGTCGGGGTTGACTGAAGTAAACCGTCAGGTGACATATTAAGAGAACTTTGGTAACATGTTTTTAAGGTTGAGTGCAATTCCCTCGATGGTCCTTAGGTAAAAACGAATGCAAAGTTCGAAGAACAACCTTGAAGCCAAGGTGTTTGTTTTTGCACGATCTTTCTTATCGATTTTCACCGTTTGATTATATCTCAGTGGGAGTATATTTACAGTAGAATTTTTAATATTGACTTATGAAAAGAAGGAGTAAGGCCTGGATATACTCGGTTATTGGAGAAAGAGGGCATTACACCTCTAAAAAAATCACGGAAACGTCGCTAAATGGTGAATCTAGAAGATGATCTATGCATTTTCATATCGTCTTTTTTTTTACCTTTCGATGACCTATTTTAGGTAGGTTTTATTTTCTAATATCTCTTTATCTATTACATATCTATCATAGCAAATTCTGAATTTTTCTGTGTTCAAACCCACTCCTAAACTCCACTTTACTCCTACAATGAGGCGAAAAAAACACTCCTCCCACATCACACATGGATCATCATAGCAAGTTTCCGTCTGTCACCATACAAAACTAAATAATAATATAAATTTTCTTTTTTATTGTGCTCTTTAAGAACAAGGACATTCGCAGAGTGCTTGGAAATTAACTAAAGAAAATCCTAAGAGAAGTGGGTGTTCAAGATCGCAGCAGGCAGCGCATTCCACAGTCCCGGAGCAAAAACAGAGGAAGTACGATCACGCATGAAGCACTGACGACTACAGAAACAAGGAGTATGGGGCCAGATCCGATCCAGAATGTAGGGTTCTCATGGTCTGCGATTGGGGCAAAGGACCTTAAAGGTGACTGTATTGAATGGGCTACCAGTGCATTTCGCAAAACAGTGGAGTTGTACGAGAGAAAGGTCTCCGGTGGAGAAAAACAATAGTTGTGAAGTGTGAATAAATTGAAAGGGTCTGAAATTGGAAGCCTGTGATTCAACGAGAAAGGAATTGCAATAGACAAGGTATGAGGTGAGAAAAGCATGAATGGTAATCTCAAAGCTGATGTGGTTAAAGTGGAAATGGGTGTGGCTGAGAATGACGAAAAAGCAGTAGAAGTATCTGCAGACACCAGCAACATGGGTATTAAGAGATAAAATTGGGCAGGAGAGGTGCCACCCACCAATGATATTTCTGTGTTGTCATGGCTGAGTTTCAGAAAGTTGTCCGAGAGCCATTCAGTGATGATGAGAGAAACGGAGAGCAGATTTCTAAATCTAGGCAAAACAGTTTGGGGAAAAAGAGTGATAGATTTTCTTGTCATCAATATAGAAATGGAAGGATTCACTTTGGCGACGCATAAGAATATCATAAAGTGGGGAGGGTATGTTCAAGTGATCCGGGATCTGAATAAAAGGAAGAACTGACGAGCGCATTGAATTACATTTGGGTAGTGAAATAAGTTACACTAGATTTAGTGTTATAATACAAAAAATAAATAAAATACGAATTAAAATAGTTAACCCAGGAAATAAGCGCTAACAGAGATTAATAATAAATTAATTAATTAGTGCAGAAACAATAGTGTCGGAGTAAATTACCTCAGTGAAATTGAACAAATAATTAAGCTCTAAAAATATATCGAGCTGAAAGATTGTGAAATGCAGACATGAATAAGTTTACCACACGAGAATATTTGAGGTTTAGACAGCGCGTAGACGCTGTCTATTAATTGCACTAGTCTCATCTGGAGGCAGCCAACGAGTCCATAACCACCAAAAGGGCAAGCATTAAACGTATATTCAAGCATATTAAAAGTAAGATAAAATCAAGAGTACTAACAGAAAACTATCAACAGCAAATGAAAACAACTATAAAACACTCACAGAAAAAAGCAAGATGCATTCTCAAGTACCCTAGGTAATGCCCGCCTCTCTCAGGAACCTAAAGGTACAGCAAACGATTTAAACACTCACTTCAAATAGTGCAGCAGACACAAATGGTAACGACCCCTCTCTTCACGGTACCGAGACGGGTACCGCTCAATAACATCCCATCCCCACACACACTAGAACATCATATTAAAATGTGGCTTAGAATCTGGAGTACCGAACAGTGGTCACAGGGAGGGTGCAGGGTAGCGCTCCACCCGATTGCACCGTGTCCCACGAGTGTGGCCGACTTGGAGGCGACAGATGATATGTCGAGGCAGTGTAGGGCAGGTCCACAGGAAAAGTCGGGTTACAGTGGTCGAACATTAAATTCTTTAATATTCTTTGCATGCATCCTGTACAGCTGATTTGATATTTATCATGTAATAAGAATAGGAAGAGCGAAACGGCGGCCTGTTGCTTAATCTGTGCAGCGTATTCCTATTATCAACGCCCTCACTCCCAGGAAACCCTCCATTTCTAGGAACTCAGGAGAAGACAATCTTATTATCTTCCTGACTCATAGCATCCATGCTGTCACGGTTACTCCCAACTAAGGATGGGGAGATTCCAGTGCCTCAAGGGCACTTAGCACGCCCTAGGAGTGGCTATAGATTACCAAATTGTCTCCACACCACTAAAAGAGGGTAATATTTTATACCGAGAGGTATATCGCAACAAGCTCGGTTATAAAGCAAGAAGCAGCATTTAGAGGAGCCCCGCTAGTTTAAAAAATCAGGGAGTTAACATCGAAGCCAATTCCAACTTCGGATGTAGACCCATATGTGTACTCTGCCATGGCTATAGTTAAAAAATGCATGCTTCAGGAAATTAGACTGAAGTACTCTCGATGCTGTAGAAGCTTTGGGAGCAGAGGCATGGTGACAAACCTTCAAAGTCAAACGGCTTAGGGCACGTAAAATAGCCACGTAAGAATTGAGAGCCATAAGAGACTGGGGAAGCTCTAACCAATGGTTAAGCGCTCGTACTCTATGCACGACATTAAGCGAGTTACATCTCCCCTGCGTTGAGAAAAAGTCTCTCTACTGAGGACATGTAGAAAGCACCAGTCACCAGCGTGGTAGATCGATTCCACCATCTGCTACAGAAGCTCGGATGTATGGAAGTAAATCTTACATCCGTAGTCAAATTTTGGAAAAATATGACGTAAGATAAAAGGAGGGTAGCCCTATCATCACCCAACGTGTTGGATGCCATATAAGAGATAATCCCGATGATGCGATTGTAAAACACCCTAAGGATGCAAATGTAACCTCCCAGGTAAGACATCGTTCGAATCAATACCAAGGAACCAATGTGAGTCCACCATCTCTAGGCGAACTCCATTTCGGAATAGGTCTGGATTGGGATGATGCCCACGACCAGGGGCGGCTTGTGTATAGACACTCCAAGTAGGTGAGAGAAGAAGGGGAAGTAGTTAGAATATAGCATGAGTTTTTTTTTAATATTTATATAGAAGAGGAGGTGAGTGTTAGTGTGTGAGAGAGAATAAAAATTAAAATTGCCAGGATACTGGCTGATCTCTTCTTTTTTTCCTTTTTTATGCTCTTCTAATTGCTTTTCGGATTGTGTTTTTTATTTGGTTACTTCTAAGTTTTTTATTTGTCTTCTTTATTATTGATGTCTTTGTTTTCGGGCATTCATGCCTTTGTAATAGTTTTTGCTTGTTTCGTTGTTGTTTTTTTGTTTTAGGTGATTATTGGGTCTTCCTCGCCCGTAGGCGGAGCCTACTGCTAGGGAAGTCTTAACGGTCGTAATGGATGTTTTCTATTTCTAGAATTCTTTTAATCTCCCGGTAATTTAATTCAATATTTTGCCAGATTTCTTTGGCTCGTTTCTCAATATTCTATTTATTGGGTCCAGCCCTGCCATATCCATTATTTTGAGGAGTCTTTTTCTTTCTCGGCACCTTGTATTAGTGATAAGGTAGGCCGTTTTATTTTGTACACTTTGTAATTTTTGTTTGTTTGTCTTAGTTGTTGTGTGGATGAGGATCGGTGGATACACCAGCACCGACTCTACAAATGCTTTGTAGAGCGTCTTTTTCCTTTCTGCTCCAGATGTTTCAGGCTGAATAACAATCTCAGGCCTCATTTAGCTCTGGTAATCCTCTCCTTTATGTGGGCGCGGTATCCTCTTTCCCCCATCTGCAGACCCAGCACTTTTCCTTCGGATGTGTACCTGTATTCTGTACCGTTGATGTTTATCCTGTCTTTTTTTACTCACATTATTGGTATTATTTTAAATTTGTTCAGGTTGGTTTTAATTTTCCATCTCCTTTCGAATTCATTTATATTTTGGACCCCTCGCTTTGTTGTCCTGTCTTGCCATCTGGGATTTGTGGCCCGAGTGGAGATCACCTGACTGATGTCGCCAGTGTATTGCACATTCATGCACCCTGGTGTTAATGGAAGTGGCATATCCGCTGTGTACATCGAGTACAAAGTGGGGCTCAGGCATCTCCCTTGTGGGATCCCAGTTTTCAACTGAAATTTGGATCCTTCGTGGTCTTCAATGTCAATGTACGCTCTCCTGTTTGTTACATAGTCAGCCAGGATTCTCTCCATCCGGTTGCTGATATCGAGTTGGAGGAGTTTGTATTTTAATACATCCACCCATACCTTATCGAAGGACTTCTGGACCTCCCGGAGTACCACGTCCACATATCTTTTTTTCAGATTTTGCCTGTGCGATTTTTTCGGTTATGATCGCGAGCGCCGTAGTTGCGTCTCTTCTCTTCCTGAAGCTGTACTGGGGCTCGTTGTATTTCCGAGTCTTCTAGGTTTTCCGCCAGTCTCGTGTTCAGTATTTTCTCGAATACCTTTCCCAGAAAATTAAACAACGATATTGGTCTGTAATTTGAAACCAATGTCGGTGTTTTTCCTGGTTTGTGAAGGAAAACCATCTTCGCTACTTTAAAGATTTGTGGGTAGGCACCGACATTCAGAAATGCATTGAATAGATCTTTAATATATATTAATATCTTTTCAGGCGCTTTTTTGTAGTTTTGTTTTGTGAGCCCAGTATTTCCGGGTGCCTTTTGTTTAAAGGTGCCGATTGTTCTTTTTACCTCCTCCAGATTGATTAAAGCTCCTAAATCCCGCGTACTCGTCTGTACTCACATCTACTCTCCTAAGTAGTGTTATTCACTCTATGTTTCTTCTTATGTTTTGGATGACAATTTCTTCTGTTTCTCTGTCGAATCGCTCATTATCTTCTTCTATTGTATAAACTTTTTCCCAGTGTCCTCTAAACTTCTCTTCTATTTCCGCTTTGCTTTTGCGGTATTCATTTTGCTTGTTCTTTATTTTATTGGCTCTCTTGGTGGTTTTCCTATGATTGTTTTTATCATTCTCCAGGCGTCCCTTGGGTTTTCCGTGGCCTCTATTTGTTCGTGAATTCTTTCCAGTTTTATTCTTGTTGCTCTTCTATCAAAAAGACCATTTCTTCTTTCAGTCTTTTTAATTCCCTGCTTCTTTGTCTGTCTGTACCGAAAATTATTATTTCCGAGTATTTTGCTTTGATTTTTCTTGCTTTCTTCTTCATTGCTTTTGTCCACTTTGGATGTGGTAGAATTCTGTATTTGAGTTTTGGCACACTTGTTTCATCTGCTTTCTGTATATTTTCGATTAGGTTTCTGGTTATTTCCTCTAGTTTGTCTATGTTTTTCCCCTTCAGTTCTGGCTGTTCATAGCTATTTAATATAGCTGTGTATGTCTCCCAGTTCGCTTTCTTGTGGGCTTTTCAAAGCTTGATTGGGACTTGTATCGGGTTTTGATTTACAGTCCCTAAAACTCGGATATGGTCGCTACAAGGGATGGGTATCGGTTCCATATAAGTTTTATAAGAGAAGTTCTCTGTTGTCATTATTATGTCCGGTTTAGTTGAAGCTCTTTTGGTGATATATGTTGGGAATTCCGGGCCTATTCTTTTTAATATATTTCTGTCCATTATTGTTTTATAGGTTCCGCCCTGCGTTGTTGTTTGTGCGGTA
The DNA here is from genome assembly GCA_963969495.1 of Ceratothoa steindachneri. Taxonomy (NCBI): domain Eukaryota; kingdom Metazoa; phylum Arthropoda; class Malacostraca; order Isopoda; family Cymothoidae; genus Ceratothoa; species Ceratothoa steindachneri. The sequence goes on from OZ018318.1 coordinate 223,694,352, forward strand.
CCCTGATTCTGGAATCCTGGCGTTGAGTTCCCCCATGAGAATTGATGGGTTGTTTTTGTGTAATAGCTCCATAACAGAGTGTATTGGTATATACGAGCGAAGGGGTGGTTAGTAGCCTGCCACTATTGTGATCGGGGTGTACTCCATTTCGATAGTAGCGGCTATGTAGGCTTCGTCAACTTCCCGTCCTTGTGTGTATATTAAGTTTCTCTTTATTGTGATAGCTGTCTCGTCGAATCTTTCGCCGATTGGGTTTCTTTTTAAAGTATAATAGTTTAAAATTTTGAGTGGTTCGTAATCTTTGACTCCGTGCTCGGAGATGGTGATGACGTCAGAGTCGATTTGACAAAATATATTCCTGTACTCTATTGATTTATTTTTCCATCCGTTGGTGTTGATATGTAGTATTTTAAACTTGATATCCTGTAATCCATATTTAGTTATTTCTTCTTTTGTAACTAATTGCTTTTTATTTTAGATTTCTTCCATTTTCCGTTTTCTATCCTTTCGAACGTGTCCTTTTTTATTATTTTCGTGTCCTGGGGGTAGATTCTAATTCGGTTTTCTTCAATCAGTTGCTGTATTTCTTTTTTGTCGTGATCGGTGACATAGTTCCACTTACATGTTTCTCTTTTTATTCCTTTTTAATATCCTCAGTTTGGCTCCTTTTTGGCAAGGGGTCTGTTTCGTGTACGAAAATCTTTAATTGGAAGTCTTTAGCTTCCTAATGACAGCCTTCTTCATTTTCTGTTCCCGATTCTGATTCAGTTTCTGATTGTGTCTCCGTTTCAGTGTGCACATTCTTAGTTTGACTTTTCTTCTTTTTTTGGTTCCTGTTTTTTTCTATTTCCTTTTTGCACTTTTTCAGATTTGTCAGTATCCTTTTCTTCTTCATTGGATCTGGCAGTATCTTCTTCTGCTTCTTCTTCAGCCAGTGTGCCCCCCACCTCTAACATATCTTTTACCTGCAGCGTTTTTCCAGCTATTACGCCGTATATTAATGCTGAAGGAGAAGGGGGAGGGGCCACACTTTCCTGACTCCGTTCTTTTCTAAAAGTAGGTTCAGTGTCTCGGCGAATGGTTCCGGTTGTGCTATGTTATGCACGTGGGCAAACATTATACAAGCCAGTTTATCGAGGCCGGTTCCTTCCTTCACGTTGATGTTAATTTTTTGCTACCGCGTTTCTTTTATTTCTTTTACTATGGCGTTTGCTATGTTGGCGTAGGTTTGGTTTGCTCTCTTTTGTGTTTTTTTTTCCTCTTCTTCTTTCCTGTTTATTATGGCCTCTCTTTTCGGACAGTTAATGGCCATAGTTCGATGCTGGCCCTGGCAGTTGATACATTTTTTCATTTGTTCATTGTATTCGTGAAAAGTATGGCCAATTGTGCTGCACAGATCTTAATGTCTTTTGGGGTGCAGTTCTTTGTGACGTGATCTTCGATCGCATAGCATTGGAAACAGGTCTGCACATTAATGAATTTTTCTATTTCGATGTGTTCTGGTGGTATCCTCATTTCGAATGCCACTATTCCGTTGTTCTTAGCTTTGTTGGCCATCTCTGATGAGATACAAACTATCGTGAAAACGTGAGTATGGTGGTCGAATTTGATGATTTCTGAAATTTTGAGGTATTAGTTTTCCGGACATAAATATATATTTTAAGGCACACACATGAGCGGATTCACCACTAATTTTGGTGGCAGTTTTAGTGTTGAGCCTATTTTGCTTAGAGCTTTCAGCCCATCGGTTGCCACAATCCTTCCAATGTCTTCTTGTTTGTGGCAGAGTACAACGTATCCGTTTGGTACTTTTATCAGCTTCGTGAGCGTGATTTTTAAGTCAGTGTATAAGGTCCTGATGAGAAGTTCTCTTTCAAGTTAGTTTTCCACTCTTCAGTCATTAGCGGCAGTCTTCTATACTCCAAGTTCATGTCTGTGATATGGGGGTCCCCCCCCCCAATTATTCCGTAGACCCGCCCTCGCTAAAATGGCTGATATAATGTTGTGATGAATGGATGTGAACCCGGGTGGGCTCCTCTCGAGGGATGAAAAATGACGGACATTTTGTTGACTAGTGCGGAATCAACCATCGCTAGAAGGGGGTGCCGCTGCCTCGAGGGAATTAAAAACTTCGGTTGCTTCCTGTCATACACTGAGAATTTTATGTCCCTCAGTGGTATTTAGGGATCCTCAGAGGGGGAGTAGTTAAACTTCATTGCAAAGGTTGAAACCCAGCCCATTGTCCGGGGGCTCCTCTGGTACAGGTATCTGGCAGTGGGCTAATCCTCAAACCTTCCTCCTCCCGTACCCTCAATTATACATATGTGTGGAGGAATTCCACGTGGAATCTCTTGTCCAGCACGGAACTTCCATGCGCTGTAGAAGGCTCTATTAGGCTTAAATTGGTAAGCCTACCCCCCCCCCCCATCCCTTTCCACAAGCGGTAGCCTCGAACCACGTCTACCACAATTCACCTTTACACGGGCTAGAATAGCCTCGGCAAGAAGATTCGAGGCCATTCGAGAGTAGAGCTGTTTCCCACTACCCCGCCCCACCCCCGCGGAGAGAGCCGAGGGCGTATATAGTGCTCGTTTCCCATGAGAGGGACACAGAGTTGAGAAGTCTCGTCCGGATCCAAGAAGATTCCCGCTAGTTCCAAGTCAGGTGCTAACAACAAAGCAAAGTGACAGCTGAACTATTTGTGTATTGGAATTAGCCGCGGCCAGTGAGGTAATTCCATTTAACTATCGCTACCGAGCGATTTTTCAGACTTCTCTCATCAACTCCTGTCGAAGCCCTCCTCGTTCGCCCCTCGTTTTCGGGTGGCCAAAATACTCTCCCCTGGACCGGACGTTACCGCCCTCCCGCTTTTTTTTGGAGAACCGTCATCACTTCAAGTTCCCGCTCCGAAGTTTTGAGCGCCCTCGCCTCACGTGCGGAAGACATCCGTAAGCCAACCCCTCTTCCCCTTCAGTAACCCATTTGCGCTAATTCCTCCCCATTTGAATAGTCTCCTCTCGTAAAACATTAATTTTAACTTCATAGTCTGATTCATAACTACAATCACCCCCCCTCTTCATCTGATGTAATTTTGCCCGTTAATTCTCTCATTTTTTTATGTAAATAAAATTATATTTTTATCCATGCCTCTTTAGAGAACCTTAAGCTTTGCCATTGCCCATAATTTACCTGACCTCGCTGCACTCTTTCTCGCTACTCAGCCCGTCCAAACTAGTGGTGTTCCGTCCCTTTTCGGTTCGCCTTTAAGTTATTGGTCCGCCCCCCTTCCCCATAGATATAATATGCTATTGATGTAATATAATGTCATACCACGACAATATGCTAGTGCTCCTCATAGTTGGGGCGAGGTCGAATATCAGCGTCCTTTAGCTAAGGCATTGGGCCTTGGGTGGAGGGCGGGGGATGGGGGATTTAGGCGGTCATGGTGAAATAATGACTGGCCTAAAAATGTATTTCTCTCTTTTTAGTACCCCCTATATGGGAAGATTTTGGGTGTGGGAGAGGAAAAGGTGATTGAGACGATAGATGAAAATGAAAATGAAGTTGAAAATGAGGTGAGCTGCAGCATCTTTCTGAATCTCGTATGCGAGTAAATATACTCGTGTCGATTCCTTCCGAGAGTAATACGTAAAAATCTTCTTCGATCGAGAATGCGTTTGATTTTTGCTGTGAGTCTGCTTTACCAAGCTTAATGAGAGTGGTCTATCAGCTATCCAAGCGGCGAACTCGTATAGACACTGCGGAACTGCAGCACCCCCTATTTCCCCTTAATATTATCGATAACATTCGAAATAATGAGTCCTTTTTTCTTTAATTCTTTCTTTATACTTCTACATTTTATAATCCTAAAGCTTAATGTCAGTAGCCAGCCCCTAGTTTATGAAAAGAATTAAAAAATCCTTGTATAGAACTGTGCGCTTCACGGTTCCAGTGACGAGGTGTTTGGCTGTTGTGCGCATGCTCACATATCCGAGATAGTATGCTGCACGCTAGGGAGAGATAGATACACTGTGGTTCACACAGTGCCGACCCTGGTGTGCTGGTGAAAGGTAGTGTTTCATTTTTACTCTACGTATGTTGTACTTAAAAACATATTTATATTCTTGAATGTGATAAAGTGTAGAATTTAATTCATTTTTCGGTTCTTTTATTAATTAATTGAGCTTCTGAAATTTGTCTTGGAAAATAATCTAGATACAAACTTTTCTAAGGAGCAAAATGAATTTTGAAAAACTAAATGCACTTGCGGTGCTTTCAATGGAGAAAAAATTCCTCAATAGTCATCCTTTCGGTTTTAAATGAATGGATCAACCTTGAGCTGTAACAATTTATGCTATTAGTAAGTAAAAAATGTTTGCTTTTCTCCAAATTGAATAATAACGTGCTGCTTGCGAACAAACGCTTCGCACACGGTACTATCCAGCCGGGGAAGAGCATCCAACATGGAATAAAACTTACGGAATCTACTGATTGCGGAAGACAATTCATCATTGCTGTCCACCAAATAAGCTAACCTCTCATTTATCAATTTCTCCATCAACTTCTAGGCGCATAAGTTTGAAGAAATTGGGATGTAAATCCGCCATGGTGAAGTTATATTCCCAAGTTTTCAAAAAAAAAAAGCATTCGCTATGAATGTGAAAAGATACCTTTCACCAGATCCTGCGAGACAAAGCTAAGATAAAGGCCAATCCTCATTCACCTCGATGTCGCAACATGGAGAACGGGATATAGTCTGGGTCATGAACGGTATCTGCGTAGGAAGCGAGGGCGGAATACAACTCGCTGAATAAAAATAGGTCATTGAAAGGCTCGCTGCATCTGGAGGTAAAGGCCCGATGGTAGCCTTCATCGACTTGTTTGAAATGAAAATGGAGCAGCATCTCATTAGCAGTGTAGAGAAAGCGGTCGCAAAAGATTTTTCTAATGGTAGAGGGTCCGATACTTTGTACCACCTTCCTGGAAACGGGATGGGGCTCCTTGAGGAACTTACCGCGAGTCCTTTGACACGTTTCTACTACTATGCAAGAGGGAATTTGCCATTAAGTGAAGACGTATAGCCACCATGACGAGCTGCGAGTGTGCATCAAATTGATATGGAATCTGAACATCGTCCATCAAAATTCTTATAGTGTGAAATCATACGGACGGCACCTATTATGCTTATAGACAAATCAGTTATCTCTCAGAGCCATCTTTCACTCGTCTGACGACAAGGAAGCGGTTACTGACCAGACCAGCGACGATAAGGAGGCCGTAAGAAACTCATCGACTGAGATATAGATGTCTCTAATTTCTTCGAATGCGCAACACTGTGCTCGAACCAAGCACCACTGTGGTGGTCCATCGAGTTGCAGCAGCAAGACAAAAGAGATTTAAATGCGACCCGTTCCTCGGGATTACCATTTATTCCGGCTAGAGGAAATGTCTATAATTCAAGTCCCAGAGAAAGTACAAGGGCCTGTGTAGCCGGAGTACGACACGGCAGAACTCCACCACATTAAAGCCAGTGAGGTGAAAAGTATGTATATTGACACAAGAAAAAATTCATATCCTGGTGGAGTCGCACTTCTACCGTCTGAAGGGGATTATTCTCAGGCAAAGGAACAGAGAACCCATCACACCTGGTATAAATTATGCACCTGCCAACCTAGCTCTTATTTCCTGGTGGGAAGGTCGCAAAACCTTTTATATCCATTGCCGTACAGCGAAGAAAGCAGCCAGTTAATGAGGATCGGGAGAAGACCTTCTCCCCCCCTCGCCCTATCGTCTCAGAGTCCAGGGAAATTTCATTGCAGAAAAATTCCCTCTAATTTACTTGGAAGAAACTGTTGGGGACCTCTTCGAGAAGATCTTCACAGGGATTATCGTAGGTCCCTTGGATACAGAGTTTTGGTGGGTATTGCCCGTTAAGCGCGTTGAAAGGGCTATCCCCTTCTAGGACTTATTGGATGAGGTTAGGCTTGAAACAAAGACCTTATCTCTCTTCGGCCTCGAGTCCTTCGGCTGGCGGAGCACATTCGATGGTTGGCGCTCTCTCATTGTTTTGGGGGAAAGACGACCACTTATTGCACCCTATCACTGACACTTTCTTGTGTTTTGGGCTTTAAACTACACCAAGTCAAGAGACTCGATGGAAGAAGGAGCCCCCTTCGTGCTCCATAGAACAGACTGGCTGGACCAGGACTCGCTGTATTTTGTATAAAGCAGTGTGCGATCCCACATAATTCCCACGCTTGGCCTTGAACAAAACAACTTATCACTCATGGCCTTTTATCAGTTTAAACAAATTTGTAAATGACCCATTTTTGCACCTCTAACAAGATCTATTAGTGTCGCCGAAGTAGTGATAATGATAAAATTGTTGGGGTAACAGCACGAATGCTTTCACGCAGTAGCGATAGCAATGTGACGAAGTGTATCGGGATGAGTCATTAGATCTATACTTCTTGCCTCGACACTCGCTTGGATCTGACCCACTCCCCCCTACTTTTTCTGGTCGGCCAGCTCTGCAGTAATGTCCTCAAGGAAGTCTTCAAGAAGTTTCCTGGCCTAGATTGCCCCTTTTACAAATTGGTGGTGTCACCAACACAGATTTACCATTAAGGGCCGAAGTTTGCTCAATTTGGCACTCTGGGCGAGAATGATTACATTAACCAAATGGCTCCTTTCAAAAAAATCGGACACCTTTGATTCCATCCACAGGAAAGACGTTAAACTCTGGCGCTAACGAAGCATGAGCCCTTCTGACACTCTTGTCCCGTCATTCTTGAGAGGATTAAAAATCGTTTGAAGCCGGCTAGCTACCATACTCCCGGCAGCCTCTGAATGAGTGAGGCAGAATTCCTAGAGGTTGCCTCTCTCTCTTTGTCTTCTTATTTGGTGCGGATCACTTGGTTTTCACCCCTTTCTCCTCCCTCTATAAGGGGGCGCTGAAATATGACGGATCAGTCTTGGCACGATTTCAGCTGGACTCATCAGAGACACGCCCATCTTTTGACGTCCTCCCCATTTACTTTCTTCTACCTTATGTTTTTTTTCCACCAAGCGAGGCCTGAGGCAGTACATATTGGCTCGGCCTGGCACTGGCCAAGGTGATAAAGGACCCGCCCTTCTCCGGAGATCCCACAGAAGGTAAAGAGCCAATATCACTTTATTTTTATTACCTTGAGGTCTCTCGGTCCCCTTAGGAGTGCCCTTTTCAGCAGTGTGATTTGATTATGGTAGGGGTGGCGTTGCCATTCCTTGACCTCCCCATTATGAGCGCGGCCACATTAGCTCCATTCTTTAGGTCCTCGCTCACATCAGGGGTCCTCTACCTGATAATCATATTCGAATGGTTAAGGATTCCGTTTGGAAAATCTTGGCTCAGCCTACCCAGGGATTGAGGGTGGTAGCATAGGCTGTCGGGGCATTGTCAAAGCCAAATTAGAGCGTATGGGCCACCGGGGAGAGTGGCGGAGCACCAGCTCCCATAAAATTCACTATTGTATGTTTTGAAATATGGGGCAATGACCAATGCAGCCTTCTACTGTACTTCCCATCTAAGGGAACCGATTGGGCCCCTAGCCTCTCTTGAGCGCAGACACACCGTCATTCACACAAATACTTTGATGGAAGAGCTCGTTGTGAAAGTAAAAAAAGTGATCACATTGGCACTACACAGGGATTCACTCCATTCTTTGTTTTTGTTCGATGAAACATTGTCTAATTGGGTTTGTGAGAGAAGGTGTCTAATTGGGTTACTATATTTCCAGCCGCATAATGGCTATAAAAAAAATTATAATTTGCAGTCGGAGACAGGCAAACACACCTAACTTGTTCTGCAAAAGCCGTAACTGAGATCAGCGAACCTAGTTGAGCCCTGCATACTTCACGCACTCATAGACACACATGGGGGCATTTTACTAGCTTGAAAAGTAGACACTGAAACTGGCCCGATTCTAGTGACCACACACTACAGTCCACCAAGACCTCAGCTACACAAATACGTTTCACTCCTGACTCAATCCAACTAAGATCTTCCACTCTTCTTTGCGGGATACCCAAATGCGCACCATCCCACACTACTTTCAAACACCACAAATGATGTGTCAGGTATCTGATCGGTGCCTTGCGGCAATTTTGCTGCGAGCACAACGGTCCGACCCTCCTCACATTCTTCGAGCAGCGTGGAGGGACTCCGTTCCATCACATAGTCTTCCGCAATGACGACGCCACACGCTTCCCCACCAATATAGCTCTAAGTCCCTACGTACTATCATATCCCATCCATTTAGGCCTCTTGTTCACCCATCCTCATACCCACATCACTCCTTTACGACTACACAAACTGGAATGAGTTTAAAAGACACGTTACCAAAAATACACCACACAACCTCAATCTTCAGGACACTAATTCTGCACACTTGAACAACCACTGGAGCAGACTCATGGGCACCATAAACACACCAAGTAACATGTACACACCACCCAAGTTACACACATGCTTTAAACACTTCGCATTTTCCATGCACACACAAAGACTCATAACTTTGTACAATAACTACTACGGCAGAGGTCCACGCCAACATAGCATACCTCTTACTCGTATGTGCCCGTATCTTACAATGCGTGCATCTGTACCGGAACGGCCAGTGGTGCGAGGTGACCTACATGGCGGATGATGCTCGCTGCACTGATTCTTCCTTTTTCTGGTGGCTTATGAGGAGGATTTTAGGCATGGACCCACCAAAATCCATAACCCTACAACACAATAGTCGCAACTGACACTAATGGCATCCTTGACACATTCAGGCCAAACTGGAACAACGTATATACACACAACACCCAAACCACACGCACAAGAACACTTCCAGGAAGCACGGGAGTGGTGTCGGGTCCCTGCTGCTGAGCTTGGGCCCGTCTTCTGGTACGCATGGAAGTGCTCGACATCTCTATCACACTAACCACCCCTATCACCCTTGAAGAAAGAAACTACTATATCAAAATCACAACCAAAGCAACAAAACGCGCCTCCGTCGCTTCTGGCTTTCCAGCCACAATAATTCATCATCGACCATATTCGACGCCTCACTTGCTTTTGGACATTTCCTACAAATATTCTAAACATCACACAACATTCTACTTCACAAACAAAACCAAAATAAAACAAATGCGAACAATTACCGGCCTATTGCCTTCTTGGATAACCTAGGCAAAATACTCGAGCGTATGGTTAACACTTGTCTCCAGAATTTTATGGAGGAGAGTAACTGGTTCCTATTGTACCAATATGGCTTCAAGAGATGCCGATTTACTCAAGAGGTTGTGGCCATCGTTCACGACATAATAAAAAAAAACCATGATAAGCACGACAAAAAACTCTTCATCAGCAAGGATATGGAGAATGCATTCAACAAGGTCTGGCACGAGGGACTTCATTGTAAACTAGCCAGCAATATTCAGTTCCCTTTTTGCACCAGAAAGCTTCTCTCCCACTACCTCAGAGATAGGAAGTGTCACATAAAATACAACAACACAATATCACATTTATTTAAATTACGCGCCGGTGTACCCAAAGGTAGCGTGACTGCGCCTACATTATACATAATATACACTTATGGGTGGGGGGGCTTTTCGCTTGCTTGCTTTCAGTTATTGCAATGTAATGTTTCTACCCCCTGTATGTTAATGGGGCTTTCCTCCTGAGTGGTAATTCTTCGTACCAATAGGGGGTTTGGTTGCCCGGTTAGTGGTAACGTTGCCACTCAAAAGGGTGAGCTTAGTAGGATAGGGATAACACTTGCCACCGGCAATGGTAACAAGTTATTTGAATGCGCAACGGAAATATACCTTTAGGTAGCCTTGTACTTGATCGGAATACAACATCGAAACCTTGACAATAGCCCCAAAGAAGAAACTTGATAGTCACTTCGAGAACATTTCTAAATTGATAATAGATTTAAACTCCCTCCATACACCAAATATAAACTACAAAACAATCCTAGCACTGACATGGACCCATGAAATTAAAACTAAAATGTGAGAGATAAAAATTACCGTCGAATGAATTCAACATGGGAACAACAAGGAAAGATACCTAGGTTTAAGAAATTTTAGAACTTGGATAAGTAACCTAATTATAACAAGAATGATCACAACCTGGAATGAACATATCGCTAAAATAAACATCAAAATACCCCAGGGGATTTCGGAACTAAAAGAGAAATTAAGAGGTTCTTTACGACACAGATGGAACAGTCCTCGCCCATAAAATAACAAAGCACAGATATAATACGCATACCAACGAAAATATTACCCAGGCAAAAATAGTTCTCTTTATTCTTAACAGTTCTAGAGGCCTTTCCGACGGTAACAAAAGAAAACTTTACCTCGCTCTTGCCCGACCAATCTTGAGCTACCTGATAATTCCAATACATACGTTATTCAAGATCAAAACAATCAAGATGCAAAGAATACAAAACCAAGCAACCGATTTATAACGAACACACCCAGATGTGAAAGAATCTCGTCCTGAGAACTCTAGAAGAACAAACTTAAAAGTCATAAACCAAGTCCTGCAAGAACCCCCCCCCCAAAAAAAAAAAAAAAAATATGCGACAGCATTGAAGAAAACTTCCCGATCGAATTTAAAAATAATATAATATCAACCCAATAAGAAAAAAAAAACTTGAACTACAAACAAAAATTTTAAAGTGACAAGAAACAAGGTCTGCAGACCAAGAGTCGCGTGCTCTCACTTATTCTGATTTATGACCTTATGACCTTCTAAACTTTAAATAATTCCCGGACTAACCTTGGAAGGATTTTGGCAATTATATCATTCGAAAGATAATGCAAAACAACATAAGGGTTTCAAACTTTGTTAAAATCGGCAGAATAGTTATAATGTTATTGCCAAATAATTACCTGGCTAACCTTGGGAAGACCTTGGCAATTATATTATTCGAAAGAGAATGTAAAACAACATAGGGGTTTCAAATTTCGTTAGAATCGGTCAAATAGTTATGATCTTATTCTCAAATCATTTTTTTCGGGTAACCTAGGGGAGACTTTGGCAATTATATCATTCGAAAGAGAATGTAAAACAACATAAAGGTTTCAAATATCGTTAGAATTGGGCGAATAGTTATGATGTTATTGCTAAACAAAATAATTACCGGGCTAACCTTGGGAGGATTTTGGTTATTATATCACTCGAAAGAGAATGTAAAACAACATAAAGGTTTCAAATTTCGTTATATCAGCCGATTAGTTACAATGTTATTAAAAAAAAAGCAAAACGGCGACCGACCGACCGACATCGTGAGATGTAGATGTAGAGTCGCACGCGACTAAAAATAAATAAATATATAGTGAATCAGGTTGGAACGAAAGTAATGTCCAATTTTAGTGTAGATATTAAAAATGAAAAAACTGTAACTCTGTAAATATTTAATTATAAACATAACCTGCATTGCTTCCTATGACCTAATTCCATTTGTAAACAAGCGTAAAATGCCAAATATGAATTCAACTCGTTTTCAACCTATTTTCTTGACGTCGACCTAAAACCATCCAAATGGTTCTGCAATCCCCTAACCAAGTAATAATTAGAAGGAGGAAGGTCAGGAGAATATGGAGGATGAAGTAATATTTCTCAACCGAGCTCTCCAAGAGATCTTTGGTCATTCGAGCTGCGTGAGGACGAGCATTATCGTGATGGAGGATGACAACCCCTTCTGTTGACTAAGGAGGGTCGCCTTTGGCCCAAAATGACTTTCAAACGACGAAGTAGATTGCTGTAGAGATTAGCATTAATTGTTTGATTTTTGTGTAACAGTTTCTAATCGACAATTCCTTCAATATCCCACAATACACTCAACATGATCTTTTATGGATGAAATCCTCCTCTCACTTGTTGAGAAATTCTGTTCCCCTGATTAATCCATGAACAGCGGAGTTAAACAATATGATAAAAAGATCCACATCTCATCACTAGTAATAAGCCCGTCCCAAAATAGTGCCTGAAGGTGTCGTGGTAGAAATCACTCACACCAAGCGAATTTCTGTTGACAGTTCGTGCGGGACCCCTTTTCCAATCACTAGAACTTTGCCAGTCTTTTTCAGTTAGCGTCGGACAGTCCTATGGGTTACGTTATATTGCTCTGCGAATTGCCTATAAGTTGTAGCAGGATGTGCTGTGACAAAAACTATCAACTGTTCGTAATTATCCTTTAGACTGAAATCCCCACTTCAGAAACGGAAGCACCACCTCTTTCAACTTCTTTCATTTACGGCATCATCCGAAACGTACATGATATGCCATTACACTTTTTTTTAAATAACATCCGTTAAATAGAGGCCGTGAATGTTGATACAGTATTGTAGTCTCACTCTGAAATTTTTCATTGACTGAGGACCATGTCGCGTGGAATCACAGTGATTGCTTGCGTTATGCTGTCGTGAGGTCTTGCAAATTTCCTGTTTGGTGTCGGTACACTCGCTATTTTAAGTTTTCACGCAGAAAAAAATTCACAAGGGAACGGGACAAATCCGGCGAACTTGGGGGCTACCAATATCCCCCCGTAAAGAGACAAGATGACCCGGAAGCAATTCTCGGAGAATTCCGAATGAACGTCAAGACGTATTCCATGTGACGCCATCTTACTGGCACCATACATCTTCCAGATCATGATCTTGTGTAATTCGTTCACTTTTGGCGAGAGAAAATTCTTAATCAGTTCACAATAACGATATGACGTTACCGTATAATCGATCTCTTAAAAACAATAAGAACCCCACACACCGAAATCACCTACGGCTCACCAGACACTAAGTTTCGGACTATGGAGTGGTCGCAGGTGGAGTTGCCGAGTGTTAGTGTTAGACAAGAACCTTAAGTTCTGTTTGTTGACCATACCCGATAAATGGAAACCAGATCAGAATAGCTGTTTGTGAACGTTTTAGAGAATGTCCCAACGCAAAGTTGTACGAATTTCATAATCTCTCTCACTCCCTGTTGCGGTCTTAGGCCAGCCATGACTTTTCCCTTTTAAAAGTGACCCTGTGGGTCTAAGGCTCGAAACCCAACGACAAATTGTTTTTCTACCTGGAATAGGATCATGGCACCCAGGAACAAACCGTATCCCGGAGTCTCGCTGCATCGTTATCACGGATTAATCATTCTTGACATACCCTTCGACAACAAGGCACAAGGCTCTCCATTTCACGCCATATTGGTAACTGAAATTGCATGATCCCACGAACTAAAAGTGACCACGCCCACCACTGAACCTCCCCCATAAACCGAGCAATGCCTCTCTCAAATCTGGAAGGTCATTGCCGCAGTTTGTCTGTCTGTCTGTCTATCTGTCTGTCTGTCTCTCTGTCTGCCTCTCTCTCTCGAACAACGAGTTCCTCACTCAGTGGGTGAGAGAGCCAACGATAGGAGACAATATCCTCGACTTGGTTTTCACCTCTGAGGATGACATCGTTGAGGACCTCTCTGTTGGCGAAGAGCTCAGTGGCAGTGACCACCGACTAATTAGATTTGTAGTCAAAGTCCCCAAGGCAGAGCCTGCAACTAGTAAATCAAGGAAACTGGATTTGAGAAGAGCAGACTTTGCAGGTCTACGCACGGGACTGACTGACGCGAGGCTAGAAGAGTGCAATGCTGTTGAAGACTCGTGGAACAGTTTCAAAACCACATTCATGAGTCTTCAATCGCGTTTTATCCCTCTGAAATGCCTCCGTCGGTCCTCTGTTCAACCAAAGTGGTTTAATCGAGAAATTGGGCAACTGCTTAGGGAGAAGAGAAATGTGTACCGGCAATCGAAGATCTCGGGTGACTTTGACGAATACCGGAGGCTAGCCAGGAGAGTGAAGTCCAGTATAAGGGCGGCTAAGCGGTCTGAGGAACTCCGAGTGGCGAGACTCTGTAAAGAGAATCCCAAGGAGTTTTTTGGATATGTGAACAGCCGTAAACCAATCCGTCGAACGATTGGCCCTTTGAGGAATGAGGAGGGGACATTAAAGCATTCAGATGCAGAAAATGCTAACCTCCTCAACGACTACTTCTCTTCAGTGTTTACTGAAGAGTGTGGTCCCATTCCCCAGCCGACGGATTCCTACTCGGGGGAAAAGCTGGAGGCAATGGACTCCACCGAAGGAGAAATAAAGAAAAAGATCGCTGACCTAAAGACGAATAAGTCCCCTGGACCGGACGGGTTTCTACCTAAAGTGTTGAAGGAAGTGTGCGATGAAGTATCACGACATCTGTGCGCTATCTTCAACATGTCAATCCGGACCAAATGCGTTCCTAGAGACTGGCGTGAGGCGGAGGTGACTCCTATCTTCAAGAAAGGAGACCGTAACCAACCGTCGAACTACCGACCTATCAGTCTGACTGTGATAGTCGGTAAACTCATGGAAAGCATCATGGTGGACAAAGTGACGTCGTATTTAGAGTCAAACCTGCTACTGAGGAGTTCCCAGCACGGCTTCCGAAGGCAACGGTCATGCCTGACGAACCTTGTGGAATTCTTCCACTACGTTTTCAGTGATCACGATCGGGACAAGGCGGTGGATGTGGTCTACCTAGACTTTGGAAAAGCCTTTGATAAGGTACCACACCACCGCCTTCTCCGAAAAGTGCGAGCGCTTGGCATAGACGGAAAGGTAGCCGGCTGGATCAAGAACTGGCTAAGTGGCAGACGGCAACGGGTGGTGGTAAATGGACAGGCTTCTGAGTGGGTGCCCGTTACTAGCGGGGTGCCTCAAGGTTCTGTCCTGGGACCACTACTATTCATCATCTACGTCAACGACATGGACGGTGACATGGTTGCCAAGATTTCCAAATTTGCCGACGATACCAAGCCTGGTATGAACGTTGCAAAGGATGGAAATACTGCCCGCCTGCAGGAAGATCTTGGGAAGATTGGGGAGTGGTCGGACACGTGGCAAATGCCTTTTAACGTGGGGAAATACAAAGTGATGCATATCGGCCACAAAACCCCCAGTCTCAGTATATCCTTAAGGGCACTGCTCTTGAATCGAGTGACACTGAGAAGGACTTGGGTGTAACAATCACTAGTGACCTCAAGTTCTCGAAACAGTGCATTGAGGCGGAGAAAAAGGCCCAAAGGATGCTAGGCTATATTAAGCGCCAGTTTGTTATCGGAACTAGGAGATTGTACTGTGCCTGTACAACTCACTTGTCCGACCGCACCTGGAGTATGCCGTACAATTTTTCAGTCCTTCATTGCGAAAGGACATCGCGAGATTGGAACGCGTACAAGCTAGGGCAACCAAACTGATTCCCTCTATCCGACATAAAAGTTATGAGGATAGACTAAGGGAGTTAGATTTGTTCTCGCTGGAAACCCGTAGACTGCGTGGTCAGCTCATCGAAGTCTTCAAAATACTTCGAGGGTTCGACAATGTTGACTACCGGGATATTTTCACACTGAGTGAGAACAGAACGCGCAATCACGGCTTCAAACTTGAACTGAAGCGTTACAACCGCAATCTGTGTGGAAACATTTTCACCTACAGTATCTGCGGTAAGTGGAACGCACTTCCAGTGGAAGTTGTCAACAGTGAATCTGTTGACCAGTTCAAGTCAAGACTAGACAAAGTCTTGAAAAGTGGCCGTTTAGGGACGCAAAACAATTGAGTCGCCATGTGCCCGCTCGATTGCTACCCTAAAGGTACCCTCTTTGAATGGACCGTAAGGTCTCCTAGGGTACTTACTTTCCTTGTTACTCCTTGTTACTCTCCCTCCCTCTCTCTCTCTCTCTCTCTCTATATATATATATATATATATATATATATATATATATATATATATATATATATATATGTATATATATATATATATGATAGTGAAGCTAATGTATAGGAGCCAAAAGTTTAATTTACGAGACTAGTTTTGGTATGTAGTTTATCATACCCCCTCTTCAGTCGTATACTGAGAATGCGATTGTTACAAAAGTCTAAAAATAGCGTACAAATCAGAAAAAAATACAAAGAAATAAAAAAACGAGAGAAAAAGGTCATTAATCAGGGGTTGTGAGTCTAAGATCGTTGACTAAGCTGTTTACGATGAGGTTACGGGAATGGAGGCTGCATTTCAATTGTTCATCTGACAAATTAAAATTGTGAATTTCTCCTATTAACTAGTCTCATAAATTAAACTTTTAGCTCCTATACAGTGGTTTCACCATCATATACCATAACTCGTCATTGAGTTCTTTTACCTCTCCTTCACACATAATCCATTCCTCTGATTTGATTGAAAAATTTAGGAAAATCAACATACGAGCAAAAGGAAGCCGCTTAGTAAGCTTTTATGTGGACAGCCTGTTCACTAATGTCCCAGTCAACGAAGCTCTTAATGTTCTATCTAAGGTATTAGATAATAAAAAATTACACCTCCCTCTAGGCCAAAATAAAATTAGAAATCTTGTTAAATTTTGTGTTACTGACCTATTTATCAGCGATATGGGTTTTTTCCGTCAAAAATATGGTCTTGGCATGTGGAATCCTTTATCGCCCATATTATGTAACCTTTTTATTGAACATTTCGGAGTATCATTATTTCCTTCTATGATTACCCATCATAAATTTGTATGGTATAGGTATGGAGATGATGTCATATCGATTTGGCCTATAAATAGTTTAAACTTATTTGACAATTTCCTTAAAAATCTTAACGACCTCCACCCCACTATCAATTTTAAAGTAGATTGGGAAAAAGATAATTGTATATCCTTTCTAGATGAAAAAATTGTTAGTCATTGACAAAATTAGTTTCACTGTGTACTGAAAACCAACCCATTCTAACTCGTACATGAATTTCTTTTCTCATCATGATATTAACATTAAGAAACCGTTGCATCAGGTATGTTTTGGAGAGCACTTAGGATATGTAACCCTTGCTTTCTAGAAGACGAGATTACATATATAACCAAGAGTTTCATTGAATTAAATTATCCCCTCCACGGGATCAATGAAAGTTTATCTAAAGCAAAATCTATTCATTACCGTCCCCAAGGATAAAAACAAATTTAGTAATATGAAGTGTCTTTCCCTCCCTTTTCTGCCCTCCTCAAAGGAGTGAATGCTGTTAATTCACTTTTTGAGGAATATTTGTGCACCCTCACTCTTGTGCCCAAGTGTGACCACAAATGTTCAATGGGGTTGAGGTCTGGAGATTGAGGGGGTCATTCAATCAACGCCATCCCTTTCTTTTCAAACCAACCCTTTGAAACTCTAGATGTGTGTCATGGAACATTGTCTCGTTGGAATATTACAACATCTGGTATGTATCATTGAAAATTTTAGCTAAGGAAGGTTGATATAACTAGTCTAGCATGATGATGTGTGTTAGAATTCATTCTTCCCTCACAAGTGAACAACAACCCTGGACCTGAAGACGACATGCATCCCCAAACTATTATTACACTGCCACCTCCAAATTTGACTGTTGGGACAACACATCTCGGATCATAAGCTTCCCCAACTCTTTGACGAACATAAACAACTTCAGGAGATCTGAAGAGAAATCTAAATTTTACTGATCATTTTTGGTATCGAATAGAATTTTTGGTATCCAATAAAAATGTGTAAACGCATAATAAATTGTCGAAACTAATGTGGAGACCCTACCTCAAAGTTGCTTTCATCAGAAAAAAATAACTTTAGCTAATTCATCATCAGTCCAATCTTCATGATCTTTTCCCAAGGCAATCGCTTCTTCTTGTTCACCTGAGCCAGCCACGGTTTCTTTCTAGCCTTACATCCTTTGAGCCTAGCTTCTAATAATCCTCCTTCCACTGAGCGTCTCTTTGTTTGTTGCTGCCCGAAACTCAGCAGCTACATCAGAAGAGGTTTATCAGTCCTGTATACTCTTACGGGACCGTGAAGACCTACAAGGTTGGAAACCCCCTCAGGCCCATAATTAATCAAATTCCTACTCCTATGTATGAACTGGGTAAATTCCTGAACAGAATATTAACTCCATACGTGCCTAACAAATACAGCCTCAAATCCTCGGCCGATTTTATCGATATTATTCAATCCACTACCCTTAAGAAGATAATAGCTTCCATGAATGTAGAATCATTGTTCATGAATGTATCAGTCGCCGAAATGATAGACATAATATTAGAACGCGTCTATGACCAAAATGATCGCCAACCAGTTGGAATACCCAGGGCGGACATGAGGAAACTCCGACAAAGCTGTACTTCAGAAACCCCTTTATATGGACCTAATGGAAGTATGTACTGCCAAGTTGATGGAGTGGCTATGGGATCTCCTTTGGGAGTTCTCTTTGTTAACTTCTATATGGGAGCGGTCGAAGAAAGGGATATCTCAAGGGTACCCAAGCCCCACATTTACTGCAAGTACACGGACGACATTCACCTTAATGTACAAACAAAAGAAGAAATACATAAACTGGAAAGAGCCTTTAAATAATGGTTTTCTTTCAACTACACTATAGAAGAAAGCCAAAACAAACAATTACTAATTTTAGACATCCTCACTACCAATATTAATGAAACAATAACGACCAGAGTATATGTTAAAGCCACCAACCCAGGACTTTGCCTAAATGCCCTAAACGCTACCAAACAAGTGTGATCACATCGTATATTAACCGTGACTTCACCCACTGCACTACATGGAAGGATACACACAATGAACTTGAGAGAGCCACCCAGGTGCTCGTTATCAATGGATTCTCCGAATCAATATAGAGAGACAGCTATAAAAATTAAAATGGACCGATGGTACTTGTCAGAACTCCAGAAGAACCGAAATACAGAATACAGAAAAGTAAAACATTAAAGAACTCTTTTACAAGAACACTATGAGCACAGAACACCGTGCAAGACGAGAACGCAATCAAGGAAATTATTAACCGAGGAATAAAACCCACGAATGCTGAAAAAAAGATCGCACTATCTACTATCAAAATAGACGGACATCAACCTTTTTTATGAAAAATACCTCAAAACATCCACCTCAACCCAAACAAAGCACCCATCTGATTTATAAGTACACATGTACCTTAGGAGACTGTGAGCTCTTACCTAATGTCATTACCTCTTAGTAATGACTGGAACCACACTCTCAAGAAGAATAACATACCACCTCATCAATGGAGCACCTAAAATTATACACAAGAAATACATGGAACAGAAAAATGATGGAAGAAAACACAAAAAATTTAGACTATGCTCCCAACAGACGCCCATTACTCCTCCTTGAAGCAATATATATTCAAGAAACCCAACCAAGGTTAAATAGGCAATCTAACTCCCATGAAATCCTGCCAACTAGGAAACGAGGAAATCGAGGGACCAGGTACGATTAGGACAGCTGCCCCTAGCCGCTAATAACCTTTGACAAGCAGCTTAACCCCCCCCCCTCGCTTCCACCACTTCGTCAGCTCGCTAGTTCGCCTACACGTGCCTACGTTCCCTTCGTCAGTTTGTTAACACATTTTTAGTCGCGGGTGACTATATCTCACTATGTCGGTCGGTTCTCGTTTTGCTTTTAGATTGTTTTGGTAATAACATTGTAACTATTAGGTCGATCCTAACAATTTTTAAATCTCTTATGTTGTTTTACATTCTCTTTCGAATGATATAATTTATAATGTTCTCCCAAGGTTAGCCCAGTAATAATTTGTTTTGGCGATAACATCATAACTATTTTGCCAATTCTAACAAAATTTAAGTCTCTTATGTTGTTTTACATTCTCCTCCTTCGAATGATGTAATTGCCAAAGTCCTCCCAAGGTTATCCATGGAATTATTTGGCAATAGATTCATCACTATTCGGCCGATTCCAATGAAATTTGAAACCCTTATGTTGTTTTACATTTTCTTTAAAATATTATAAGTGTCAAAGTCCTCCCAAAGTTAGTCGTGGAATTATTTGGAATAAAATCATAACTATTAGACCGATTCTAACAAAATTTGAAACTCTTATGTTGTTTTACATTTGCTTTCGAATAATATAATTGTCACGGTCATCGCAGGGTTAGTCTGGGAATTATTGAAAGTTTTGAATGTAGTAAAGTCATAAATCACAATAAGTGAGAGCACGCGACTTTTGGTCAGCAGACCTTGTTTATAATATATAAACTGGAATACATTTATGAATTTCCCATTTTAACTCCTAAGATAATAAATATTGTATTGAAACACGTCAGTATAATAAATGAATTGGCTATGGTTTCCTAATTTTCTTCCACCTTTTTGCAATTAATAAATATCAGTTTCTAGTGAACTTCTGTAGGCTTATTCACGGCTTAAATCACGAATAAAAGGTGAATATAAGACATATCACTAAGATTGAAAAGAAAATTATTAATGCAATAAAGCACATTGAACGGAATAATTTTTCCTACAGTAATATATATTACCTTTTTTCGAAATAATCTGTGCAGGAAAACGATTCGAACCATGCACACTGAGGCAGCGAGCACCGCTTTGATCACAGTTAAAAGTATGCCGTTAGTACACTATGCTACGCAAAGAACCAAAAAATCATCTGAATAGAATAGCTTTTAAGGAACAATTTCGCAAGTTCGAACGGAGACTATGAAAGAAATAGAAAATTAATTGGGAATTCAAAGAATAAATGAGGAATTCCCAATTAATTTTCTATTTCTATTTACATAGGCGAAACAGGAAGAAATTTGTATAAGAGAATGTACGAACACAGAGGAGACGTTAGAAGGGAAAACACAGCCTTTAGTCTTTTCACACACACTAATAACTTTAACCACCCGATAGACTTCCCACAGGCCAAACTAATCTACTCGTGTAAGGACTTCCTGAAAATAAAGGTCATTGAATCCACCCTTATAGATGAAATCCCCAACTTTAACCTTTCGGATGGGCAATTCAAATGCAGCCCCTACGTCAAAGATCTAATATTAAAAGATATGCTTAATGAACTTAAATTCCCACCCCCTGATTAGGAACTCCAAATGGATCTCTGTAAACTATATATATATATATATATATATATATATATATATATATATATATATATATATTGTACGCTTGGTGGGACTGCATGTATTCTTAGTGTTCGACTGAGGCTGGCATGACAAACTCCATGCCAAAACTGGTCTCGAGATAATAAATACTACGCTTTTCAACAGTGGTTTTATTAACATATTTGGAATCTGTCATTGGATCTAACAATTGTTCTGATATATATATATATATATATATATATATATATATATATATATATATATATAATATATATATATATATATATATATATATATATATATATATATATATATATATAGAGAGAGAGAGAGAGAGAGAGAGAGAGAGAGAGAGAGAGAGATACTCATTTTCATTGTTGTATTAATTAAAAAAATAAAACAGACATGATGGAATGAAATAAAATCAAAGGTGTGCTTGTACAAGGAAGAGTCCTTCTCAGGTAGAAGATGGTAGCTTTGATTGACAACAGTACGGAATTTGATGGATACATCTTAATCTTTGGCCGGAGAAAAATCTCTTTGGATAGAATGTCGTGACGTCGTTATATGAAAGTCAAGAATAGGAAAACGTCTCCTGAATGTGCCTTAGGTTATAATTGTTAATGTATGTCTACAAACTGGGTTCACTGGGACTGAGTAAAGGATAAAACTAAATATCATATTATTCAAAACACTTACGATGGCTTCACTGTTAATATGGTAATCGTTCCGACGTGACAGGCTTCTAGTCACAAGCGGTATCAGCCTTTATTATATAAAGGGTTCAGCTCCCTTAGACACGAGAAGTTTAGAGGCAATATTTTCCTTTTGTATTTTCTAATTTCTCTTCGGAATAAAGTAGTCGTATCTCTAGGTATTGCCTTTAAAGAAATATATCTGATTCTCGCACCTCTTTTACTGGTTGTGTAATTGTAAAAGTGACCCACGGATGACTGGAGTGCGTTACATCCTTTGCTGTCAGTAACGTGACTGTCTCGCAAAAGATTAAGGTGATCAAAAAATGACTTCTTCATATATACTCGTATGCAGTAGTTCGCAGATCTTTGCTGGCTAACGAACGACAGAATGATTGAGTCAAACTGTTTCACGCAGGTATTATTGTTTTGGAGCTGAAATTGGAAGCAGTGGCTTCCAAAACTACTCTCAAGAATATTGTTTTTATAGTTGTTTTTAACTGCGTCTTTTTTATCAAAAAAACTAGGCTGAGTCTGTGCCTCCTTACCACCATGAGCAAATTCGATATGTTGATTACAAGTTGTACTACATATGATAAACCGATATTTTTTTTTAATTATTCTTATTGTCTTTTTGATGCATCACATTAAAGTGGGAGGAGGCTGGTCTCCATCTTATTTGATTCTCTTTGCTGTTGGTCGCATGCTCCCCTTCCGTGGGGAGGCACGCCTCTACCCGACGTCGTAGCGTGCTTTCACCTTATTCTAATTTTATTGCTTCTTGTTTTGCATTTGTTTATCTTTATTGACTTTGGTTTGCGTTACTTTTTGTTTTATTGTGTTTTCGTTCGTTTGTTTTGTTTTAATCTAGATTAGCATTAGGCTGTAAGATAGTTACAACGACTTGTGCCCTTGTAGGCTGTCGCCAGATGGGAACTAAAAGAAAAAAAATCACATTAAAATGTAAAGACATTAAGTTGAATGTCGCTGCCTTGAGTGCAACAATAACTTGAAATTATCCCTTTATATATAGATGAATTTTAGTCAACATGTTGACCCACATTGCGTATGGATAGTCAACAGCTGGGGCACCTAGTCCTATCTACCTTGTGGGGATGCCAAATATTTAATACCACTGGGTTCTGAACCCATAGTAAACTGAAGATTCTGCAACCATTATCCTAATGGCTGAATGGAATTAAATCGATATAAAAAACCCTGTTCTCGAAACCCCTCTCACTCGAGCAGATTGATCTTCACTGTAAACTGCCCCGACAGTGTTAACCACGCTACAGCTGTTATTTGGAAGATTGCGTCCCCTTCTAAACACAGTGACCGCAGGTTGATCTGCGGCTATGTATCTTCCACACATTTTAACTTCTTCCATCTTCACCAATTTCTTTAAATTTTTTAGTAAGGAAGAGAATACAATACAGCTGAATATTCCTTTTTTTTAATATAAGGCACAAATATTCCACCATAATACGGGGTGAGTAGTGTAGTAAATCTTACTTTCTATAATAATTTGCGTGGGAGAAAAAAAAAGACAAAAATGATTGATATAATTTGCTTCAAATGTATAGAGTCTACTCTATATCACCTTCATTTTCACCATTATTTTTACTTTGGGTATCAATTAATAGTAGAAATATCACAGAATTTCTCCATTTGATAAATCATGCATTGCTCAAACTGTAAAGTAAACGGCATCTTCTCTTGCGAGGAATATTCGTTTATTGTTTAAGAAAGAGGAAAGAGACAAATGGAACTAAAATAATTAACACTTAATGAAAGACAAAAAGTAAAATATAGAAGAGAGAACATTAGAATAAATCCGTAGAAAATTAAAAGAAAATAAATCTTGAAACTAAATCAAATCTTAGCTTCGACTGGAAACTACCAGATGAAATTATTATAGTTATCATATATATATAAATGATTTTAGAAAATTATCCCAGTATTCTACTGATTAATACAAAAAAATAACAAAAGTTGTTGCGAGTTCCGCATGTCAAATCATAAGTCAGTTCGTACTCAGATTTAGGCCTAAAACCAGCAAAAATATATTTCACATAAAGTTATCTCCGAATAGATCAACAAATAGGGTACCACAAATAGATGCCAGAAGAAGAATTTTACATCTATAATTTTTGTTTTTCTTTTCACTCAACTAAATACGAATATTTGGTCGGTATGGAGGAATTTTTAATCTGAGAGATCAAAGAGAAGACCCAATTGCCTCTAAAATCAGACCCTGGCAGGCCTTGGAAAAATACTGTTTTACCACGCATTCAAGCAAGTCTTCAAAATACCCCGGTCTTTATCACGATATAAAGTACATTTGATTCGTTTCTCCATTCGAGTTCACGCAAGAGCGAATAATAACCGTTCTATATTTGTATGACAAGACCAAGAGAAATGTACCGGTGTATTGGAGTACTGAGCAAGCTAAGGGCCCTATTCCCGTGGTACATGTCCGAGGAGAAACGCCTCGAACAGTAACAGGAAATTCTGGCAAGATGTTGCACCTGGCTCGGCTGCTGATCGTCTTGAGTTTCCTGCGCCATCAGATTACACCTATTCGAGTCAAATTAGTTCCGTTGGTGGTGAGCGCAACTCTCCCAGCCAGCCAATCTCTTCATATGCGCAAGACTTCTTGCTTCCACCTTACCATTAAAGGGAGGGAGGTTGTCATCGTGTACAACGACTGGTGACCTTAGCCATACCCTAGGAATAAAATTATACAAGACAAAATCAAGTCTTAGTTTCATAGACGCGATAATAGGTGACAACGAAGGGTATTCATTCCTGTTCAGGTGAAATTTCCACCTGGTTTTAGTTGGGGTAAAAGTACATAGTGGTTAAATTCAGTTTTCTTAAGGGTTTTAGTTAATTATAGGGGCTCTTGATCCTTACCCTGGTGCATTGTGGGACCGAATTACAATAGGGTGCAGATCTGACTTTGTGACATATGACTCGTACCGTCATAGAAGTCATCAGATTCACCTGTGAGAAAGAAAAAAAGAACGATGAGCTGAATTACATGTTTAGAAAACATAAAATCTTTAGGTAATTAAACCCCAGAAGGTGAACATCTCTTCGTTACGAAGGGAGGAGGGGTCAGAGAGTTGCGCACCATTCTGATTATCCAGCGCCACAAGTAGTCTCTTCTTCGCCTTTCTCTGGCCTCGTACCTCCCTTACATTTCCACACTTCTCATTACTTTATCACTTTTTGTAAACCTCTTAATTCCCCTCATAATTTTTTCTTTCTTTTAATAATAATAATGAATAGTCAATTACAAACCCCTAATTTTGTACTGCTCTAATTCTACCACTCAGAAATGAACAACGAGTGTTCTTTTAGGAAGGTTTTAACACCATCTATTCCCCATAAATGAGTCTAGGCAGGCTAAAGGGAAAAAATGAGAGAAAAATAATAGTATAAAAACTAATATTCCCTTTTTCTATTTAAAATGAAAAACAACGAGGACAGCTCATCCAGAAATTTCCTAGAAATAATTTGTAAAGAAAGCGGTGAAATTGGGGGACGTGAACATTTTGGAAGATATACACACATATCCTCCTGCGTACATCGAGGCATGAAGGGCACGCAATATTCCAGATTTCAGCAGCAGCAAGAGGAATATAAGCCCCCGCAAAAAATCAGGAATGGCAAGGAATAGAATAATCTCTTTCTTTAGTCGTCCTGGAGCTGATGTGGCGACCTAAAAGTATTTAAAAGCTTCCAAAGACATTTAAAAATATTTAATGGTGTTACAAATTGTGTAATTTAAATGTGTTTAAAAGGCGTAAACGTATTTAAGTGTCTGATACATGGAAAAGTATTTAACCGCATTGAACAATGTAAACACTTTCCAATCGCCCTGGGGCTGGTGTGGCGTCCGGTTATATTGGGGTTTATTCCCACCCTCTAATTTATATAATATATATATATATATATATATTTAAAGCCAAATGTTTTTTTAATGTAGCAAATTTTTTTCTTGGGCAAATTTAAACAAAAGTGCTTTGGGCTGGGGAGGGGGAAGGTGATTTATATATCATCTTGTAAGTAATGTCGAAATGGGGGGCAAAGCTCCCCAATATCCCCCTATATAGCAATTGCGTATATTTTAAAAATAGAGATATTTATAACAAAGCACTCTTTAAGTTCGAAGGGGGGAATAAACCTACAATTAACCTGGCGTCCAGCTAGTATAAGTACTAAATAGGGGAATTTCAGTTCCCTTTTTGGCGAGATGGGGCGAAGATAACTCATTTAGGACACAAATCTACTAATAAATAGTAAAAAGAAAAATTGATATCATTTAACAATTTAATAGCTTTGCCAACTGTAATTACATTGGCCTCAAATTTTTAAGGCATATATGGAAACACGTCAAAGTTCTATGTCAAATGTTCTTTTGTTTTTCTATTTTGGCGTATAGAAATGCCATTCCCTAAAAAAGAAAAGGGAGTTTTGTGGGCTAGAGTATGGTCGAACAAGAGTGCAGCATGTATTTGTGAGGGAATTCTCTAGAAATGCAGCAACAACAACACGAATTGTTCAAAGAGGAAAGCTGTCTAGCACGAGAAAAGGACCTGGACGACCACCACCATCAAAAGAGACGGTCGAGCTGGAAACACTTGTGAAGCCTCAAGAAGTTCATAAGAGGAACAAGTCTGGAAACCGAGATTCCTTCAATGACGGTTTGGCGTTTCCTGAGGAAACGCTTGTGAACGAAGCACCAAAAGCTGCAGCTCGTTCAGGTATTAAAAGCAAATGTCAAGCGAAAACGCAAACAATGCTGTGTTGATATGCAAGAGAAACTTTGAGGAGATGAGTTCAATGAGCGTCTTATTTCCAGTGATGAATGAGACCATATTTCATAAAGCGAATGTGTTCTGCGCCATCTCCAGGAATCGTCTCTATGACCCTTTTCTCTTTGAGGGAAATGTGACCGATGATGTTTATCTACAAATGCTCCAGAACTGGCTATTGGTCTTCATTTTACTGGAAGCTAACTGTGCGGGGGCTTATCTCAAAGAGAATCTGCCAGAGATCTATTAACTGTACTGTTGAAATGGACTCGACGTTGACTTGACCCGACAGCATGTGATTTTTGTGGGGGGGGGGTCTATGTGAAGGGTCTAGTCTATGTACCCCCTTTCTCTTTTATGCAAACCTATAGGAACTGAAGCAGAAAAACACTGCCGCAGTGAATACTGTTATCAATGACATGCTGCAGCATGTTTGGCAGGAGCTGGATTACCGAACTGACGTGTGCAGTGCAGTGTCAGGCAGTGTGTCTAATGAAAATTTGTAAAATCGTTCATAGAATCCACAGAGCTTTGAATTTCTCTTGCAAATTTTGAGAAAAATCTTATATTTCTCACCATTAAACTTGTTCACTTTCATTTGCCTAGAGAGTAGTCTCTGAGATATTTTCATATCAAATGATATATATTTTTTAGAAACACCTTTAAATACTTTTAAATACTAATGAGTACATTTAGCTACTTTTAAAAACGTTAAATACATTTAAACTCTTTTAAAAATGTTCAAATACTCTTCTATAGCTTTACATATTTGAGATAGCTTTCAATACCTTAATAGTTTTATAAGCCTTTGTTTATACTGCTCGCTACTTAGTAGCTCCTTCCAATCCTTCCCAATGCAAACTTCCTTTCCTTGCCCTAGTCTCTCCTGAGGAATTGACTTCCATCCTTCTTCGTCGTGAAAGATCTCTTCTCTCCTCCACAAGTTTTTACCCCAAGCTCCTCTCTGTTCTTCTCCCTTACCTCACCCTCGTCTTGAATAGTACCCCGTCACGTGAAACCGAACCTGAACCAAATTGGCCCCTCAAGAACTGCCCCATCTCACAAAAGTCTCTAAAGTCTTCGAAAGGTTGGTTTTAGTCCGGATCCTAGATTACCTGTCCTCCTCAAACGCCGATGAGACCTTTCAGTCCGGTTTCAGACAGAACAAAGTTCTCCTACATGTAACGGACCACGTCATCACCTTTGCCGTGTGGCCGACAAATGACAGCCTCCCATTCTGGTACTTATGGTCCTATCTGAGGCATTTGGCACTAGCAACCATACTGTTCTTAATCACCACCCCTGTGAATTCATTGGTATCTTTGGAAATGCTAGCAAATGGCACTAAATGGCACTCAATCTATCCACATTGGTAATGAAGTATCCGGCCAACCAAGGTGCGTTTTGGTGTTCTGCAAGGGTCGGTCCTTTGTCCACTTCTCTTTTGCCTCTATCTTCTCCCTCGTGGTACTTATGAATCGTTTATCTCTATGCCGATGACTTGCAAATCTGCCACTCTTGTTCTTATGCTTAGTTTGATGAAACTAGTAGAAATCTTTATCAGTTTATGATAGTAATAATTATTAAATGGCCTTTGGCTCTTCTCCACAAGAGACGTTGCTCTCATGCAATTTCCCTAATTATTATATGCATTGGCTCCCCATTCGACAATCAATACCATTTAATGTCCTTCTCCTTACTTATAAGATCTTAAATACCACTGCTTTTTTTCTACCTGTCTTCCTCAATGATCCTATCTCAGTCTCTCAGAGCTCTGCGCGTTCGGCATCTGCTTTCGACTGAATGTTCTTCAGAGTCGTTTGTGTTGCAGGGAATATTTTTGAACAGTTTGAATTTTAGTTTGTGAGTCACTTAATATATTTGAAACTTTTACCAAAGTTCTGTCTATGAGTTCAGAAAAAATAAATATGGCTACTAAGATTTGAAATCTAAAAAAAAGCAACAATGGTAAATTTTAGAAATTTTCTGAACTACGCCAATAATAATAATTTTTAAAAGGAACTCTAAACTAAATTTTCCCCCTTTCAAAATATCACTTCACCATTTGTAATTCTCTCGGTTTTAAAAATTCACAAAATTTCGATACTTACATTTATTTCTGAACTTCATTTTGTTTTTGATATTATAAAAGAATTATTAGAAATAACTTTGATAAACAAACATAAGTCATAACCAAACTGAGATGAAATTATTATTCAAATACTCAAAAATTCCCCTTCTTAAATTATAGAGTTAGTGATGATGATGATAATGATGATGATGACGATGACAAGAGGAGCAGCTTCGCCACTCCTCTTTACAGAAGGAGTTTGTGCTTCGCTGACAGACTTTCGGTCTCTGACCTATGGCCTATCATGATTCTTTTTTTTTCATCTAAATTTGCTCTAATAATTTCCATTCCAAAATTTTAATAAATTTTCTGAACTTCACAATTTGTAATTCTTTTAGTTTTAAAAAATTCACAAAAAATTTGATACTTATATTTATTTGTGAAGTTCACCATTTTTTTTTTTTTATATTATAAAGGAATTATTAGAAATAACTTTAATAAAATAAAATTATTTATACTTAGGTGACAACCGGATTAAAAGAAAAAAAATCTTATTCAAACCTTCAAAAAATCTCGTTCTTAAAATATAGATTTATGGAAAAAATAATTACAAATCGTCAAGATCAGAAAATGTATTAAAATTAAGTCATGGCCGTTTTTTCGTATATAAAAGCAAATTAAAATAAAAAAGCGTTCGGGTTGTTTTCTCGTATATCAAAAGAATTCTCATAAAAGACTTTCTCTGCCTCTAGGCCTAAAAAATAATCATGGACCTGAAAAAAACGTAGACCAAGAGAAATTATTAGGAGATATGTAATGAAAATATTTTAATTTTGGGGGGAAGCAAAACCTCGTTGTTAGAGCCAGATAGGCTCTAACCTCCTGCTCTAAGGAGGAGTGGCGAAGCCACTCCCCTTCCAATCATATAATTTAGTTTTTGTTTACCAAATATCTATTTGGTAATTATGATCAGACCTGTTTACCCGTCGCACCTCCCTCCTGAATATATTCAGGAGCGTGTGTACGGAGAGCTCTCCTCAGGGAAGCGAAACTAGGGTAGGCTTCGCAAGCGTTTCAAGGACTGTGTGAAGGCGAACACAGCCCTCGCCGGACTCGCTGCAAAATAACTGTAGGAAGGTGCACAGGACAAATTTGCTGGCGTTCTCTGACAAAGAAGGCCCATAAACGCTTTGAAGAGGAGCGACGTTCATGTATCACTGAGGCCCAAAAGAGAAGGAAGGCCACAGCAGCCGTACCTGCAGAACTTGGACAGTTACCCTACCCCTGATACTCACCCCCAACTCTCACCTGTGGCTCCAAGTAGTTGTTAGCTTAGAACAACGGCCACATCCCGGGCAACCATCTTAGCTGATGGGCTCAACCAGGTGAGGGGGCACCCCAACTCCAAACTGTGGTGTTGAGCAATACCAGCTCTACTAAACAAGGTCTGAAGCAGTGTAAATGTGACCGCAAGGGGCGTGACACACCTTAGGGCGAGCCAGGAATCAAAAGTGGTTATCGGCCAGTCACCGTAGAAGAGGAGTAGATCCCTCACTACGTACTAATCCTAGTTTAACCAAGAATTATGGAAGTCCTTCGTTGCCGGCGTCATAGAGGTTATGACACAGTGGTAAAGGTAACTGTATTTTATTCCATCTTAGCTAAAGATTACAATGGAAATTATTTTAGAATGAACATATAAAACCTTGGAATATAGGAAAAAACACACAAAAAACAGTTATGTCTTAATTTTAATGTATTTTCTGATATTTTTTTCTGAACTTCACCATTTGTAATTATTTCTTATAAAAAATTCACAAACATTCGAAAATCATGTTTATTTTCAAAAAGTTCCATTTTCTTAAAAAAAAAATTAAGGTAACAAACATGGTCATTCTCAAACTTAAAAAAAAACCTTAGTAAATATCCTGAAATTTTCCCCAAGTTAAAATATAGTGATATGGAGGATGAATAAGGCTAAATTTTAGGTCTTTTTCCCGCACTGTTTCCTTGCAACCTTTTAAAAATTCTATATAAGAGTTAAAAAAATATTAAAATGTGAAAATACTTGGCTTTATCCAAGTGTTTTTTCATTACTTGTGGCAAAGCAAACGGGTCTATAGATCATGCAAATCTCGTGCTGTGTTCATCTTCTGCCCACAACGAGTCGCTGTCTTAATGTAACCAGCTAAAACCAATGCTACCAAAGGTAATTGAGGTCACTGAGTTCAAATGATATAAGTTGACCACCAGGTGGCGCCACCTAGTGACTAGAGGAGCTAAATCGGACATTTTTAGAGATATGAAGGTCAAACCAATGTCACAAAGGGTAATTGAGGTTTCTGAGACCAAATCTGATTGATTTTCGCCGCAGGTCCACTAGCTCATGTCCCTCTAGTTTTTTTTATATCTTCAAGTTTCAAAAATTTCAGTTTACAAATGTTAGGATGTTTTCAACTCGAAATTCTTGTCAAATTTCATCCTTTCTTATTTTGTCACGCCAAGTAACGTTTTTGATTAGTCTCTTTGCTTTCGTTTTGCAGGCTTGTTGTACCTTACTTCATGGGGAAGTCCAAAGTTTGCCTCAAAATGGTTGTACTATATATTAAAAATTTTAATTTTACGGTATGTGTCGGTCCGCCAACAGTGTGCATCATAATTTTCAGCAGTTTTGCCGGTTATACCTGTACTATGTAAATGTTTTCAATATTTATTGTTGTAAACATAGACCAAATGAACATTTAAAATAATGTATAATTGTGTTTACTATTTCCTTGAGCTTTTTTTTAAGCGCTTTTTAAGCTCCTCCCGCGCCCTCTGGTATATAGAGTTGAAGATATCGGCTCTTTCTTTCGTTGATCTCCGTAATCGTTTCACTTTCTCCTCCGCAAGTGGGCGCCAAGCGGAACGGTTTCACCCTTCTGGCCCTAGTTTTCCGGACCATCTCAAACTAGATTAAGACTACCTGGAATTTATTTATTCTAGATATTTTCATTTTCCCTGTTTTTCGACGCTTTCTTTAGGCTCTGCTCGCCTATCTTCTTGGTTCATTTCGAAGGATTGTCGCTGACCAGCTTTCGACCAGTCATTCCTGGTCGGGGGCGGGGTTGGTTAACCCCTACCTCTTAGCTCCGGTTTGGGGGTTGGGTTTAACATATCTACAATCTTCCCACATTTTTTCCTCCTACTCCTTCCCCCTTCAAATTTCTTTTCCATGTAAAATGATGCCAGGTTACATCTGGGGGTTTGTGTATCCTCCAGAGCCCCAACACCGCAGGTTTACCCACCCCCGCTCCATGTCTTCCACACATTTTCACTTCCTCCATCTTCATTGTTTCCTTAAACTCGAAATAAAAGTAAATTTCTTGTTTTAATCCACATCATTCTATCCCTACATCACTTTCCAGTTATTTAAAATGCCCCCGTTGGTTGGTTACACTCTCTCCTTTTTCCATACAGAAGCATCGCGTGCGCGTTACCGGTCCCGGTACCGAGACAACCGGGATTGTTACCACTTGTACTCGGGATGGGTTCATGCACACCCGAACTGCAGTGTTTTACACTTTGGGGAGGAGGCTGGCCTCAATCCCTCTAAGTTTTGGGTGAGGAATGCCGGGGGGTAAGGGGGATGGGACGCCGACGTCGAACGTGTTTTATTATTTTCCTTTTGGGGGATTTTTTGTTTTTCTTTGTTGTTGTTTTTTTAGCATTGCTTAATTACAGGGGCATTTGCCCATGGAGGGACCCGCTAGGAGAGACCCATAAAAAAATGTCCACACAGGTTCCTTATTGTGGCACCTTGCATTTACCCTCAGTTTTTTTAAGCGAAAACCAACGAGGGCATCTCCGGTTGGAAGCTTGTAAGGGGAGATCTGTAAAGAAAATAGTGAAAATGTGTGGAAGACAGTTACCGAACAACCTGAGGTCATTGTGGCATGAAAGGCACGCAATGTTACAAATGTCAGCTGCAGTAGGGTTATCCAGGCTCCACCTGACACCCTGTTGTAAGGGAAGGGGAGGAAAGATGTCCTTAAAAGTCCTATAATAAATTACCTCAACCCGCAAAGATTTTATTTAGACGCGATTCGACATTTCTCTTTCACCCTTTGTTTTTATTTACTTTATTTTCTTATTTATTTCTCATTTCCCAGATGCCTTTTTTGTCCATCGCATTCGTTCCTATAACTGGATTTATCCAGTTCTCTTGGAGATAGGGGTCGTAGACTCCTTTAAAAAATATGTATTAAAAAACGAACAAAGGCATTGTACAACATTCAAGAAAAGACATTTTGCAACATCCAAGACTAAGCCATTGTACAACACTGAAGAAAAATACATTCTACAGCATCCAAGACTGAGCAATTGTACAACATTCAAGAAAAGACATTCTACAACATCCAATACTGAGCAATTGTACAACATTCAAGAAAAGACATTCTACAACATCCAATACTGAGCCATTGTACAACATTCAAGAAAAAATATTCTGCAGCATCCAAGACTGAGCCATTGTACAACACTGAAGAAAAATACATTGTACAACATCCAAGACTGAGCAATTGTACAACATTCAAGAAAATATATTCTGCAACATCCAAGACTGAGCCATTGCACAACACTGGAGAAAAATACATTGTACAACATCCAAGACTGAGCAATTGTACAACATTCAAGAAAATATATTCTGCAACATCCAAGACTGAGCCATTGTACAACACTGAAGAAAAATACATTGTACAACATCCAAGACTGAGCAATTGTACAACATTCAAGAAAAAATATTCTGCAACATCCAAGACTGAGCCATTGTACAACACTGAAAAAAATACATTGTACAACATCCAAGACTGAGAAATTGTACAACATTCAAGAAAAGACATTCTACAACATCCAAGACTAAAACATCTACAACATTCAATAAAATATATTCTACAACATCCACGACTAAGTCAATGTAAAACACACAAGAAAAAGTGTCAAACAATCGAGAGACAAAGCTATTGTAAATCATCTAAAAGATATTCCAATTGCACAGATCCAACACCAAGCTATAGGGGGGAGGGTGCATCCAAGACTTCAAACACCTATGGCAAAGCTAGTGTGCAAGCTCCAAGAATCAACAGCTAAGAGACAAACCCATTGTGCAAAATAAAACACAGAGTTTTGTATACTTCCACTACAAAACCAATATAAACATCCAGATAAGGTCATTGGAAAACATCCAGCTTAAAGCCATTGTCTGATCAAGGCAAAGCTATTACGCAACATTCAAGGCCAATCTATTATTCAACATACAAGAAATAATGCTATTACGCAACATGCAAGACATTTCTACAGATTCAAGCCAAATCAGTATATAATCTATCTCATTTCCACATTTTAATACATCAGGGAAAGTGCTTAAAATGACACCTGGATCTCCTAAATTCGTAGCTTACCACACAGGTCTTGGTTGAGAATAGAAACTCTTATAAGAAAAAAATTTCAATGACAACAAAAAGTAGCCTCACTGTAGGAAACATAAGTTTACGTAACTAAAAATATCATTGTTATTATGGCTTGATATAAAAAAAATTCTGATAATTACCTAAATATTACCTGCAAGTTTTTTGCGGATTATTGAATCAGCTTGGTCGGGTGTAGGAGCACTCATTACCTCCCTCAGAAGTGTGGTGGAAACGCGGATTCGGGAAGTATTCTCCGCCTCTTTGATTAACTTTGTGACGTTATCCTGCAAAGGAGTTCTTTCAAAATGAGTTCTTTATAAAGTATTTATTTCCAAAGGAGTTCTTTATAAATTAGTTCTTTACAAAGGTGTTCCTTCTAAAATTAGTTCTTTCAAAGGAGTCCTTTCTTTACAAAATAGTTCTTTACAAAGTTCTTTACACAGGAGTTCTTTGCAAAGAAGTTCTTTCCAAATTAGTTCTTTCCAAAGAAATTCTAACAGATAATAAATTAAGGAGGGGATAGTCATCGACTTGATTATCAAATTAAACTATTTACATCAGAGAAAATGAAAAAGGTGGGCGCATAATTACCACATCCCAGGATGTTTTGTCTTACTTTGATGAATTCGGATGAGTCCTCTGTTATTTTTTTTAGTGTGAATTTACTTGGATTGTTATGAGCGCCCATTCTACCTACCAATTAACTTCATTACAAAAATCCTCCCGCGGCCACGTTCCTCCGTTGGAATACTCCAAATTGGACCGCGAGGTCGTCGGTTGTCTTTTCCGTCATTCTATCTGAACTTTGCATTCATTCTAATGGTGCCCCCTGGCCACTTCCTCATCATTGGGTGATATAATCCCATAGTCGTGGATCATTCTTTAAGTGTTGTAATCGGTAGTTTAGCTTTTAACCCTTCAAAGAAGTATACAGGGTGGCTCACAAGTAAGTTACAGTATATATCTATTGAGCTTTAAATTAAAAGGGTTTAACTTGGTGTTGGTTAAGAGTTCATTAAGTGCAGCTAAATATCACGGAAGTTAAGGCTTGTATACATTTACCACTAGTTTGTAATATTAGATTTTGTTAATATATATTAATTGGTGGCAAAATGTTAGTATTTTTTCCCTAAACAGTCATGTAAATTTTTTTTTTTATTAACTCTATTCATCAAAATAATTTGGGCGGGTTCTCCCGACCCTGTAATGAAACCAACATAAAGGTCAGAGTAACAAGCAGCAAGGACACCGCGTGCTAGTCTTAGTTAGGCGGTAGGAGCAGGGAGAACGAAAGTACTGTGTGTTTTGCCACCACGAGTATTTGGAAGCCTTTGTGGCTCAAGGGAGAGCCAACCGCTCTTCTCGAGGAGAGTGTGGGCTGAAAACACCTTTGGTGGATTTCCTAAGCGGAAGAGTGATGAGTGTGTGCGAAATAAGTGAGAAACGGCATGCTATGTGCCCGATGACGTGTAAGGATGGAGCTGCCTGCCTGCGCGCAATACGTGAGACTTTCATCCCGAGATGTTTGACGGCAGCTCCCTAAAAATACTAGTGATCGTAACCGAGTACACAGGTGAGGGGAATCGAGGCCCTTTTCAATTAGCCCAAAATATGCTTTGCCGACGCTCCAAACTGTCCTGGTAAATGACTAGGTTGCATCATCTACCCATCGCATCGTGGAAGAGATCCCTAGACCGGATAATAAAATATAAAGATCAGAATGACAATCACTGTCAAACCCAAGAGCACATGGGATCGAGACACGTTAGGGGAGGGGTAGGGGTAGGGGTAGGAAGAGTGGTAGTAAATTGCGTCATCCGTCCCTCGCAGCTTCCTCAACCGGATAATGAAATGCCAAGCACCAAGGAACCAAGAGCCCGTCCCTAAAATGCCCTAAATTGTAAATACCCCAAATAATGCGTCTAAGTATCATAGAAGACCTTTATAATACTCGTATATAGAAAAAACAAATTTAACTTAAAAGTAATTGGAAATTATTAAGATGTTATTTATTTATTTAATATTTTATGTAATTGCCGACAAATGTTTTTTTTTTATTACAGTACATAAAATCTCTCTCGAGCAGACCCTATGGAAAAGATAGAGGCGCTATTCCCCCTCCCCCCTACTTTTCTCTGCCACTTACAACTCGCTGCTGAAGTCTCGCTTGTGTCTTCTTCATGAGGAGCAGCTCAACGATGATCGACTGTCGCTGAGGATCGACGAGTTTTCCGTTCGACTCGAGGTTGTTATGAAGATTGCCATTTCTAGAATGGGGAGATCCACCGTACCCATAGCAACGGGTTGGAGGGAGGGTGGGAATGATGGTTTTTAAATATGTAAAATAAACTTATGTAATCGAATGAATGCGTTTTCATCGTTCTTTAATATTCTGCTTTGTCCAAGATCCTTCCAATTTCCCTTATTTATTATTCGACTGGAAGAGGACTGGAATTGGAGCTATTTTTTTTTATTAAGATAAAATATGCATGAGAGAGTGGCGAAGATAGATGCAGTGAAACGGACGACCATACAAACAAACTAAAGGTGCTTGGTTTGGAGTGAATCAAATTGGCCTCTGTAGACCCCAATTTTCCAAAGTCTAATAGTTAATTTTATTATGGTTTATATCAGTAAATATTTTATGGTTTGCTTTTAGAGACCTGTTTAAAACCAAGTAGTGTAAAAATAATGTGGAGTAAAGGGTGAAATAAAAAAAGGCTGTTCCATAGAAATACAAAAGATTGTTGTATAAAATATGGTAGAGACATAAAAAATAAGGGAAAAGTCCTATAAAACTTTCGATAAATTTGTATAAAAATATGAAATAAAGTTGGTAATGATTGTAAAGAATGTGTAAAATAATATGCGAAAATAATGTATAAGAATATGAAATATGCAGTATAAATTATGATGAATTTTGTATAAACATATGGAAGGTTGTATAAAAATTTGGAAGTATGTTACAAAATATTGGATAATGTTGCATAATAATTTGGAAGAATATTGTATAAAATATGGTAGAATTTCATACAAATATATTGAAGGATGTGATGTAAAGCTGAGGGAAAATGTTGTATAAAATTATAGAATAAATCTGCACAATGATTTGAAATAATTTTGTATGGTAATATGAAAGAATGTTATGTAAGATATATGGAAATGTTACATAAATATTGTGACAATCCGGGGGTAAACCCCTAGGACCACAGGTTCTGGCCCCTTCACAACAATATATAAAAGAATGTTTTATGAAGGTCTGAGGGAAATGTCATATACAAACTTTGAAGAATTTCACATATATAGAATAGAGTTGTATACTGATATGAAAGAATGTTGTATAACAATATCGATGAATCTTAAATTGAATATTAAAGGAAGTTTTATATTATAAGAAAGACGTTTAGTAAAAATATGGAAGAATGTTGTTAAATGCTATGGGCATGTATAAAAATATGGAATGAAGTTGTATAAAAACATGAATGTTATATACAAATATAAGACAAGTGTTGTAGGCACACAACACAACGCAAGAATTTTCCAACTTAGAACAGAGAGGGATTTTTCATTATTTACTTTGCGAGAATTCCCTTGTCATTTTTAAGCATTTCGCGCGTCGAAAGACCCGCGCCTTGCGGAACTGCGGACCTTCGGAGTCTGTGCTTGCCCATGACCTTGATTGGAAGGAGGGTGTTCTCCAAATAGTCCACGAGCTTAAAAGAAATGAGTTAGCAAGTTATCAGCAAAAGGAATTAAGATCTTCGGGATGATGCTACTAATATTTTTAAGGATGGGAGGGAGGGGTTACCAACAAAAGACTTCTTTAGGATGATGCTACTAAATTTTAAATGGGGAAGAGGGAGGGGGTGAGGTTAAGGATAAGGACATTGGTGATCCTCCACAGTTCACAGGGAAGAGACCAAAGAGTTTTAGCTCGACAAACAGCTCTACTTGTAGGAAATGAAGGCTGCCTAAAGGAACCACCACCATCTTCCCTTTTACTCACTTCGTGGCCCCTTTGAGACCCTCACTACACACAATATAACCTAGCCTCATTCATGGCGGCATTTACTAATGCCTCAACTAGTGATATCTACCAAATTACCGCCAATATTTCTTAATTACTAATACTCGCCAACTAATACCCACTATTGCTTCCCTAAACTACTGCTATCCCCAAATAAGAGAGTATAATTGCTCCCCAAAATATTCTTGCTCATACCTAATACCAAAATGTTTTGTCATAGTTCATGAATGGTTTATTGTAGGGTAACAAAATTAGAAAGCATTAATAGGAATAAATTGATAGACACCCGCAAAGTCTCAACAAGTTTGAAAGAAAAAATAAAGGAGTAGTAACACTTTTTCCAGACAATTTTCAACCAGAGTAGGATATCATTTCCACATCCATGTTTAATTTATATAGTTTAAAGTATGACACAGTTTCGAGGTTTCGCGAGTAGTTTCTGTAACCTATTGATAACTTGGACTAGTGAAGAATAGTTAGAACATTCTATTAATCCAATCTTCAGCATCGACAATTTTACAGTCTTATTCTCCAAGCGATGATCATGGCGAAAGTTAGAGAACTATCTTCAGACATTAAAATGAAAATAATTAGAAAAGTCAAATCTAAGGTGAGATACAAGATAATTTATGAAGAAACAAAGCTTTCTAATCCTAGGGTGAGGTTAGTTATAAATAAAGGTTTAAGGGATTAGGGACAACTGCAATTCTCCCTCGTTTGAGTCGAATGATTCTTAAATCTGTTAAAAATAACCCAAGGATGACTTGAAGATGTGCGACATATTGTGAGAGGAATGCAACGATGTTAATTTAAAAGACAGTGTCCAATCTGTTGTATGAAGTAAAAATGCTTAGGCGTCGGCCGAAGAAGTCACCTTTATTGCAAATCATTCATTTTAAATCACGTCTAAAGTAGTCCAACGATCGATTTTGGGAAATGATTTTAATTTGGGGAGGGAGCCATGTGCTGAGGTCAGATGAAACAAAAATTGATTGTTGTTTAACAGTTCGTAATATACAGTTCCTTCAACATCCCACCACAGCTTAACATGATCTTTTTTGGATGCAGTCCTCCTCAAGTTTGTTAAGAAGTTCTGCTCCCTCGACTGCTACACGAACAGGGGGCATTTAACGTTCTGATAAAGGATCCACTTCTTATCGCCAGTAAAAGCCTGCCCTAAAATGACTCCTGAAAGTGTTTTAAAAACAATGACTCACCGCAAGAAATACGTTGCAGATTCGCTGGACCCATTTTCCAATCACTGGCACCTTTTCAATCCTTTTTAGTTGGCGTAGAACGGTCGAATTGGTTACGTTAAATTGTTCTGCGATTTCCATATAAATTGTAGAAGGATTTATGGTGACAGAAGCTTCCGACTCTTCAGAATCAAGTTCTTTTGAACAACAATATTTTGGTCGTCTTTTAGACTGAAATCCTCACTTCGGAAACGGGAAAACCATCTCCTGCATCTCCTTTTATTTACTGCATCATCCCCATAAATGCTCTGAGTGGATTTTACAGCTGTACTTGAATTGACAACTTTATGAAACACATAGAATAAAACATGTGTAATGTGATTTTGAGATGGGAAGAACATAGCGGTAAATACCGAAGAAGATTGTGAATAATATTTTCTAGAATCTAGAAGAAAAAGTATAAAATACTCATTGTAGCAATCCGAAACGATAACAAGGGGCATTACTTTAATAAATACTATTTAAAACTTTATTCTAGAAGATCGGACATTACTTTCGTTCCAACCTCACACTATGTTATGGGACAGTTTGTGTTCAAAAAGCGGTAGTACACTTCATCGAATCAATGCAACGATGAATAAAGAATATTACAGATTATCTGGAGTCCAGATGATTCCATTCTCGGCCCCATGAAGAAGATAGGTCTTTCAACACAGCAAAAACTCCAAACACATATTGAAATTAGTTTCTCCTTGTTTGAAGGAAGTTAAAAAGAATTGCCATCAGAGTTGCCATACGTCAACCCGATAGAAAATTTATGGCATGAACGGAAGGACTGCGTTCATTTAAGTCTCCCGTAACATTGATGAATTGGAGAAGTTTCGCAAATAAGAGGGTGACAAAATTCCATTTGAGGTTTGCTTGAACCAGGTCAAAAAATGTCATAATAATCTGAGGTGTCATTAAGCAAAAATGTTTTACTAGTGACATTTAGTTATCAAATTGAATGTGGTATTAACATTTTTGATTGCAATTTATTGTAAAAAGATTTATTATTCCTTCATTTCTTTATCAACTTGTTACTTTGTGGGCTTCTCTTAATACACTTGTCTCAATTCCCCTAAATTTTGTTAGGTTACAATAAACGACTCATAAACTAGTACTCATGTACTAGGTAGTAGAATGAATGCTTTTGGAACAACTGTATATGTAAATACTGAGGTAATGGCACCGGATAATGCTTAAAGTACTTATGCCCACCTAAATCTCTAACACTAACGAAGTAAGCAGGTATAGATGACGAGGTAATGACACCTACTAATGCCTAAACTATAATTCTAAGGCCTACTTAAACTAACAATACCCACCAACTATGCCGGTGTAGATGGAGAAGCAATGGTAACAACTAAATCTACTTTATTTATTTAAAGTAAAAATGAAAGGAAACCAAGTTACCTGCGCTGTTACCGGCTTAAAAGTAAACTTCTTCTCGAAATTAAATATGGCATTTGTGGTATCTGAGACGACCTTCGTCCTGCATTCTTTTTCATTTAGGTAAAAATGGAAACTGCATACAAAGTCCTGTAATTACACAAGTTACAGTTTAGAGTCAAAACTATTATGGGATGGTTCGAATGGCAGGCTTAAGCCTGTTCCTGGCGACTCTTTAGGCAGTAAAGGAGGCCTACATTAATTGTCAATATAAAATAGGTTGGGAAAAAAAGACATGTTAGATTTGTAGAGGTTTTTTTTGAAAGAAATGGGTGAAGATGGGGGAAGTTAAAATGTATGGTCAATTTGACGGGTAGCCTAAAGAGAACACCTTAGGAGGGATCTAGAGACTAGGATAGGGTGCCAATCTTTTGATCCTATCTCCATTTCGCAAGGTATGGTACCTCCCCCCCTTCGCATGAAGAAGATAGAATTGCCCCAAATACATTAAAAGCCTTGTTTAAAAATGATGACAGAACGATTGTGTCACTCTTAATAAAATGTATAATGGAGACAACAAAAAAAGAACAAACCTAAGACGAATTCAATAATTAAGAAACTGACTAGTCATAAAAAAATAGATTTGCAATGGCCCGAATGATTGATAATATCCAATTTCACCCATAAAAGTGCATATTGGTCGGGCACATATAAAAAACACGAAGAAAAAGAGTACTGGAGGGAAAGGAGCTCGATCTATGAACTTGTACTCTTTTGCCTTTAATTTCTGATAGACATCATAGAATATTTTCAAAGAATAAACATAGAGTAAACATAAAACATGAGAGTTTCCAAGTTTATGAATGACATAAGAAACTCGACTCTGTTCTTATACAGTATTCCTTTAGCTCATTGACACGGAAAAGGCTGCATTCTATTTTGATGTCTGATAAATTGATATTCATTAATACAAATGGATTTTAGAGAAATCTATTATCGAAGATTCAGATATAAGCGATGTTTTAGATAAAGAATTAAAAAGATGATAAAGAGACCAAATGAATTAGATAAAATAAATATATATTAGGCCAAACTAATAGGCCATGTTGCTTGAATGCCGCGCTACACTCGCCGGCGGATATAGGATACGTGATTAACTGTGCTTCCTTCTACTTATGTCACTAAGTCTGGGGGGTAAGATGTAGGAGTGTAACCGCATACTCGGGTAAAGGTCGCTGAAGCTCAAGTAGAGGCACCGGTGTCGCTACATATTTTAGTAGTTACGAAGGTGGTTCCTGCGTGGCGTTGCAAAGATTAAAAGGAGCTGAAAGGTTTTCCTACTTGGGCAAAGTGGAACATCGATCTGGTAAGATGGAATGCTTTTCTCCTGTATCTTCTATAGTGGAGTGTCGTGGAGTAACTAGGGTTAGTTAACACTTAAAATAAGAATTTGTTTGGCGTTCAGGGTGTTTAAGTATTGAATTTATCACTTATCGTTGATATTATTATGTTACACTTTGTTGACTTAGAGACGCGACAA
The DNA here is from genome assembly GCA_963969495.1 of Ceratothoa steindachneri. Classification (NCBI taxonomy): domain Eukaryota; kingdom Metazoa; phylum Arthropoda; class Malacostraca; order Isopoda; family Cymothoidae; genus Ceratothoa; species Ceratothoa steindachneri. The sequence continues at coordinate 223,736,607 of OZ018318.1, forward strand.
CTGCGTATTTTTTTTTAAGTTTGGTCGTCACTTTGTCACGTGACCTTTGTTGGTTTTGGTAGACTTGGCCTACCTGAATAAGGCGGACGACCATGTAATCTCACGTTCGCATGGTATATGGGATATGAGGTAGTTTATGTGTAAGTACAAACTAACCAGGAATACTAATGTGAATTTCCCTGCATTATTATATAACGCCTCGGGTACAAGAACGGAATTGAGTTTGATTTTAAAACTTGTCAATTCATTTGTAAAAAATACCCAATTTTATATGAAATGAAAGAAGAAAAATGTAAAACTCAGAATTCTCTTTGGCTGAAGCATCGAGAATATACGTTAATGGCTATCAGGTAATGAAAGCATCGTGCAATGCGTGCAGCTAGACCGGAACCACCAGTGGCGAGAGGCGACCCGCATCGCGGATGACGCTTCTGCACTGATCCTTCTTTCTTCTGGCGCCGTGTAAAAGGAACGTTGGGCACAGAAGTAGCAAAAGCCTTCACCTTCAACGCAACGATCCTGCTCTCGCCGACACTAACGACATTATCGACGCATTTATGTCCATTGGGACACGGTGCGCACACACAATCCATCCAATAGGTGGAAGGGGACGTGCAGTGGAGCCAGGAGTAGGGATAGCAGAAGAAAGGGTTGGACCAGAGGGGTGTGGTAGAGGGTGGGCAACGACCCGGGACAGAAAGGGGGCGCTGGGTAATAACGGGAAATCAAATCGTCCAATTTTAAATATGAAATGTGTTGATAAAAATTCGGTTGAAAGATTATAATTAATTCATTCTTCCTACCGTCACACACCTACTCAACGCCTACCTCGCCTCATACCCCTTCCCACAACCATTCAAACTCACACAACATACATCTACAAAAAAAACAAAGACCCCAAACACCTAAACAAATACAGACCTATTGCTCTATTAGAGCACTTAAGTAAAGTACTTGAACGTATGGTCAACAGTCGTCTCCGAAATTTCCTGGAAGAGAAGAACTGGTTCTTCTCCTGCCAATATATGTGCAGAAGGGGTCAGTTTACTCCAGCGGTTGTGGCCATCGTTCATACCATCATACTAAAAGGTGGAAAAGCAAAACAAAAAGCACTCTCCATCACTAAGGACGTGGAGAAGCATTCAACAAGGTGTAGCACAAGGGACTCCGTTTGAAACTAACCAACAACACGGAGCTCTCTCTTTCTCTCTCTATCTCTCTCTATATTTATATATATATATATATATATATATATATATATATATATATATATATATATATATATGCCCCAGAAAGATCCTCTCTCACTACCTCACAGATTGGAGGTGTCACATCAAATACAACACCACATCATACTCATTCACAGCACGTTCAGGTGTGCCCCAGGGTAGCCTACTTATACCCAGATTATACGTAATGTACACAAATGACATCCTACGCTAACCTGAAAATTGCATGCACACATACACAGTGTCCTATGCAGATGACGAGATAATTCTCGTCTGCAGCCGTGGACCAGACAAGATTGCGCGTCACGCAAAAATAATACTAGATGAAAAGACAGAGTACGAGGACAAGTGGTTCATCGCCACGAATCCTTAGAAGACACAGATGACACTATGAAGCAAGCGATCATTACATGACAACTTACATATATACTCACTCACACCAACCTTTCACTACTTAGACCCATCAAGACTCACATACACACCTTGAACAAAAATCCTAGGGAAAACATTCGACAAGTTCCTAAAATTCCACTTACACCAAAACATAATGCAAGCAAAGGCAGAGCTGCGTAGGTTTTAGCCTGCCAAACAGAAACTAAAAGTACATCTATACAAAACACTAGTCAGACCACTCCTTACATACGCCCTAATAACACTTGTATTCTCAAGTCAAACATGGCAAAGGAAAGCACAGCGCATTCAGAACTCCGCTCTGAGACGCGTACGTCGCTCTCCTATGTGCACATTAATGGCCACACTACACAAAAATAATAGGCTAATACCACTCGGCCACACTACACGAAAATAATAAACTAACACCACTCAACACATACGCCCACACCTGTTTAACGAGACAGCTGGCGAAACTCGCAAGAGACACAACATACACAATACTACATGAAAGATAATAGATTGTGATGACACTAGGACACCCTGCAGCCCACGACCACCCCTAACCAATACTATCCACACTTAATTTAACAGTATCATAAATGGCGCGTTTCGATGCACGCACGCACGGCTCTCTTTCCACCTCCCATCCTCCCGCCGCCCCAGTGAATTAATACCACAAACCACAAAAATACCACGCATCGGTGTCTAGCCACCGATCTGTTAACTCTCCCCCTTCCCTCTTAGGTTTATTTCTGAACCCTTTCCTCTACGACTATTTTTTTTTCTGGGATCTTTACAGTGATCTCTCTGTTCTTTCTATTCACATTGTATGGTACCGTAATCTTGTTGTTCGTACAGGCACAGGTTTCTTCCTTCGATCATAACCACTGCCTGTTCCAAAAAATAGGATTATAAAGCGCCCCTTTGCGGAAATTCTTCGCTAGACTGGCTTGACCTTAATAATGAACAGATGGCTATTTACTGATTGAGTCAAGAATAAATCAGATTATGTCCAACATATTGACCAAGATATGACATTCTACTAAATCTATTTAGTTATTTTATGATTGATGTATGGGTTGTATTGAATGTTTTGTCATTTATAAAGCTGTCAGATTAAGAGTTTTTCGCATATGGCTTGAAGAGCTTCTTTGTCGATCAAAATAAGTGGTTCACAACAAGGACAATTTTCGAACGACAATAAACTAAGCATCTCTGGCATGTTCTGATATCCTAAGCTTTATTTCCATTGCTAGGCCAGAGATTGCTTTCTGTTTCTGATAATGGTAATAGCAAAAGAGGAACTGGATTTTCTTTCCAACCTAAGACATGATGACTATTGTGGTAAACAGCTTATGTGCTCTCAACAGCATAGGGTTTGGACACCATGAACATCATTGTGGATGTGGATTTATGGTTTTCTTTTATTTTACGGATCAATAATAAAATTTTAAATACTCAGTTTCTACCGTAAATTTGCTTGGCAATCCACTGGCATTCCGGATTTTAAACAAGAAGTATAAGTCTCTTCCAGTAAGCTGGTCGGCGTGATCGAGAAAGACGTCATCCTTTTCCGAATACTCCTTCCCCACTTTGTTGCAGGGCACAATTTCAATCTGAAAAACAAAAAAAAAGTCTGAGAAAAAAAATCCGTACGAAGTTAAACTGAAGGAGCGGAACTTGCCTCCACTGTATTAAGACAATTGCGAGGAAATCTAATAAGTTGTCAAGAAATTAATGTTATCCCTAATAATATATATTAGGAAGGCAAATTTTTGAATACCTTGAATTCGAATTTTTTTTTTCGCTGATTCAAGTTTGACTTTGTATGTTATTGTATTTAAAAAAAAAATAACATAATGAACGATTTTGAAACCAAAGGCAATTATTCATTGTTTTGGAGTTTGTTTGTTTTTTTTAAATTAAAAGATGGGAAAGAGATAGATTAAGAATTTAGAAAAAATAAATGATTATTGAAAGTTTGGGAATTTTTTATAAAAAAAAAATAATTAAAAATCGTGAAGTTGAGAAAATGCATGACTAGGTTTTTTTTCGTATAGAAAAGTAAGTTTAGGTGAAAAAAAGAAAAGAAAAAAAGAGCTCTGAGGATTGTTTTTTTCGTATATCAAAAGAATTCCGATAAAAGATTTTTCTTGCATTTAGGCTTAAAAAATAAAGCATGGATCTGAAAAAAATAGACTAACAGTAAATTATTACGAGATATTTACTGGAGATTAAATTATATAATTGGCTTGGCTTTGGGAAGTCCATCGAGGTCGATGATGACGGATGCCCTCTTGAGGGCATCAACCTGCATTAGGTTTAAACGGGTAGGAATGTGTGCAGTCTTCGAACCCGTATCTTGACCGAGGGAAGAAGGACCCTGGTGGCAGAGAGGCTCGAGACAACGATGCTTCATCCTCGGCTACAGAGAGCTGCAGAGACACCGGGGTTTTGCTCTAAAAGATGCAAAGGGTTCCCAGTACATAAGTCCTAATAATTTACTCCTGGTCTAGGTTTTTTCAGATCCATGGTTATTTTCTAGGCCTATGAAAAGAAAACCTTTTATAGGAATTCTATTAATATACGGGAAAAAAATCCTCAGACCTTTTTTTTCATTAAATTTGCTTTTATGTAAGAAAAACACACAAACGGCCATACCTTAATTTTCAGATAATTCTGAATTTTACGATTTGTAATTATTTTTGTTTTAAAAATTTCGAAAACATTCGATTATCAGATTTATTTGTTTAACTCTTAGAAAGAACTTGAATAAAAGCTTCAAATATACGAAAACCCAACCCTGCGATCTGCTTTTCGAGATGTAAAAAAAATCTTGGAAAGAACTTGGATAAAGGCTTCAAATATATGTAAAACCATCCCTGTGGGCTTCTTTACAAACTGTAAAAAAAATCTTAGAAACAACTTGGATAAACGCTTCAAATATTCCTAGGTGACTCACACACTAAAATTCAAAGTATTCCTTTAAATATTTTTATAGACTAAAACCTCTTTGCTTGAGCTAAATAAGCAGTTTGCCACAGACGATCGGTCTGTGAAGCGCAAGCTCCTCCTGTAAAGATGATTGGTAAAGCCGATCCTCTTGTCTTAATTTATAAAATAACCAGGCAATGGCTTCGCTTCGCTACTAGGATTAAAATTTAAAATCTAAAAAAAAACAGCCATGGTTAAATTTTTATAAATTTTCTGAATTATGCCAATTATAATAATTTATAAAAGGGACTCTGAACTAAATTTCTTCCTTTCAAAATATCACGTGGCTAAAATACAGTTATAGAAGAAGATATATAAAAATTTATTTTGATAACTTCACCATTTGTAATTCTTTGGGCTTTAAAAATTCACAAAATTTCGATACTTATATTTATTTCTGAACTTTGATAAAAAAACATAAGTCATAACCAAAATAAGATGAAATTATTATTCAAATACTCAGAAAAGCCTTTTCTTTAATTATTGTTAGTGATGATGATTATTAGAAATAACTTTGATAAACAAACATAAGTCATAACCAAACTAAGATGAAATTATTATTCAAATACTCAGAAAAATCCCCTTCTTAAATTATAGAGTTAGTGACTAAAATAATTTTTAAAATACCCCCCTCTCCCCAAAAGTTACTCAGCAAAATAGTTTAAATCATTATTAATAATGTTCTCCCATCGTTTAACTAAGTATTAGATCCTTTCTTTAAGAATGTATTCAGTTTTTATTAAATATACGATTTAATATTCTTTTCCACTTTCTCTATATCATCTATCGTATTTCTAAACTAGACATTCTAAAAGGAAATAGATTAGAATGACCTCCATGCAACTTAGCATTCAATTGCAACTCTACTACTTCGTTATTCTTCTCTCTACATTTTTTTCTTCTATATTTCACACGTAAACACAGAATATGTGGGACAGGGGCACTATAGTAAGAATGAATGGTTAAATGATATAATACAAACCGTGGTTCGGATTCCGCGTAAAGCTGTAGGCTCACCGACCAACTTGGTCACTTTCAAGTCTACTACGCTACTTCAAACTTTGCTACCTCTAATTTTTCCTCTCCTCCTGGTCTCTTTCTTCCCCTTCCGGTAGTCTGGCAAGACTAGGGAGAGGAGAGGAGAGGCTTAGGGGCTGAGTTCCCTTTACTTCACCTCTGGTCATCTCAGGATGACCGAAGTAGGTTGGGAAGGGGGCTGGCAATCTTTCTCTATCTCTCCTTCCATACTTTTTCCCCTAAAAGAAAAGAAGTAAACTTTGCCATGTAAGTGTGGTTGCAATAACTTAAATATTGACATAATGAACTGAAGGCCCAGTGATATGTAAACTGAAGGCTCGGTGATATGGAGGATAAGAAAAAACTCAATCTAACGTTGTTCAACCGTTCCACGTGTGGCCATGATTGTCATGGAGGAGGACCCTATTTCACTTGAGCAGTGAATGGCGTTTTTGTTGAAGAGCTTTATTTAAACTTTGCAATTAATGAATTTATAAGTCTGAGGTAATTGTTTGCTTATTATTGAAGAGCTCACAATGATGGGCTTCTTTCATATTACTAGTAAATACAAAGCTTAGCCTTCTGCTGTTGAATACCACATCAAGAAGTAGGTTTTTGTTTTGCTGGCGATCAAGCCATTATTTGTTGCTCTAAATATTGCAGTAAAGAAACCACTTTTTATCTGCCGTAAAAATTCGGTACAGAAATGGTTCACGAGAATTTTGAGCCAATAGTGATGAAGCAATATTCGCACCTTACAAGCGTTGTCCTTCAGTCAATTCATGTGGTACCAAAACGCCATTTTTGAAGCTTAAAAATCCTACAAAAATCCCAGGCATTGTTAGCTAAAATAGGCCTTACCTATAAACAACTTGCAGCAAATTCCTAACATATTAACTCTAAGAAGCAATTTTTTCTTCTAATAACATTAATTTTTGACAACTTAATAATTACATTTATAAAAATCCCCAAAGGTTTAATTACTGATAGAATAGAAATATATTTAGATAGAGTGACTTTTATAGACGTCATTCCAAACAGATACAACTCTGCATTTTGCAGGATAACCTTAAATTCACGTGACTGGTGAATAATCCCAATGTTGGATAATAACGACTTTATAATCGACCCCTATAACTGACTTCAAGAACATCCTGGATGACGATATAGAAAAGAGTTGTTAGAACTCTTAATGAAAACATTTCTTCACAATATCTGTTTTAAATCTTGTGTAGCGCAAGTACCATCCATAGACCTAACCTTGAAAGGATTTGGTGAAATTTGCCCTCTAGGAAATCATGCCCAAGATCCATTTATATTCGTACCGATTTTTGATTCTTTAGATATAAATAAAATGTCGTGTAATCCAACAAGGACATGGCAGCGTCGAGACAGAACAAACAGAATAGGAAGCAAATAAACAAGAAGGATCAGAGAGAGGGGTGGGTGTTAAAAGAAATAAAAACAATCGACAAATCTTATTACATAAGTATTGGGAAAGGGAGGCGTTTTGAGTCCCATTGTACAAGTTTGTACAAGCAAGAGCAGGTACACAAAAGTACAAAAAGTACAAACTTCAATCCCCTTGTGGCGAAATTTATTGTTAGACAAGTTGATAATTACAATCGATGCCTTCCAAGTTTCTATTTTAGGCCTTTAATGGACTGGTAAATGAAATTGAATATTGAGGTGTAATATTATGCATTTTATTACACATTTTCTTACGTTTAGAAGTCCAGATTCAATGGATTTTGAAGTAATGATTTCCAATGATTCCTTTATTTCAACCATATGAGCCAGAGGACGAAGAGGAAGCGAAACACTCCCGATGTGAATCTCAGCATCCGAAGATTCGTGGAATGGATCAAAATCCTGCAAAGAAAAGGAGTTCAAATTAATTCCCTCCTCACATTACTAATGGATTAATTTTAAGCTCGATTTAATCGCCCAAGAAATACAAATCGACCAAAGTCTCATCAGTTAACTGGTTCAAAACAAACCTTTGTATTCTTGTTGGTTCAGAAAAATTCCAATCCAACCCTTGAGGGAAGATTTTATGGCATTTGATTCAGTTATTCATTCGTCCATTTAATTTCAAATTTAAGATAAAAATTTTGGTCGAATTATTTAATTGGAGAGAAAATCAGATGCGGTGAAGTGAGAATCCATTATGGAAATTAGTTTCAAAATCTTGATTTCTCCTATATAGGGAAACAGCAAGCTTATCTTGAAACTATTCTCGAATATAAGCTCTCAACATCTCTACACCTTTTTCCAGTCCATTTAAAATTGTTTCCTTCAAATTCGAGACTAAAATATGGTAAGAAGAGGTGACCGCAAGAAAAAAAAATGGCTATATATTTCTTACCCTGATTATGACGAATCAATAGCGAATCATTTTTCTTCTACAGAGAGGCTTTGTTTCCTGGACCTCCCCTTTTCCATTAAATGCTTATAAATAGAACCTTTTGAAGCCTTTTGAAGCTACCTGGAGTCCAATCATTAATGGAATATCAAGGTCACAATTTTCCCCTCATTTGTGGCTCTGGGAACTACTCATAATCATGTACATTTGCTCAAAATAGTCATGTCACATTTTTCAAAATGTTTAAGACAAAGGTAAGCTAACTACACTATAATAATATATATTTGTTTTATAAATCATCCAATTAGCTTGCAAGGATTTGTTGTACTAGTTTGCAAAGTAAGACTATTTTTTTGTGATATTTAGGATTAAAAAATAAATAAATTTATTAAGCTAACTTAGGTAGAAAAGGTCACATTTCTAAAATTTAGCATCCCTGTTTTGAAACAAAAACGTTTAAAAGTGTTTCGACAGTACTGCTTGAAATCCGCAATAACGTGACAAAAAAACACTAAATTTAATTTGTTTTATTGGTAATTGTCCTTTCTAGTTACTAAACCTATAATTTAAGAAAAGGATTTTTTTGAGTATTTGAATAATAATTTTATCTAAGTTTGGTTATGACTTATGTTTTTTTATTAAAGTTATTTCTAATAATTCTTTTATAATATCAAAAAACAAATGGTGAAGTTCAAAAATAAATAAAAGTATCGAAATTTTGTGATTTTTTTAAAACCCAAAGAATTACAAATGGTAAAGTTCAGAAAATTGATTTTTATATATTTACTATAACTATATTTTAGTAACGTGATATTTAGAAAGGGGGGGGGGTAGCTTAGAGTTCCTTTTTAAAATTATTATAATTGGCGAAGTTCAGAAAATTTATAAAAATTTAACCATAGCTGCTTTTTCTTAGATTTTAAATTTTAATCTTAGTAGCGAAGCGCAAGCTTCCTTCTCCGTAAGGAGGACGGGGGGAGTGGCGAAGCCATAACTAAATATACCCCTAACAATTCATTATCATCAAATAATATACTATATTGTCACTGAAAGAAATTCAGCGTAGAGTGTGACATGACTAATTGTAGCAATTGTACATCCCAATTAGTATTCAAAGAAGGGTTTCTTTTCTCGGTATTTCTCACTGTGGCCTTCTTTTATTTTAGTTTTTTCATAATTTATTCATCATTCGTTCGACTATCTCCTCTACAGAATTGTATTGATTTCTACATCGGTCTAAGCTTCCAAATTACCGAAACCTACGGGTGTTTTTCAATGTTTCCAAGTCAAATTAATTACAATTTAATTGTTATTATTAATGTAGATTGGTAGAATGTTCAAACGCCTTAATAACCAAATTTGATCTTATAGTTGAATAAAATTCGAGCCAGGAATTCATAAAATATACTTCGAATAAGAGGTAACAGACAATAAGATGGCTCCTTCTATGCCTTAACCTCTTAACACCTTAACGAATTATCCCGTATATTTACGGGTCGAGTTCAGATATCAATAAAAAAGGAACCCGTAAAATTACGTCCCAACTCTATTTCTACTCTTTTCTTAATACAAACATCTTCCTTTCCGTTTGTTTCTCAGCTCCGATGGCCTGTTTTACATACGTCACCATCGTCTGGCCGTGGGTTCAACATAACTGTAATTATTCCCCAATATTAACGAACCCGCCTTGAAATCTAAAGAAACAAGATGGAAAGTCCCTCAAATGACCAGCGGCGTTTGGTGATAAGATGATAAATGTTTATTGCATTAATGGTTTCCCATGGTTCAAATCACTTACAAGTGCCTTTAAATGGCTAAAAGGGGGTTCTGCCACTAGATGGCGCCCCCCAGCGCCAAATCCGATGGCAGATTTGAAATCTCCAGGGTGAATAACCATATGTCCCATGGTCATATGGGTCATTTCATAGCTCTGAATGGGTACAATTGAACTTTACTCCTTTTTTTCTAAAAAAGCGACGCCTTGACCTGGCGCTTCGTCCCAGGTAAAAATAATTGTTCCGAATTATTTGAAGGGTGGGGGGCATTTTATGGTAGGACTTTAATTTTCAGTTGTAAAAAATAGCTAATTGGGGAGGATCTTTTAGGAAAACAAATGGTTAAGGTGGTAACTACGGTAAATAACTTACACCTAGATAGGTAATTCGAAAATGATTACCTAACCCTAGAATAAGAGCTTTCTTGAATGGCACCTAGAACTAGAACGCAAATGCCTATCACCCGGAACTAGAACAAGATTTAAAGACTTCATCATCTTCCAGTTTCCCAGGGTGAATCCCTATGCAGAAAGTCACTACCCTCCTCACCCCCTCATAAAGCGTCTCCATACACACCTGTCATACACAATGTCATCCGCTTCCTCTTTCTCTCTCTCTCTCAACACCCATTTACATAATTACCCCATCTTTTACACGGTCTTCCGCCCCTTCACACACCTTTAGACTCACTTTCGTATGTTTCCTTCCATTCTTCTTACTTGCTCATTGTCCATCTCCCATCAGAACGCTTTCAGCCACAACTTCATTCAAATTCTTCTTCACACCGTAAACATCTTTTATCCAGTTGTTCCTTCACTCTGTCTACCTTTCTCACACCAAGATTCGCCCTTTAGTCTTTCATTGGCTCTGCTCTCACACTTACACCAACGTTACGATAGCTTCCTGATCCCATCGGGATCCTCATTCATCTTTTGCTCAAACGCTTGATTTTACACCTTGTTTAATCATTTGTCTCACTTTCTTTTGTTATCTCCTCTGCAATCAACCGCATCTTCATTTTATTTTAATTTCCATTATTAAATATTTGAAAGTACGCCATCTTTTTTCTTTTACAACACTTTTCACATCGTCATTCCACCATTCAACATTTTGCTTCATCTTTGCGGTTCTGGCACATCCACAATATCATTTGCATTACTTACTACCGCTTTCTTAAATTTATTCTACATTTTCCCTTTATCCCTGATGACACTTACACTACTGTCAAAAGGATCAGAACGCCTGTATTTCTATTACAACATCTTCACAAACTTTTGCTAGAGAAAATCTAAGATTTCCAAATTATTGTACGAAATCCTCCAGGTATAAACTACGTATGGGTAATGTAAATGCAAATTTGGATAAATAAAACGAAATTTATCAGCAGATAAACAATTTAATATAATAATTGAAGTGTCCGAAATGATTCCAACCCTTAAGTTTCTTATAGAGAGAACTAGCACTGTTTTCCTAGCAACTAACACATCATTCTCGTGTACCATTCTCTTTCAAGCTAGTATTAGGTAACAGGCCTAAGTTAAAAAAAACCGCCTCTCTCAAACCGTGAGCTGATCGCAAAGCTGCGCCACCAAAAGGGTCTTTCAATTGAAACCATTGTAGGGATCTAGAATACTTAAAAAGTAGTCTATAATATTCTGTCCACCTATGGCATACCAGGTTTATAAAATGCTAGTAAATCAACCGGTAGGCCAAGGAAGACTTCAAAACATGGAGATCGAGCCATTAGCCAAATTGTAAAGAGGGACATTTTCAGGGCGGCTGCAGCAATTTCTCGAGAGATTAGTGAGATTTTAGGCCATCAATGTCTCCAGGTAGATTGTGTCACGACGGGTTGAGAAGTACAACCTCAACATCTTAACGCTCGCACAACTGCGCTCAAGACATTGATTAGTTCGAAGAAAAAAACGGTTCCATTGCATTCGCTACTGAGCACGTTTGATGGATCGATGGCTGATGGCGCCAAGTCCACTTCAAATGACGAATCTAAGTTAATTTGCACGGATCAAATGGCAAGAAAATCTTTCATCGCAAACCATGCGGAAAAGATTGTAAATCAATTGCACCAAACAGTTTGTGAAATTTGGCGGAGAAAGTGTCATGGTCTGTGACGTGATTTCACTAGAAGGCAGCGGACCACTTGTGCGCTTACGGGAAACAACGGATGCACAAGTGTACAAGAAATAGCTGTGGCAGCATGCTTTGCCACATCTGCGAGCTTTCGAAGGTCAACCTTTAACTTTCATGCAGATAACACTCATGCCTAACGGCAAACTCCGTGAAGACCTTCCTGGATGACGAGCACATCACTGCTATGAACTGGCTTGCATAGAGCCTGGACCTGAATCCCAAAGAAAATGTTTGGAAGACACTCGGAGAGGGGTATAAAAGATAAATGAGAAAATAGTTCAAGAACCCTAGGAAATTCTTCAAATTAAATGGAGCAAGACTAATACTCAAGAGTGTCAACAGTTGGTTCATTAATGTAATAGGAGATGTCAAAGCATAATCGAGAATAAAGGCCTCCACTATAAACACTAATTACTTATAACTTGTAAAAATGTGTTCCAGTGTTACTCAGATCATTTTGGACACTTCATTTTTTTTTTTAATATTTTGCTAATCTGCTGATAACTCTCGTTTTATTCATCCATATTTTCAAAACTTTTACTCATACGTACGAATAGTTTTTATCTGTTATCGTACACCAATTTTAAAACTCGGATTTTCTCTGGCAGAAGTTAGGGAAGATGTTATGATAGAAATAGAGGCTTTCTTATATTTTTGGACGGTACTATATATCGTATGTCTGCGAGAGATTTGCTTGGTAAAGAAAAAAAAACATAAGCTAAACAACAAGTTTAAATATTACAGACTTAATTGCAGTTGCCAATTGGTGGGTTTGGATGAAGTATAAGCATGAAGTATGAACAATGGCGCTCATATATCCATAAGGTTCTTGAAATTACCAAGTTGAATTTGAACTTAAATTTAAGGGTCTTACCTCTGATAAGTTCAGCCATTCATCGGAATCTATATATTCATTATACATTTCCCTCATTTTGTAGAGGCGGTCTAAGAACTTTGCCCGGGGCCAAATGTGTTCCGTTCCGTAATTAAAGTTTTTCAGTTTCACATACACCTGTAAGATAGACTGTATCATTATCTCATACAAATAAAAGATAGACACTATCATTATTCAATACAAGACAGAGATAGAGTGCATCATTATTTCTTGTAATAACAAACACACAAACGAGTCCTTCATTATATCATGTTGGCTAAAGGGTAGCCAAGTGGAAAGGTCCCCTTACGAATTGAACCAAGTTAAGCCACATCAGGTGTGGTTAGTTGCCGGAGGGATTCCTAATTCGAGCCGCCTTCACAACGGTTGCCATACATTGTAGATACCCGTGGTTCAGATCCCACTTAAAACTGTAGCGCCCCACCGAGAAATGAAGTTGCTAAAAAATAGTGAAAATCGGTAATGTAATTAATATTAAGTTTTCTTTGAATTAAAATTAAAAACCAGTATATATACGAGTATATATATATATATATATATATATATATATATATATATATATATATATATATATATATATATATATATATGTGAAAGATAATGGTAAACCACAATATTTGAATCAAGATTTTATTTATAACTATTGGACTAGTTTCGGCAAGTCCGATAGTTGAAAATAAGATCTTGATTCAAATATTGTGTTTTACCATTATCTTTCACTGATATATGTTACGCTAATGTGATATCTTGCATTATATATATATATATATATATATATATATATATATATATATATATATATATATATATATATACCAGCGACCAAATTATACTGTGATTTCTTGAAAATTCGTAATTTTTATGGGAAACGGTTATATAAAGTTATTTTATTGACAAGTAGAAATTGGCGATACAAAGGTACAAAACAAATCTTTTATCTTATCTCGTAAAAGCAAAAAGAAAAGGTAAAAGACCTACATGTATCAGCGAAGATCCAGCCAAAAGGCAAAGTGTTAAAAGAGAGAGCAAACATAATGAAAAACGACCTGATGCTCAATATAGATGATTATATTCTACTCGAATAGAATAAAGGACTAATCCATCCAATATTCCCAAGCTGCGTCAATATGTTAGAATATAAGAAAAAAAGGAAAGATATAGAGATAATCAAACCACCAATTATGACAAATGACCCAAACAACAAATCCCACGATTGCGACAACTAAAGTGAAATTAAATCTAAAGAAATAGCCATCTGGAAATAAATTGAAAAAGAGTACGCTGTAGAATGTAGGTATGCACACAAACACAAAACGATCACGACAATAAAACTACTAAAAAATAACAACGTGCACAAAAGAACCCCCTCCTCCCCAAATAAATAAAATGATTTAACGCGCGATGCACACAAAATAAACATATACATAAGAGAGAAAATATACGAGAGAGATGAGCCCGATCTTCAGGCACCTGCGAAAACCTTTCCAAACCTAATACTTTCTTCCTATCTCATCACTAATCATCCTCACCGCTAATTACTCATACTTTTTACTTTAACTAAGTTCACCGCTTTCAGGAAAGCGAAAGAGAAAGCGAACTTCATTCTAAGCTGTTCATGATCGCCAATTAACCACTCAACCACACCTGACAGGTAAAGGAGACAAGCTTACTGGGAACCAGATGATCATCACCTGCTCGAAACCAATGAACTCCCATGTCTAAAGATGTTTAAGCGAAGGAAAAAGATCACAGCCAAAGTTTGTATTAGATTAAAATTAATCAATCTCCTTTAGATGATTTTTCATCTCCAGCCAGCTACATAAAAACTGCATTTGTCAGTTAGAATGCCACAAAATAAAACTATTAAAAGCGAAGTAAGGCCTGGTTTTTACACACACAAACTTCAATGGGACTTTTTAAATAACTGCTTACAAGAAAATATCGTCCTGACAACCCTACTTACAACATCTTTAAGAAAGTCCAGTGATGTTCCGTTTAACATTATACACAGCTGTATATTAAAAGAACGTGTAGAAAACGCCAAGCGAGAAGGGAACATTTCCTATTCAAAGTGAGACGGTCAAGAAGAAATCTGTTTGATAAGTGCGGTGAACCTTTAGGGCATCATGCAGTTTCTGTGATTGAATTAAGTGTTCAGAATAAAATCTTTCATCATAGCAATTATTTGAAGTGGAAACTTAACCGAATTTTTATGAACAGTCTTTGGATTAAAGGTTCAAACCCCATTAAAAATATTCTGAATTTATCATCCCATGTATTGACTGATGATGAAAAATTTGCGTTAGGATACGGTTTAAGCCTTTCAATTAAGTCATGCGATGAGTTCTCACTAGACCATTTAGTATCCATAGCCAAATCATCACATGAACAAATAAGTGGTGAATTTCTTAGTGGCTGTATGCTTAGTGTCCTATATTCTGAAAAATCTGACCAAATTGGTTTTCCTAAAAGATTTCAGATTGCGTTAAATAAACTTAAATTTAATAACAACATTGTTATAACCAAATCCGATAAAACGAATCAGTAAGTCATTTTGGACAAACATAGTTATAATGATAAACTAAATGAACTTCTTAATGATGTGAACACATATGAAAAGCTACAAAACAAGCAATTTCAACAACAAATTGAAGAAAATATTGAAAAGCGCAGATTTAATTAATCAATTCAGGAGTATGAACCCTTCACTTCCCTATATGTATGGGCTCCCAAAGACCCACAAAGAGGGATGTCCCTTACGGCCAATCATTTCCAATATTAATTCTCCCACTTATAAGCTCTCCAAATGGCTCGCCAAGCATTTATCTCCAGCAGTAGGAAGAATCTCATCTGCACACATTATGAACACTCAAGATTTCGTTGACCGCCTCAACCACTTGCAATTACCGGATGGAAAACTTTTGAGCTTTGATGTAAACTCTTTGTTTACCAAAGTTCCGGTTGACCAAATCATAGGCCTTCTGCGGGAAATCATGCCTAGACTTAATTTGGATCTTCCCATTTCTACGAGTAAATTTATCGATTTAGTTGAATTATGTCTCTCTGACAATGTGTTTCGAGTAAATAATTAGTTTTATAGACAAATATTTGGCCTTAGCATGGGAAATAGTTTATCTCCGATATTGGCATGTCTCTTCATGGAATATTTTGAGACTGAACTCCTTCCCACAATTTCTCCCCCTAACTTTATATGGTTAAAGTACATTGACGATGTATTTTCTGTATGGCCTAATGGCCATGATTTTGATACCTTTTGTAATAATTTGAATAATTTGCATGTCTCCATCAAATTTAAATATGAATGGGAATATGATAATAAATTACCCTTTTTAGATGTCCTCATTAATAAAGATCACCATGAATTAAAACTTGACGTGTATAGGAAACCAACCCACTCGAATGCCTATATACATTATTTTTCGTTTCACGATAATACTGTTGAAAAATCGGTAATTTCTAACCTTTTCCTTAGAGCATACAAAATATGTCATCCTTCCTATTTAGATGAAGAAATTGTCATTATCAGGACCATTTTTTCTAATTTGTATTACCCCGATTGGTTCATATCGTCTGCCCATTTTGCAGCTAGGAAAACATTCTATGGTAATAAGCCTTCCCGCACTAACGACTTCAACAAATGTATAACATTGCCATTTAATAATAAATTAAATAGTTTAAAGGACATATTTGGAAAAGCGGGTATTAATCTAGCCTTTAAATATAATAATTCCTTAAACCAATTAATGATGGCCAGGAAACCCAAAGAACATCATAACATAGGAGTATATGCAGTACCATGCAACGATTGCCATAAAGTTTATATAGGGAAAGCGGGGAGAAATCTTTACAAGAGATTGTACGAACATAAAAGAGATATTAGAGTGGGCAGCGAAAGTAGTGGAATATTTTGCCATGTTAGAGACAAGAATCATACGATCGATTTCAATGGAAGTAAAATGGTATTTAAATCGGCTAACTATGTTAAGAGAAAAATCGTAGAATCGAGCTTGATATCGTCAGTTCCTAATTTAAATCTATCTGAGGCTCAATTTTCTTTTAATCCTGTAATAAGAAAGCAAATAAATAAAATAGTAAAATGCCAGCCCTTCAATATGTTTAGGCCTACCCCCCCCCCAGATTAGCCACAAGTAGGGGATTGGGGCAAAAAGAGGGGATCTTGTGTTATGCTTATATGCATTTCTCTTATATTTTCTGCCCAGTGTCAGTTGAAAAAGGGTGTGAGATACACTAAAACTGTTCTGAATTAAATTGTCTTCGGAGAATGTGGTTTAATTCCTCATCTTTTCTTGCGATATTGCATTAATTTTCATCATATATATATATATATATATATATATATATATATATATATATATATATATATATATATATATATATATATATATATATATATATATACATATATATATATATATATATATATATATATATATATATATATATATATATATATATATTTATATATATATATATACATATATATATATATATATATATATATATATATATATATATATATATATATATTCATTATAGCATGTTTTATTAAAAGCGACCGCTAGTTTCGAATTAATAATTCTTTTTTCAATCTTCTTGATTTGTCTTATATTCGCCCTTTCTTCATTGTTTAACCTGTGGATAAGCGTACCGAAGCCATCAAGGACATTATAGACCGAGGAATAAAACCAAACCCATAAACGCCGAAAAAAAGATGGCACTCATCATCTATTATCAAAATAGACGTATTTCAACCCTTTTCATGAAAAATGACTCCAAACCCCCGCTACAACCGAAACAAAGAACACATCTGATATACGAGTACACATGTGAACTAGAAGACTGTGAGCTCCTACCTAACTCGTATATCGCCATGACCGAAACCACTCTCTCAAGAAGAATGCCATACCATCTGAACAACGGTGCACCTAAAAACATACACAGGAAATACACGGAACATGCCTCAACCGAAAAATGATAGAAGAAAACACAACAATTTTAGACTATGCTTCCAACATGCTATGAGGGGCGGTCAATAAGTTTTGCGAATCAGTATAGCAAAACAGAGGAAGGGGGATGGCTGTTTGTGGTGGTGTTAGGACAAGTTATGAAAAGTCATAACCTGCAGCCGCATTCTCCTGCCTCGTCTA
Organism: Ceratothoa steindachneri; assembly: GCA_963969495.1. Lineage (NCBI taxonomy): Eukaryota > Metazoa > Arthropoda > Malacostraca > Isopoda > Cymothoidae > Ceratothoa > Ceratothoa steindachneri. The sequence goes on from OZ018318.1 coordinate 223,754,612, forward strand.
TTTAAGAAGCAGTAGCTGATCGCAGATCGTCAGTAACGAATTTTTCAACAATGGAGAAGGTTGAGCACCGCGCAGTTATTCAAATTTTTGACCAAGGAAGGCAAAAATGCAAAAGAGATCCATGAACGCATGGTTGCAGTGTACACCGACACTGCCCCTTCCAATGCAACCATTGCTCGCTGGAATACGGAGTTCCGCCATGGTCGTGAGTCCCTTGAAGATGACCCCTGTCCAGGACGCGGGGCAAACGTGACCAACGAGGACAATGTGGCCCGTGTGGAGAGAATAATCCTCGAAAATCGACGGGTGAAGGTCGATGAAATCGAGTGAGAACTTGGAATATCACATGGAAGTGTTATCAACATCATCCACGACAATTTGGCCATGACCAAGGTCTCTGCCCGTTGGGTCCCTAGAAACCGCACGTCATATGATCGATTTCAACGTCGTCAAAGTCCACAAGGCCACAGTTGCACAAGATGCCCTGCGCGAGTGCGGATTCGAGGAGCTCAGCCATCAACCCTACAGTCCCGATCTGGCCCCTAGTGACTACTTTTTATTCCGCCAGCTCAAGGCTGCACTGCGTCGACGCCGGTTTGGGGACGATGAAGATGTCCAGCTCGCCGTCCAGGAGTGGATTGAACAGCAGCCAGGAGATTTCTGGTTGTCGGGAATTCAAAGCCTCGGGGACAAGGAGCGCAAGTGCATTGAAGTCGAGGGTAGTTATATTGAAAAATAATAGGACACTTTTCCTCATATCTCGTTTCCTTATATCCGAATTGCAAAACTAATTGACCGTTCCTCGTATATACGACTATATCCACAAAAAGCTACCGAATTTAAACAGACAGTCTAACTCCAATGAAATCCTGCCCAGCGCAAGAAAAGCTAACGGAGCGACAGGTGTACTAAGAGTTGCTCCTAACCACTAATCCCCTCTTGCAAACAGCTTAATTTCCCCTCCCATCTCTGGCTACCTACTTCTCCGACCTTTTATCACCTGGATCCAACCTGCTTATACGTGTATAGCTTCGTTCGTAATTTTGTTAATACATTTTGTAACATTTATAAACTGAATACTGTGTAATAATTTTTTATTTTAACTCTGAAGATGATACTCGATGTATCGAAACGCGTCAGTTAAATTAAAGAAAGTAAAAAATAAGAAACATCAGTCTCAGATGAACTTCGGTACGCTTATCCACAGGTTAAACAATGAAGAGAAGGCGAAAATAAGACAAATCGAGAAGATTGAAAAAAGAATTATTAATTCGAAACTAGCGGTCGCTTTTAATAAAACATGCTATAATGAATATATATATATATATATATATATATATATATATATATATATATATATATATATATATATATATATATATCAATAACTATATAATTTAATTAGGGGATTTTTAGAAATAGTAATTCTTTTTCTTAGTGAACGAGTAAACGTAGGAATTTACAGTGCACTCTTTACCCCCCTCTCTCACTTTCTCCCCCTCCCCCTCTCCCAATATCTCCCCCTATCTCCCTCCCCCTCTCCCCCTCTCTCCCTTTCCTCTCTCTCTCACCATCTCTCCCTCTCTCTTACCTCTCTTTATCCCCACCTCTCCATGGAGGTGATTGGGGTAGAGATGATCAAAATAGTTTTGAAAGATAAAAGAGGCCAAAGGCCAACAGAACAAAGGTCTGATAGCGAGCGAAACGAAGCCGCAAGTTCCCCCCGTAGTGGTGGAATGGCGAAGCTATGGCTTATATATATATATATATATATATATATATATATATATATATATATATATATATATATATATATATATATATATATAATAACCTAAGAATATTTGATCGTGAGTTATTAATAACCATTTCGTGGTGGACCCTTTAACAGGCCTAGTGACGCATCGCACTTCATGGAATAAAGGTGAACTTGGGCTTACGGCTGTTTTATCCGAGGTCGCTCCAACCATTTGTGGAGAAAGAATTAATATCTCGAACTTGACTTTTTTGTCCAGTTCTTCCGAAATACCATTTGCTTCTTCCACTGCAGGAAGTAATCCATGGAGTTCATCCTGCAGAACAGTGAGGTTGGCTCCTGAAACTACAAGTATATTTATAATAGAACTCTTATTCGTCACCAGTGATTTAGCAGAATTCAGATCCTAGATGAATTAGAAAGTAAATGAACTTGTTATTAATGCTCATATTGTGGATGATGGGTGTACATGGAGGGGTTGTTAAAGGGGTTAGGTGGTCTGCTCAAGGGGCTTAAAGGACACTATAGATATGAAGAGCCAAACTGATGTGAGATAAATTAATAGTTGCAATGTGATTGATAGGGTATCGAAGAGAAGGATGAGGTGTCTACTCTTTGGTGGCATTGATGAGTGTCACATTTACTTTGTGGCAAAGCGGTTGATGATAATGAGGATGATGATGAATTCGCTCAATAAAACTTTCCTTAAACTAGGATAGCCATGGAAGTTCTCATTTTTGAGATTTAAAATACACAGGATCCCTAAGGTATGACCCTTCATCATATATTTTCTCTCTTTCTCCCCTGAATATTTTGCTCCAACTGTCATCATCATTTACACCCACAAAAGAAACTATGTTCATTCAAGATAGTTTCTGGCCCTATCCATAAACCCCCCTAAACAGGGTTTCCTTTTGGTTATTCGAGCTATATAAGTTTCACAAATTGTCACTCTCCGTAATTTTACTACATTTTACGATCTTCTTTTAAATGTTTTCTTTCGCTTTATGAGTCAACTCTCAAATTTTTTTTTGGCCAAAACATTCGTTTTTAGGAAACATTTTCAGTCTCATTGCTCCTCCCATGGTCTTCAGACCATAAAAATTACCCGTCTAAAATGGTTTTTAGCACAAACCATTGTGTTCATTTTCCAATTTAATGTCAGCTTTTGCAGTAATTTCTTCCATTGCATATTCAAAGGTGATATCCTTCGTTTTCTCCTTTGATTTCTTCTTATCCAGCGGGTTTTGGAAAAGCCATATTTGGGTGCTTCCGAACATAAGTCTTAAAAGGAAGAAGAAATGTACGTTAAAATCATGTTGGCTTTTTAATTATTATAACTATCATCATTAAAACCTGAGAGATAAAAGATGGAACCCCTATTCCTAGAAAGGTTCAGAATAATTAGGATTTAAAGATCACCCTAATTTCATTAGCCATCGAGTGTAAGTCGAGCAGTTTGAAGGTGAGGTTTTTATAGTAATCCTCTTTAACTGCGACGTGAAACAATTGAGAGGTAGCTAAGGTTACGCAACTTGACAACAACCATGTTAGGTGTTATAATAAAGGCATGAAAAGAAAGACATAAAGGAAGAATTCCAGGAAGAGGTATACAATCAAGGTCACACAGAATAATAGACTACAAAAATGCAAACATGTTATTATTATATCACAGTTGAGAAATCAGTGTGCACCTTCAACGAAGAATCCAGAGAGCTTCTTTCGAAATGCCTTACATTAATTTGGGGGTGATTAACAATTAGCGACCGCTCATTAATTGGGTGACTGATCCAAAAAACAACACCAGATTAAAATAATCTCTATAGATGTAAGTTGATGGATAAGTGATACTTAGGTAAAAGTCGATCAATTACTTGCCCTATATTCTGCCACTACACTCTGTTGTCTATGCATTAATTCTTTAAGCTAACCCCTTTCTCAAACATCATTTGTCCCCAGCAGCGTTTCTTTGTGCTCGCTTGCTGAGTCATATTTGTATCATTGTTTCTAATTTAGATTTGCTTTGCTCTTGCTTAAATAATATAGAATATACAGTATTTAACTAAAGTTTTCGAAGTTTTCTTTTAATATTTTAACTTATCTGATGATGAGATTGGCCCTAGAAAGGTTGGAGTACTAATAAAGCAATAAGAAACCTACTCCTACTTTCGAATATACAGTACGGTCCCAAAATAGAAAACAAAATAGCCAAATCTACATTTTTCTAAAAATACTCGTTTAATTTCATGTGGAAATTGTACAAAATATTCTTTGAAGTTCGCCTCTGATAGTGTCCAAGTTTCATTTTATAGGAGAGGGTAAAAAAAGTTGTAAGGAAAGAAATGTGTATTTGAAGAAATGGCGCGTCTAAAACTAGAAGAAGAACAGTGAAAATACACTCATAACTAGCAAAAAAAGATTATTTGATATAAAATTGAGCAAAGCCCATTTCAACACAAGTAGCGATTACATATGTAATCAGGAGAAAGATCAAAGTTGAGCTAAAGAAAGAAACATACAGACATAACTCATAGAAACGGTAACAAACTCACTGAAACTCGATATCCGAACTAAAATAAAAACCTTCTAAATTACACTACCAAACAAATTAAATGAGGTTAATGAGCAAGTAACAGTCTTCGTTATAGATTCTTAGAAGTTTGAAGTGGAGTCATAAAGTAAAAAGTATTAATGGGAGATATTTAAGTTACTTTAGCTTTGTTTAGGACATAGTATTATTTAGTTCAAATACAGACGAGTTACATTAAGAGATAATAGAATACTAAGAAGCCAGTCTCTCTCAGAGTTAAATTAACAGTTAACTTTTTAAAGAGGAAAATAATGTGGTTTTCTAGAACATTGAGTCATTAGAATTGACAATAAAATATTAGAGAGGTTACAATAAGATTTGTGGGAATAAATTGAAATAAATAAACTATCACTGCACCCATTTAAATCCTTTAGTTAAACCACCCAACTCTTCCGCTGCGACCTGCAACCATCCGGCCTGCCAGAATGCTATACAGTGAGGTAACAAGTATTTACACACCTTAATATTCAATATTTATGAAATATTTCATGCGTTCGTCGAATAGAAAACTAACAGGAAACTCAGCAAGCATATATCTAACAGAATAAATATATATATAAGAAATATTTTCTTTATATATAACAACCAGGCAATGGCTTCGCCACTCTCCCCTACGTGGGGAGCTTGCGCTTCGCTACTACGAGTAAAATTTAAAATCTAAAAAAAATCAGCCATGGTTAAATTTTTATAATTTTTCTGAACTTTTCTAATTCTAATAATTTTAAAAAGGAACTCGAAACTAAATTTCCCCCCTTTCAAAATATCACGTTGCTAAAATATAGTTATTATAGAAGATATATAAAAACAAATTTTATGAACTTCAGCATTTGTAATTCTTTGGGTTTTAACAAATTCACAAAATTTCGATACTTATATTTATTTATGAACTTCACCATTTTTTTTTTTGATATTATAAAAGAATTATTAGAAATAACTTTGATAAAAAACATAAGTCATAACCAAACTAAGATGAAATTATTATTCAAGTACTCAAAAAATCCTCTTCTTCAATTATAGAGTTAGTGAAGTGACAATTGCTAATAATCAAAATTTAGGTGACAAAAATATTCAACTAATAAAATTTCATCCATTTAATATTTTGTGGCATAACTTTTGTTTCCAATAACAACACAAAAACGATTCTCATAGCTTGATATTAACTTTTTGCAATCATTTCATGATATTTTGTTCCACTCTTCTACGCAAATCTTCCTTCAGGGGCAAAGTTGTGCGGGTTTCTCTTTCGGATTGCAGCCTTGAGTATTCGCCACAAATGCTCGGTCGGTTTGAAGTCTGGCGATTAACTTTATTTTTCTCTTCTAAAACCATTCTTGAATTAATTTGGTCGTATTCTTACGATCGTCGTCCTGTAAAATATCCATTTATATCGACGGTAGGATTTTTTTCGCGCTCGAGAGCAGCTTTTCCTTCAGTAGCTTTCGATACGTGACAACATCCATTTTCCCATCAATGATGTTCAGTGCTCCTATGTCATACATGTGCAATAAAGCAGCCCATAACCATGTTGGGATGGTGTGCTTAGGAGCATAGGCAGTTCTTTTTGACTTCCAAACTTTACTAACCTTATTTGAACCGAAAAGTTCTATTTTTGTCTCATCTGACCATATAAAATTGTTCCAAAGTTAACATTCCTTTTCAAGATGCTTTCTGGCAAACTTTAAACAGTTCATTACATGATTTTTATTAGGAAGTGGAGATTTGCGGGAAGTGCCTAAAATAATGTAGATCATTACGATCGGAGCTCTATTAATAGTTCTTTTATTCGCTCTAGAGCCTGAGAATTCCAAATCGCTTTGTAGACTTTTCATAGTAATCATTGGATCATTTTTTAAGATTTTTTTTATCAGGTTAATTCGAGACCCGCCGTTAATCTTGCGAGGAGTACCGGCTCTTGGCAAGTTAGAGACAATTCTATACTCGCACTGCTTTCGAATTATATACCCTAGAGTTGCATAAAGCACATTAACTCGCTCAAAAATAGTCTTATAGGATAATCAATCTTAATGAATTTTAATTATTTGTTGTCGAATATGTTGAGGAATCTCTTTGCCCTAAAGCATTGCTCAAAACAAATGTCCTTTTTATATTGATTCTTATCAATGAGTGACGGGGCTAATATTTGGCAGTTTACATAAGTTCAGTTTCTAAAAATTGATCGAATCTTTAAGTTTACCTATTTCATCGAATTTATAAGATTTCTTTTGTTTATTAATAATATTCTCGCATGTTATTATCGTAGTTGAATACTTTTGTCACCTGCTCAATTTTCTTTATTAGCAATTGTTATATACGAAGAAAATTCTTATGTGTAGTTCTTGTTAAATATATGCTTAGTGAGTTTCCTCTTAGTTTTATAACCAGACGAAAGCAAGAAATATTTCCAAAATATTTATAATTTAAGTGTGAAAATACTTGTGGCACCTTATTGTTTATACTAAAAGATTTTTTGGTTTGTTAGTCGAAACGTTGCAATTCAATGTTTGAAAAGATCCAAATTCCTGTGGATTTAATATTTGTATCTGAAACCGAATCCACAACTAAGTTTACGTGACCCTCGCTTGAGCGAAGGAGCAGTGATCTAGTGTGTCAGGATTATTTTTGAATTAGATTATGTTTTTTGTTCAAAGTTTTTGAATATGAAATAGCTGCCTAACATCTCACAGAACTCCACACTAGAGTCAATGATATTAAATGGGATATAATTGGTCTTTGTGAAACCCGAAAATCCAGGGAAGCGATCATTGAAAAAAGTGACCATCAACTACTCAACCACAAAGGAAAAGAAAACAGACAAAAGGCAGCATAGAGTTGGATTTCTGATACACAGAGAGTTCAAAGAAATGATAATAGAGTTTCAAGGCATATTGGAAAGATTAGTTTACGTAAACTTTAGAGTCTCTAAGAAGTACAACCTCAAAATAGTCCAAGATTACGCACCGATATCTGCTAGTACGAAGGAAAAATTAGATAGATTCTATGTTGAAATCAGGACAAGCCTAAACAAGACAAAGCACATTCATCATCGCCATAGAATGTTAGAAAAGGTAATGAGTCATGTATGGTAAAGTTTTCAATGGGTAAATGAAATAAAAGGGGACAAAATCCGGTTCAATTTAACTGGCCCAAAACTTCAAAATTGCCAACACTATGTTCCAAATGAAGCAACAGCAAAGATTAAGCTCAAATTAAGAGATATACAATGAAATTGATTATAGGCAGATTGAAAAAAATATCACTGTCAATACTTTCAAAGTCATAATTCACCAATATACTCAAAATTGGTGACTACAGGATGATAAAATCTAGGATAAAAATTAAAATTCATAAAGAGAGAGAAGAAAGCTATTCCATTCCCAAAATAATCATATTATGATCGAGACAAATCTCGTTCCAGAATTCCAGCGCCATCTTCAGAGAACATACCACCAACATCTTCTTAACACCACTAACACCAGCAACATACAAGTGATGAACAATAACTTGATGAAACATATGGCAGACACTACTGAAAAAGTACAAGGAAACACAAAATAACAACAACAACAAACTCTCCAAAGAAACCCTGAACCTAATGAAGAAGTGCAAACACGTTAAAACAACAAACACTAACCAACACATTGAATTAACATTGAATAAACAAGCTAATAAAAAGAAACAGAGAGTTGACATCAGAAAATAGAATAGAACTACTGTTGAAAACACAATCAAAGAAGGAAAAGGGGTATAAAATGGTTAAAAAGAGAATTATAAAAGGAATATCTCACTTAATAGATATGAAAGAGGAAGATGGTACAATCATCATCAATGATCGAAAAATAAATTCACTGTACAACAATGAAAAAAAAATAAAGAAATGATAATAACCTTTACTAGGGATATTTTTTTCCGTAAATGACGAATATAACATCCGTCTCTTTCTGCGACCCTCCAGTTTCTCGTAAATTACCATCTCACTTACGTTAAATACACTGATGGTTCCGTAGTGATTGAATGCAAACAGGATTGGGCCGAAACTGATAACTCTAAAAGTTATAAACGGATTTTCATATAATTTTAATGGGGTATTTCTAAGATATTTTTCAACCTAACCTATGAAATTTATGAAAATATTCTCAATATTCTTTCAGGTATATGGGTACAAATCCGTGATAACTCTTACATAACGCTTGATAACTTTGTAACTTAATATAAATGCTTCCTACTTTTTATTTAATATTTGTTGCTGCTACTATCTATGCTATTTTTCACATACTTCAGTGTTATTTATTTACAGTAGACAGAGCTAAAATGCCTAGAGAATGCAAAGATTTACCAGAGATTTTCTGTTATATATGTGGATCAGAAACATTAAGACAATACAAGAGACAGTTGACTAAATATGGGAAGAAACCTTATGAGCTGTACTTTGGATGTAGAGTGGGCGACCAAGGCAAACGCTGGGTACCTTCTATATGTTGTATCAGGTGGACAAGTTCCCTTTCTGCCTGGGTGAAAGGCAAAGGGCTTGCCCTCATGTTTAGCGTACCATTGGTCTGAAGGGAGCCAAAGGACCATTCAACGGATTGTTACTTCTACTTAACAGATATTAAAGGTGGGTATTAAATGTGTTTTCTTTCATGTTCTTTAATATATTTTCATGAGATGTATCAATAAAAAAGATTAAAATACATACTATGTTGTCTTTCCACTATTTCTGTAAGTAATCACAGCCAGAGAAATCCATTTTTAGTCTGATTTTATTTCATTTCACTGCAGGTCGAAACAGAAATGGCAATAAATCTATCCTATATCGAGATCTTCACTCTGCTGCCCTCTGAACTACCAAGCGATGACACGAGTAACTCAGACGATTCAGAATCTCAAGATACATCACATGGGGCACAACTTGAATCCAACAAGAAACCACAGCTCATCACCCCACCGGAACTCAATGATCTAGTTCGTGATCTAACACTTATTAAGCAACAGAGTTAACTCTTGGCCTCACGTCTGCAACACTGAAACCTATTGGATCAACATACTCGAATGCAAAGGACTTCTGGGAAAGCACCAAGGGGCCCAGTGAGAGAGTATAGTGGAGAGCTTAATCAAGTGCTACCAAGATCTTGGATGCAATGTCACTGAAGATACACTTTCTTCATTCTCATCTGTCGATCTTCACAGAGAATAAAGGAGATGTAAGTCAGCTACGTTAGCTGACTTCTGCTGGAACCTAAAGCGTGAAACACCTGAGACATCTTACAAACGAAGAAGTAAATACTAAAATGTAGCTTAATGCATTATATAATGGTAAAAAACATGCTTATTCTTTATATAATATTATATAATGGTAACAAACATGCTTATTCATTATATATTCATGAATTAATTACAATTATCTTTATGGTATCGTGGAAATCGGTATGAATTGCATAATTATTGAATCGTTAATTTACAAGAAAATATTACGTGATGGGAATTTCTTGTTATCAAATTCGAATTCAATACTCTCAACTTCATAATAAAATGCACCTGAAATTTATGTTTTACAGCGTAATATTTAAAAGAACTAAGGAGAACTATGAAAAGTTATACTTAACCAATAACACCATCCTAAACCAAAACAAACTAACAATACCCAATAATGTCCCAACCAGTTTGAAATAAGAAATTGAAATTGAAATTAAACAAATAGAGACCCACAAAGCACCAGGTCAGAATATTAGTTCGAACTTGTTGAAAAATTTTGGAGAAGTCATTGTGGACAAGCTTAGCTTGCCTTTTCATTGAATGTCTAAAACAAGGAAAGATTCCGGAATACGGGTGCAATGCCATAATAATTCTTCAACACACAAAAAAATGATCAAACGCATCTTAAAAACTACAGACCAATCAGGCTTGTCTCGTGTGTCTATAAACTCTTTGTATGAGTCATTACATACAGACTGCAAAACTAGATAAATGAGAAACAACCTAGAGAACAAGCTGGCTTCGGAAACGGCTTCTCAACAATTGACCACTTACATACAGCCAACCAGCGCATTGAGAAAACTTCAGAATACAATATCTTTCTTTACTTGCAGATTACCAGAAAACGTTTGATTCAATAGAAATACAAACGATCATAACAGCCTTGAAGAATTAAGGTAAAGATCCGTTATACATGAATATTATAGAACATACGAGGGTCATTCCAAAATTAAAGCTTCCTATTTTTTAACTCAAAAAGTTGACGAGTTACAAAGACGGGAGTGGCACCATTGAAACGAGCGGACATTTTTGCATCAGCATTTATTTTACCAAATAGTTACCAAAATTGTCAATGCATTTCCGTCAGCGATGAGCAACGGCCTGAATGCCGCGCTGGTAAAAGTCCGCGCCTGCCGAGGCGATCCATTTCTTCATGGCGTCGTTGACTGGAAAAACACTGCCCGCGTAATCAATCATTCAGAGGCCTGAACAAGTGGAAGTCAGACGGTGCCAAATCGGGGCTATGCGGTGATGCGGCAGCACTGTCCAGCCGAACTTTGTCAAACATTCCGTGGTCTTCAAACTCGTGAGTGGTCTGGCGTTATCGTGTTGCAAACAAAATGTTTTTTTCTTCTCTAGCCTTTTACGGGCAATCAAGTGCACCGACACCCACTTCCAACTCTGCACGCATTTCATTCACTGTTAGCGCGGATGACCTGATCGAGGCGCGCTTCATTTTCCTTAGTGGCGGCTGTGCATGGGCGTCCAGAGCGAGGTTTGTCACTCACATCTCTGTTGCCACTCTTGAATCGACGATCCTATCTTCTAACCGTGCTGAAATCAACTGCATCGGCTCTGTAAACGTTCGCCAAGCGTTGGTTCAACTTCTTTTGCATGCAGGAATTTAATAACGCATCTCTGCTTCTGGCGTACGTCCATGACAGGGGTTTCTTTCTTAAACTATCAAACTGTTAATGTCAGCAACAGAGAAATGAAAATTTCAAGTTATTAGCGAAAAGGTTTATTCATCATAACAATGCTATAGGCAATTCCTTTGGACCCCTTAGAGCGGAATAAAAAATAAGGAGGTATTACTTTCTGAACGACCCTCTTATGTACCCAAATTGCAGATCCTACATTAAATTGCATAAGGATTCAGAAATATTTCAAGTACAGAAAGGTTTAAAACAAGGAGATACGATCTTTCCGAAATTATTCATGTCCTGGTTAGAAAAAAATCTTTAAGAGGCTAAACTGGCAAACTAAAGGCATTAAGATCGATGGAGATTATCTCAATCACCTGATTCCTACGAGTATATGATATTGTACTCATAGCTGATAAACTAGAATATAAGATCAAGAAATCCATTGCAGAATCACCTTAAGCTGGAAGATAGTTCGAAAGCCAATCATCATCTTTAAAAGCAAAATATCCATGTACCTTAAAAAGAAAAGTAGACAACCAATGCAAAATTACTTTAAAACTTTGATCACAACAAATAGATCATGGACGCATTATGATAGAGATAACTTGGCGTGATGGAAGATTAGCTAATTTAATATGTGGACAAACCGCACCAGTACATTATGGACGCTATAAGAAACCTGCACTGGACCTTAGCAAGCTATGTAGCAAGGTACCAAGACGATTGATGTACTCGAAAAAGTACCGATTTGACTCCAGTTGATAAAAGACGACCCCCGTCCCCCCAAAAAAAAATATAAAAAACAAGACGGGAAGATGAAATTTCCAAGGTACATATAAAGGCATGCATTTAATCTATTTTATGAAGATTTCAAAGGATGCAATCGTACGTTGAAAAAATTATACTAGAATGAAGGACGTGGTGACCTTCTTTGCTGCTTTTTTTGGGTTTTGCTTGCGTTGTGATTTTGAGGTTGGTTCGATTGTGTTTCTGTGGAAAGGGGGGGGTGTACTGTACGTTTATTATCACCGCTGATGGCAGTGTCCGGAAACGAACTCTCTTGTAGTCCTATTTTTAGAATTTTATTTAGTTCTGATGAGTAAGTATCTAATCTTGCTATATTATGCATGCGAATAAGTTCAGTGAAATCTTTAACTTGATCTCTATCTTAAATGTGGTTGGAATTGCTCGGTAGTTATTCTTGAATTTTTTGGCGGAATTTATTTTCTCTCACACTTTTCTCGTTTTTACTCTCGCTGCTTTTGTATTTTTCGAGTTTCTTGGGACACTTTAGACATTTCTTGGTGATACCGTTTCATTCCCTCCAGGAATGGCTTTCATTTGCAGAGTCCGAACATGTATTTTAAGATCTTTTCGTGCGCAGTCTTTTGTAACATGACTCTAACGTGTAGCATTTAAAATACGTTATTACACTTAGGAAATCTTATTCTGTATTTGGTGGGAGGTAATCCCTAGGGTAAAGGCTAGGAGTATCTTTTCTTTGTATTTTTCTTACCACATCTCTCTCTCTTTGTATATGATTTTCATTACATAGGTCTAATCTCTGTTTGTTGCTTTGTCTTTTAATTTATTATCTTTTACTTTCGTTCATGGCTACACTTTTCCAATCTCTTTAATCAAGTCTTCAACTGAGTGCTCTCCCATCAAAGAGATTTAGCTGCCTGTATTAGATTGATTTTTGTGCTTTAATTTATGCGTGGAGGGGATCTATTTTGCTACACAAATATTCCAAATCGCCGTAGTTGTCTTATCAGAGAAGAGAGAATCTACGTCTCTCTCTCGATATATGTTTCTTGTTCCCATATCGTGATATAGTTAGTTGCATAATCTAGAAGTTCCACTAGTTTCTCCTCTAGTTCTCCATAAACCTTCTTTAAATGTACAGTTTTGGTGGTAACTGAAGACACGCAGAAAGGCCTTTAATTAGAGTCCATTTTGGTCTCCTTTTGTGCAGGTCTCCACATCTGTCTCTTAGCCGCAAACTCTCTTGAATTCAATCTAACCCGACACCTGGATCTTGACCTAATATTTACAGTCATCTTACAGATACAGAAGAGTAAAAATCTTACCACAGCTAAGATTTAGCTTATCTTAGGCCAGCGCTTCTTAACCTTTTCAGACTCTAAGAGCCCTGTAGTCAGGTCTGAGCACTTTAGCATCCCCTAACTTTGGTTAAAATTCGATTACTAGAAGGATAAAGGAAAGTGAAGTGAAGTACTGCTTGATCATTTATTTTATTGATTCCTCAAAACTAAAACCAACTGCCATCATTGTTAATAAAAGAAAAACAAGAAAGCCCAAGAAAAATAAAAGAGCATGGACAAACTCAAAAAAGAACGAGCTGGGAAATCAGTCATGCATGCATAAGAGTGATTTTTGTTGTTATTTATGTGTGACTAGTTTCTCAATTCGAGGCTTCGTGTTAGTCGGAACCACCTTCATATCGTGGAGCAACCCAACTTGAAGGCGGTTTGGGCCAGTTTTTTTTATGTGAAACATGGTAGAAAATGCCTTTTCACACAGGCAGGTAGTTGGAAATGGGATGATTATCTCCAACGCTGCCCTTGCCAGTCCAGGGCGCAGTCCCAGCTCCTTGCGTCAGACACACGTAAAGAATGCGTACCATAAAAATGGCCGCGCCTTGCTATGAAGTGCACCTCCCCTGGGGTGCTAGCACCCCAGGTTAAATAACGTTGTCTTAGGCGCTAGTTTACTAGCCTGCTCACATGTCAGTGGCCATACCTTGTCATAAAAGCACTTGCTCCCACATTCTACGTCGACCTTGCGCAGAGGTTTAACCCGTCCCTCGCAGCTCCTGACTGCCAGTGGTAAGCATCAAGGTTTACGCATAGGCTCCTGCTCAAAAGGGTCTTTATGGAGATGGTTTGATACTCCTAAATTGTGGAAACGACTCCCTAAGAGTCTTCCACTATACTCGGTCAGGAGAACAAGTCTGCCCATTTACCTAAACCATTGAGCGAATCTCATCTTCTAGCCGTTGTTTTCTTGGAATTGGACTCTATATGTATAATGCTGTCTATTTTTGGACTTCCTGCGTTTATCTTGTATCGTGTTGTTTATTCTAGCAATATAACCTTCCCACTTCCACTCCAAAGGTAATAATCTTCGATCCATACAAGTCCTTCGTGTATGTGTTCTTATCCTGCATTTATTTTCTAGTTTCTACGGGTTGTTCTTATTGAGCAACGTTTCCTTCCATATGTAAAAAATAGTAAGATGCATCGATTAAATACTTTGCGTTCTGAGCATGTAGACATGTCAGTTGGCTGTATAGCCCATCTGACGACTGCCTAAAATGGCATAGCCGCTGCATGTCAATTATAAAGATGCAGGTAAGCTTTCGAGCCGTTCCCTAGTCTAATTTTGTTCTTCTGCTGATTTTCTTTCCTATGCTCTTATTATAAGTCATAGCTTTACCAACTAAGCGTATTATTCTACCTTCTCTACAATTATATTCCTGATTCTAATTGTTCTATCTTCTGGAAAACACATTATATTCGCCTTTGACAAGTAAATTTATATTCCAAATTATGAGGCAGACTTAATTGCGTTAATTTCATTATCAGTGTTTGTAATTTTTCTGGATTTGAAATCGATATACTATGTCATCATAGAGCAAAGGTAACTTAAATATCACCCATCCTTTCTGATTGCCTTTGGTTCCAAGGTTAATCAATGTTCTGGAAATCTTTTCTACCATTGCTGGAAAGATGTGTCGGAAAATTTTAATAGTTTTCCTGAAGTTTGCATTAAATTTCCAACGTAAGGGGATTTTAAAATATATATCTAACTTTATCTTTGGCTAGTACAAAACTTAATGTCATCTCCTTTTTCCATCATGGATAACGAGAACTTGAAGACGAATGTACTCACAGAATTAAATCTGAAGTGAAACAGGTTATTCATTATGGCCGTGCAATCAATCAGCTCACTAAACTTCTTGACTTGACCACAAAGGAACTCTTGCTAGCCGAGTGGATACGGCGTTGGTCCACTATCTTCGCGGTACCGGGTTCGATCCCGGCATGAGTGGAGGCAAACGTCAGTGCACGGTGAGATCTGGCTACCATTTGGTTGACGCGCTGTGCTCACCCCGTTTTCGGGTGGGTAGATCTTACACCTCTCACCTCACACATAGACAATTACAGCACTGCATTCTTTCCTCTCCCGTCTTCTCAGCACAACACACACACTCTCTCTGTTACGAGGAATCTTGCTGATGGGTATCTATATCCACATACCTCTGACGCGAAACAGGTCCCTCTTCCCCAAGGCGATGAAGGTTCCATCGGAACGCTGTTTGGTGTTAAAACATAATACTTCCTGGTACTTCTCTCCAAAGAGGAGCGGCACCCTAGTGCCCTCGGGCTCACTAGTGATTGTCATACTGATCTTTATGTTCATTTCATTATCTGATCGATATCTGCCTAGATAAAGGCAGGTTTGAGAACCACTGCTACTAGACCACATTTGGATAACTAAAATGATGTAACCCTAATTTCCAACCTTGTAACGTTCCGTTAATCTGTCACTAAGAGACGGAGTTATCACATAATATCTTTCATCACGTTAACTTACTGCTTCCCAAAACAACAATTAAACAACTGGCTTCCAATTTTACATCAATGTAACAAGCTGTGTCATGCAACCTAACCAAGGTTATGTTATTTTGACACATCCAACATTATCCGTTGTTAGTAAATGCAACCAAAACGAACCATTTAAGATATTGCTTCCCATTTAAGATCAGGTTATTCTCGATGCTCTTGGGAAGCAATAAGTTAGTGATCGAACTTTTTTAAGAACATAATTTAGTCTTCTTTTCCACGCCTATTTAAGACTCAACTTCTCTCGGACGCTTCTCAAAAAAACCCAGCTCGCGAATCACTTGGTCAACCGAATTGCTTTAACATTAATAGTTTAGTTTCCGAACTCTGCTGCATCTTTCTAGCAAAATGTTCTATTAGGATTGATGAAATTCACATAAAGATCAGAATGAGAGTCGCTGGCAGGCACGAAGACCCCAGGGGCCGGTCCTCGTTGGGGGAAAAGAAGTAGGGAAAGTGATAGTACTTTGTATTGTCACTAACCAGTGAGGAGGAAACCCTTCGGCAGGTTCCAAAATGGAAGAGGAATGTGTGGTAGTGTGAAGGGAGATGAAAGAAGCAGCGGTGTTGTGATTATCTATGCATGTAATAACGTGTGTGGATGGAGCTGTTCACGCATCGGACTCACTGTGTCGACAATAGGAGAATAACTCCCTACTTAGCAGCTTTGTTTTCGTGTCCGTCCTCGCTGGGAATACAATTACTCGTTATAATTGGCTTTCATAATGGTGACACCTGATCTCAGTCGGTGCGCATTTGGAGGTTTGAATGAACCGTACTTATGCCTATGTGAGGAATCTCTAGGTTTGAATGAACCGTATTTATGCCTATTTGAGGAATCTCTAGGTTTGAATGAACCGTACTTATGCCTATGTGAGGAATCTCTAGGTTTGAATGAACCGTACTTATGCCTATGTGAGGAATCTCTAGGTTTGAATGAACCGTACTTATGCCTATTTGAGGAATCTCTAGGTTTGAATGAACCGTACTTATGCCTATGTGAGGAATCTCTAGGTTTGAATGAACCGTACTTATGCCTATGTGAGGAACCTCTAGGTTTTAATGAACTGTACTTATGCCTATGCGAGGAACCTCTAGGTTTGAATGAACCTTAATTATGCCTATTTGATGAAAGCCGAGGTTTTACTGGATTTTAATTATGCCAATTCGAGGAACTCCAATGTTTTAATGGTCACTAATTATGCCTATTTGAGGAACCACACATTAACGGACCTTAATTATGCCTAATGAAGGAATCACAAAGCTTAATACACCGGATTATACCGAGCGGCGGAACCTCAAAGTTTAATGGACCTTAATTATGCCTACCCGAGGTTTTAATGGATCTTAATTATGCCTATTTGAGGAACCACACAATTAAGAGAACGATCATTCACAGAGTTGCTTAGCAAGCAAATACATTAAAAGCAAAGCAAGATTCGACAACGACGAAACCTAAAACACTTAATATGAGATGTTGGCGCTTCTGTTTTCCTTTACTTCGGCGCAGCGATGCTCTTCCAGAGGTTCTCAATTGAGTTCAGGTAGGCGCTCTGAGCAGGCTAATTCATTACTTTGATATCTTCTTGTTCAAAAGAAGATTTTACTCGCTTAGTAGTATGGCATGTCGTGTTGTGTGGCATAAATACCGTTGGCTGGTTCAAAGATGCTCGGAAGGGAAAGTATAACATGTTGTTGTACGAGGTTTAGGTACACATTCGCATTTACTATTCCAGTTATTCGCGATAGCAGAGTAACTCCTTCAGGCGAAAACATTCGCCATACTATGACGCTGCTTCATTCATGCTTTGCAGACATTTTAACACATTTAGAGTTATGCCTGTCACATGCAGCGCGTTTAACCAAGCGTCTACCATCAGATCCAACTAAATTAAATTTACTTTCGTCGATGAAATGAATTCTCTCCCAATCTTCACCCCCTCCCCCCTACACACACAAACAGCAGGAGCTTCAACATATTCGAGTCTCGCCTTCTGGTTCTTCTTACTGAAGATTGGTTAGGTTGCTGGAGAACGAGCTTTTATATAAGATGCATTGAAACAGCTCACCTCACCTCTTGTTGGACGATGGCTATACGGGGTCCACCGACTTTTGCAGAAGATTTATAGCTTTTGTTTTCATTGTATAACTTCAGAACGCGTGAAATCCTACCCCTGGACTTTCCTACCTCTCTTGGAATCGTAGAAAGAGTCCTCCCGAAGTCTTCAAGCGAACAATTCTCTGACGAGTCCAGGAGTCACTTTCACGTGTATTATCTTCTCTGCAGTCAGTACAACATTGACGGTTATACAATTCTTAACTACTGAGCCAAATGTTGCCAGATGATCTCTGCAGTCAGTACAACATTGACGGTTATACAATTCTTACCTACTGAGCCAAATGTTGCCAGATGATCTCTGCAGTCAGTACAACATTGACGGTTATACAATTCTTATCTACTGAGCCAAATGTAGCCGGATGATCTCTGCAGTCAGTACAACATTGACGGTTATACAATTCTTACCTACTGAGCCAAATGTTGCCAGATGATCTCTGCAGTCAGTACAACATTGACGGTTATACAATTCTTATCTACTGAGCCAAATGTAGCCGGATGATCTCTGCAGTCAGTACAACATTGACGGTTATACAATTCTTATCTACTGAGCCAAATGTAGCCGGATGATCTCTGCAGTCAGTACAACATTGATGGTTATACAATTCTTACCTACTGAGCCAAATGTAGCCAGAAGATCTCTGCAGTCAGTACAACATTGACGGTTATACAATTCTTATCTACTGAGCCAAATGTAGCCAGAAGATCTCTGCAGTCAGTACAACATTGACGGTTATACAATTCTTATCTACTGAGCCAAATGTAGCCGGATGATCTCTGCAGTCAGTACAACATTGATGGTTATACAATTCTTACTTACTGAGCCAAATGTAGCCAGAAGATCTCTGCAGTCAGTACAACATTAACGGTTATACAATTCTTACCTACTGAGCCAAATGTAGCCAGAAGATCTCTGCAGTCAGTACAACATTGACGGTTATACAATTCTTATCTACTGAGCCAAATGTAGCCGGATGATCTCTGCAGTCAGTACAACATTGATGGTTATACAATTCTTACCTACTGAGGCAAATGTAGCCAGAAGATCTCTGCAGTCAGTACAACATTGACGGTTATACAATTCTTACCTACTGAGCCAAATATTGCCAGATGATTTCAAGAAACTTGTTGGATGTTCCTGAAAAAATAGGTCTTATTTTGCACGTGTCAATATTTTATTTTGTTGAGTTATTTAGTATAATTTCTTGGATATACGATTGTATAATATAAAATATTCATAAAAGATATTAAATACATGTCTTTATGTACCATGGAAATTTCATTTACCTACTCAACATATTTTTGAAAATATTTTAATAAAGGAAAATCGTTTTCCTATTTAGCTCGGTAGTGTACTTGAAGAAGCCATCATTAGATTTGAAACAAAACGTGAATGGGTTCAATTTCAGAAAAAAATATTAAATTTCACATAGCATGAAAACTAGCCGACACATACAAAAAAAAGATTTTAGATTTCAAATCAGGGTTAAAAACTAGTTAGAATCAGTTGATAAATCCCATGCAACAGAAAATGAGAAAAAAAGTTCCCTAGTAATAGAGTATGTTCCCTAGAGGATGCCGAATTTGATAGGTGAATAATTAAAATGAATTTTGTTAAACTTGTTTATTTTCTGCATATTTCTAATGAGTTATGTCTCCCGTTTAGGTATGAAACAGAGAATCGGTCATATGTTTACCTGCACTGAGTCTGTATACATTTATGCACTCCTCGAAATTTCCGATAACTCTCTCACAGCTGTGTGGCTCGATGCCTCCAATCACAGTCCGGATTTGAGCCTCGAGTTCAGAAATTGTGCGTGATTTGTTGTCTTATACCTGTGACTTCACATACCCCCGTAAGAAGAAATCACAAGAGGTAAGATCGCAGGACCTTCGTGGCCATTCCTGGTTACCATACAAGGATATCACTCGTTGCAGAGATATTTAGTGAAGTAATGCATGCGTTTGGCACGAAGTGTGGCAGGTCGCTCCATCCTGCTCAAACCACGGTTATCAATCACCGTATCTTTCAAGTTCGGCCATAACTAAGTGGATATCATGTCTTGTAACGTTTTTCATTAATGGTAACTGCATTTTCCTCGTCATCTTCAAAGAAGAATGGTCCAACTACTCCACCGCCCAAAAGCCACACCACACAATCGCTTTCAGTGGATACATTTTACGCTCTTGCATTATTAGAGGATTCTCGTTTCCCCAAGTCCGGCATTTGTTTATTAATCAATCCACTCAAGTGGAAGTGGGCCTCATCACTGAAGATAATTTTCTTTGCAAAGTTTTCGTTGGCTGCAACTCTCTCCACAATTCAGTCAGCAAATTGCTTCCGCTTCCCGTGGTCAGGTGGCTAAAGATGCTGCGTAAGTTGAATTTTGTACGCATGCATCTTTATGCAGAATTCGATGCAATGAAGTAGTCGGGATATCCAACCTCTGCAAACGTCGGCGAATCAATTTTCCTGAACTTAGATTGACACTGTATTGCACAACATCAATTTGTTGCTCTGTCCGACAAGAACTATTCCGCCCAGGCGATTTGACCGTGGCAACGGAACCTGTTGTTTTAAACTCCGTCATTATTCTGTGGACCGTAGACTCGTTGAGTGCTTCATTTCTCCCAAAAAATGGTACGAGGTGTTTGAAATGTTTGCGTCGCACTTTCTCCGTTTTGGTAAAATGTCTTCACGATGAGAACGCGATGCTCAGTTGTAAACTGCTCCATGACCCACAGCGCATAAGTATTCTGAAAACAAACAAAAACTATTAACTAGAGTGAAGAAAGATATCCAATATGATAAAAGCATGCCTTTAAACTTCAAAACACAAAAGTGTCGCCCAGTTCAAATTCGGTGCTCTTTATGGAACATACATTATAATTCAGATTACAGAAAGCTCATATTAGTTAATCTTTCTGCTTGAATTGTTTGTATTTGAAGCTTCAGCCTAATTTTAATCTTGATTTAGTTCTCATTAAGATTTTAACAACCAACAACCAACGTAATCATGAATTTAATTCCTATTTGCTAAAGCTGTAAGATTAAAAATTAAATTTATTGGTCATATCCTTTGTAAAGCTAAGAGTGTGTTGCAATCATAAGAAAGTACATTTTTTGCATTTTGGTACTGAGAGTTCTCATTGTTTTCGACTTGAGTAGTTCCCCTCTGATATTAAAACAAATATTGCGTTGTTTAAGATGCTACATATTGGAGACCTTTTGCTATGATTTAATCTTTAAAACTATAGCAATTTTTGCTTAATTTCTCCGAAGTCCTTCCCAAAGAAGGCACGCTTAGCTTACATTTCGACTATTTAGTGTGGGAGTCAGTAATTTGAAAATAAAGTTAATTAAATTGATTTGGCTACTTACCTTAATTTTTTTGCATACTTTTTCGAGCGAAGGCATTTTATTTTAGATATAAGTTTTATGGGTTTAAGGGTTTGAGAATTCCAAATGTTTTTTGTTATTTATCATTGTTATATTTTGAAACAACTAGTTCTCACTGGCGTTTATTTAGTACAGATGTTTTGGAGTGCATTCTGTTATAATTTAAAATTTTAAAGGTTTACTTGGTTTCCATGATTGCTCTTATAGGCTAAGTTCCTTCGTATGTTTACTGCTCAGCGCTTGAGCTAAGGAAACAATTTTTGTTTTCTGACAACTAATATTTATTCCCTGCGGATTGTCAATATACCCTTCTCCTTTCTTTAATTTGCTTTATTCACGACTCATTCTTTTCACTTTCAAATATTTAATTTGGGATCAGCCGATTTCAGTTTAACTTAAACTTTTGGTCAGTGCTGAAGTTGGGGTACTGGTATTTAAGTACCGTTTCACACGAATTTGGGACTATTTTAAAGGTTTAGTCGCTTGATTAAACCAATTGGGGTTTGAGGGTAATATGAGCCTGGGTTCATCTTTCATTAGAAGTTATCGAGAAATTTTTTTTTATATTTAATTTGACTACCGTTGAATTACCATTGATGGATTATCCTGTCACTCGAGTCTCGATTTGATGACAATAGATCCCTCATTGACCTCAATGGATTTTGATAGTCGTTCTTATGGAATCTTGATTATTATTTGAATAATCCTTCCACTTCAGGTTAGCATCATTTGATGATTTAGGTTAAGGACATTAATTTAGTATCATAATCACAATTTTGGGGGTCTAGCCAATACTACCGTATTGATTTAGTTCTCATTAAGATTTTAACAACTACCCATTTTCTTGATTATTTTTTTAACTTCTTTGTTTGCTCAATTGATTTTACATTTGGATCCTTTTTTTGCATTGGACATATACTTCATCCACATGTTTGAAAGAGTCTAAAAAAATGTTAGGTATTGTTCTTCCGCCATCGTGTGAAAAATATGAAGGGGGGGGTGTAATCTCATTCATCGTAATTTTAAATTTAATAAAGCCAGCTCTACTCAGATTGAGGTTCATCATGGGGTTTCGGTTTTGTCAATATTTAGCCTAAATTCTAAATCGAATTGAATTATGGCTACAGTCACCAAAAAGTACTCCAATGCGGATTTCATTTAGTAAATTTTCGTTATTTATCAAAACAAAGATATAATATGTTATATACACGTGTAGGGCGATCCCCATTTTGCCCAAAGACGTTATTATTTATTGAGTAATACGACTACACATTGTCCCCATTTAACTCATCAACGTTAATAATACGATAATTGATATCGCCGACTAAAATCAGCTCTTCGCTTTGGTGAGGTTTTCGAGATATTCGAACCTAACGTTGCCGTTTGCCTCCTTTTAAGATGGACGCCTATATGATATAATAAAGTTAAACAAAATATAGTTATAGTTCCAGTTTCCAGAACATTAACTTCGACAAGACCAGGGCGATGTTTGTAGTTAATCATGACTCCTCTCCTTCATCTATCAACTCTTTTTATGCAAAAGAAATTATACCCAGGAATATAAAACTCGTCGAGATCACATTTGTGTGCACTATTCCAACTCTAGGAAATTATTATTATCTCACAATTCACCCTTGCGACCATTAATATAAATTCATTGAGTTTATTTCTTATGTTGCGAGCATTGTTTTAGGATACTTTTAGAAAAGGCTGCTGAATCCTTCCTTAAAAAGGTTACTACCAATTTCCAATCAACTATCTATTAGGTCGGTTATGTCCTGGCAAAAAATGCGTATAGATTTATCCAAGGGACTGCCCAACCTCACTTATACTGCTCCGTGTTGATGTCATCTGGCTAACCAGAGGCAATCCCATTATGGTGAAACTTAGCAAACTCAAATTATTCGAGCCTATTTATTAACACTGAAAAGGGATGCGAATCATATTGTGTTATCTTCGTCTTGCCTTTCGTTCAAACACTCACTGACTCCACGCCAAATGTCAGCCTCACCGTCAACCTCCAAGCTCTCTATTCACAGGAGTGGCAGCCACTTGACTTGAACAAACAAGAATAATTCTTACCTGATCGTATAAATACAGATAATATATAATTGCAGTGTGTTTACATAACAGCCGCTGCACATCCATCTGGCATAAGCAAGTGCTGTCGTTCATAAAATTGATAATAAAAGTTGACCTAATGTGCAAAATAACACTGACTAGGAACTAAAATAGCGTTAAAGATTTATACAGGACTTTTCGTCCATAAATCAATATCATTCATGCAATCATATAGATCAATTATAGAAAAAAACATTAAAGCTTTGCAATTCATGAAAATGAATAGAGATGAGTCACTTAATTCCATTTTATCTTACCTATCGTTATGTTTAATGGGTACACTCTGCTGAATGTGATTTCCATTGACCAGAATCTTGCAGTCTGTAGTACAAGGGGTGAGGCTCACGTTGCCCTTCTTGTCGACTGTGAGGATGGCGTGATTTTCATGGATGCTAAAAAGATGAAAATTGAAATTATTTGTCGATAAAGAAAAGGAAGTTGGTTTAGTTGAACGAAGCTATAGGGATGAAACAAAGAGGAATCGAAAGAGAATAAATTGTAGGAATAAGGCTAAAGAAAATGACAAAGATTACAATGAAAAAGGTCATAAACAATGAGGCCAAAAGGAAGCTGGAAAACAGCGAAAAAAAAGGCTCTTGAAGCTTTAATTCGCGAACTTGAACTGAAAGCAGAGACAAAAATGTCTATTTAAAAAATATTAGATTTTAAGAAATTAATATCGTTTTAAGGAAGACACAAAAATGCTTCTTAGAGTTGTTTACATTTTTTCAAAATAACTGCAACCGATTTAAGGATAGTAATGCCAGGGCATTTTTTTTAGGTTTTACTAATACCTGGGCCATTTTAAATTACACAAATGTTTGGGTGACAATGAACTGCGTGAAGGAAAAAGTTACAACTTATGAATATTGCTGCATATCGAAACGTTTAAATGAAGCTCTTGAGCAAAGACGTCATTCATAGTTCAAGCCAAATGGGGTATTTCTTCTTTCATAACAATGCATGCCCACACGTGGCACGTTTGACCAAAGAAAAAATAATGTTATCTTAAGAAGTTCATCATCAATATACAACATCACCTAAATGACAAAGTTTACTCTGATATGAAGGAGGTTGAAAATGATATGAGATCATATATTTCATCAAACAGAATTAATTCTTTAAGAAAAGTTTTCGCTCCCAAAGGAGTGTCCGGCCTAGCGTGAAAATGGACGTGCGCCAGAACGCCCGTGTCACCCCTGGAACGAACTTCTCGGAGGTAGCAAAGAAGGGTGCCTCCTCGCCACGAAATAGGCCGGGAAACGGAAGATCGTAGGGAGTCTTACATTCGAGGACTCCCTGAAAGTTCTTCTGTTTAATGCGAGGTCGATCAGGAACAAGGTTCTTGAGCTTCTAGGCCTCGTAACAACGGAAGAACCTGAGATGGTGGCCATAACAGAGTCGTAGGTAAAAACCTCAAACCGAAATTTCAAGGGTGAATTTACGATTCCCGGTTACCAACTCTTCCTAAAAGATAGGCCAGACAGAGCGGGTGGCGGTGTGATGTTGTATGTCAAGGATACACTCAAATCGACGAACTGCAACATCGTATCCGATTATGAGCTACTAGGTGTTGACCTAGATATAGGTCCTGCCAGATACAGGATCCAGCGCATCATAAGCCCCCTGCCTAACTCGTTGAAAAGGACAGGGATCTGTACCGACTACTAGGTGAACTTGTTGAAGACAGAGTTTGTATCGTCATGGGTGATTTCAACACCCAAGTTGACTGAGAAACCAGATAACCCCGTGTCGAGAACGCGCTGCTCCTGGCGGTGTGATGTTGTATGTCAAGGATACACTCAAATCGACGAACTGCAACATCGTATCCGATCATGAGCTACTAGGTGTTGACCTAGATATAGGTCCTGCCAGATACAGGATCCAGCCGCTTCATAAACCCCCTGCCTAACTCGTTGAAAAGGACAGGGATCTGTACCGACTACTAGGTGAACTTGTTGAAGACAGAGTTTGTATCGTCATGGGTGATTTCAACACCCAAGTTGACTGAGAAACCAGATAACCCCGTGTCGAGAACGCGCTGCTCCTGGAGTTCGCGGACAACGAGTTCCTGACTCAATGGGTGAGAGAGCCTACGAGAGGCGAAAATGTTCTCAACTTGGTTTTCATCTCTAAGGACGACATCGTTGAAAATCTCTCTGTAGGCGAGGAACTCGGTGGCGGTGACCACCGTCTAGTTAGATTTATAGTCAAAGTTCCCAAGGTAGAGTCTGCGACTCTTGAATCGAGAAACTAGATTTAAGAAGAGCAGACTTTGCAGCTCTCTGTGCAGGATTGGCTGCTGTGAGGCTAGAAGGGTGTAATAATGTTGATGATTTGTGGAAGAGTTTCAAAACTTCGTTCATGAGTCTTCGAACTCAATTTATCCCTCTAAAAATCATACGTCGGTCTTCCGTTCAACCAAGGTGGCTTAATCGAGAAATCGGTTAACTGCTTAGGGAGAAGAGAACTGTGTACAGGCAGTCAAAGACTTCTGGTGACTTTGATGAGTGCCGGAGGCTAGCTAGGGCAGTGAAGACCAGCATAAGGCGGCAAAACATGCCGAGGAGCTTCAAATGGCGAGACTCTGCAAAGAGAATCCCAAGTAGTTCTTTGGATATGTAAATAGCCGTAAACCAATCCGTCGGACGATTGGCCATTTGACGAATGAGGAGGGGGCATTAAAGCACTCAGATGCAGAAAATGCAAACCTCCTGAACGACTACTTTCTCTTCAGTGTTCACTGAATAGTGTGGTCCCATCCCCCAGCCCACGGACTCTTACTTGGGTGAGAAGCTGAAGTTAATGGACTTCATCCAAGGCGAAGTAGAGGAAAATATCACCGACCTTAAGACGAATAAGTCTCTGGCCCGGACAGGTTTCTACCTAAAGTGTTAAACGAAGTGCGTGATGAGGTGTCGCGACATCTGGGAACAATCTTAAATATGTCAATCCGGACTAGATGAATTTCTCGAGACTGGCGTGAGGCAGAGGTTACTCCTATTTTCAAGAAGGGAGACTCAAGCCAACTATCTAACTACCGACCTTAACTTTGATAGTTGGTAAACTCATGGAAAACATCATGGTGGACAAATTATCGTCTTATTTGGAGTCAAACCTGCTATTGAAGAGTTCCCAGCACGGTTTCCGAAGGCAACGGTCATGCCTAACGAACCTTTTGAAATTCTTCCACTTTGTTTTCAGTGACCATGACCGGGATAAAGTGGTAGATGTTGTGTACTTAGACTTTAGAAAAGCCTTCGATAAGGTACCACACCGCCGCCTGCTCCGAAAGTGCATGCGCTTGGCATAGACGGAAATGTAGCAGGTTGGATAGAGAACTGGCTAAGCGGCAGGCGGCAACGGGTGGTGTTAAATGGACAGGCTTCTAAGTGGGTGCCCGTTACTAGCGGTGTTCCTTAAGGTTCTGTCCTAGGACCATTACTTTTTATCATCTATGTTAACGACATGGATGGTGACATAGTAGCGAAGATTTCTAAATTTGCCGATGATATTAAGCTTGGTATAAACTTACAAAGGAAGGAAATTCTGCCCGCCTACAAGAAGATCTCTGAAAGATTGGGGAGTAGTCGGACACGTAGCAAATGCCTTTTAACGTGAACAAATGCAAAGTGATGCATATACGAGGGGCGGTCAATATGTTTTGCGAATCGGTAGGGCAAAACAGAGGAAGGGGGATGGCTGTTTGTGGGGGTGTTAGGACAAGTTATGACAAATCAGGACCTGCAGCCGCACGCTCCTGACTCGTCTATTTAAGAAGCAGTAGCTGATCGCAGATCGTCAGCCACAAATTTTTCAACAATGGAGAAGGTTGAGCACCGCGCAGTGATCAATTTTTGAACAAGGAAGGCAAGAATGCAAAAGAGATCCATGAACGCATGGTTGCAGTGTACACCGACACCGTCCCTTCCTATGCAACCATTGCTCGCTGCAATAGGGAGTTCCACCATGGTCGTGAGTCCCTTGAAGATGAGCCCCGTCCAGGACACCCGTCAGACGTGACCAACGAAGACAATGTGGCCCGTGTTGAGAGGATGATCCTCAAAAATCGACTGGTGAAGGTCGAATAAATCCAGCGAGAACTTGCAATATCACTTGGAAGTGTTATCACCATCATCCACGACAAT
The DNA here is from genome assembly GCA_963969495.1 of Ceratothoa steindachneri. Lineage (NCBI taxonomy): Eukaryota > Metazoa > Arthropoda > Malacostraca > Isopoda > Cymothoidae > Ceratothoa > Ceratothoa steindachneri. The sequence goes on from OZ018318.1 coordinate 223,782,288, forward strand.
TTAACCATGACCAAGGTCTCTGCCCATTGGGTCCCTAGAAACCTCACGCCCCATGATCGACTTCAACGTCGTCAAAGTCCACAAGGCCACAGTTGCACAAGCTGCCCTGCGCGAGTGCGGATTCGAAGAGCTCAACCCCCCCCCCTCCCTACAATTCAGATCTGGCCCCTAGTGACTACTTTTTATTCCGCCAGCTCAAGGACGCCGGTTTGGGGACGATGAAGATGTCCAGCTTGCCGTCCAGGAGTGAATTGAACAGCAGTCGGGAGATTTCTGGTTGTCGGGAATTTGAAGCCTCAGGGACAAGTGGCGCAAGTGCATTGAAGTCGAGGGTAGTTATATTGAAAAATAATAAAACACTTTTCCTCATATCTCGTTTCCTTATATCCGAATTGCAAAACTTATTGACCGCCCCTCGTAGGTTACCGAAACCTCAAATCACTGTATATCCTTAAGGGCACCATTCTTGAATGTACTGATACCGAGAAGGTCTGGGTGTAACTATCACTAGTAAACTCAAGTTCTCGAAACAGTGCATTGAGGAGGAGAAGAAAGCCCAAAGAATGCTAGGCTACATAAAGCGACAGTTTGGATATCGGAACAAGGAAATAGTACTCTGTTTGTACAATTCTCTTGTCCGACCGCATTTGGAATACGCCATACAATTTGGAGTCCTTCTTTACGAAAGAATATCGCAAGATTGGAACGTGTGAAGGCCAGGGCAACCAAACTGATTCCCTCTATCAGAAACAAAAGTTACGAAGATAGGTTACGGGAATTAGATTTGTTCTCGTTGGAGACCCGGAGGCTGCATGATCAGTTTATCGAAGTGTTCAAAGGACCAATAATTTGAAAGCGAACCGACAAAAGGGACGGAAAACCACGCGTTCAGATAGGCTGAGAAACGAGAGAGTGCAACGAGGTCAGGTAAATTATGGACAATGGCAAAGTTCAAGGTTATTTAAAGAGACATGTACAAAAATAGAATTTTATTTACACAAAAAAATTAATAAGATAATTGAAGGGGAAAATTACCTCAGAGAATTAACGGGCAAAAATCACATCAATAAACGAAGGGAGGAAGATTAACTCAATTGGGTTGCTGAAGGAGGGGAGGGGGGTTGGATTACGGATGTCTTCTGTACGTGAGGTGAGACCGCTCGGACTTCAGAGCGGGAGGTTGAAGTGATGACGGTTTTCCAAAAGCAAGGGGGAGGGGGCGGTAACTTCCGGTCCAGGGAAGAGTATTTTGGCGACCCGAAATAAGGAGGGCTTTGGCAGGAGTTGATGAAAGAAGTCGGGAAAATCACTCGGGGCGAGCGTTCAGTGGAATTACATCCTGGCTGGGGCTAATTCCAAATACACAAAATAGTCCAGCTTTCACTTTGCTTTGTTGCTAGCACTTGACTTAGAACCATGGGTAAATCTTCTGGGTTATCCTGAGACTTCTCAACTATGTGTGTCTTCCGGGGAGTTGAGCGTTATTTATGTCCGAGGCTCTCCCCGGAGTTGGGGGTTAGCGGGAAACAGCTCTACTCTCGAAGGGCTTCGAATCTTCTTGCAGAGCTATTTTAGCCCCCCCTAAAAGTGAATCGTGGGGGACTTGATTCGAGGCTACCGCTTGTGACAAGGGGGGGGGGGGGAAGTAGGCTTACCACTTTAGGCCTAGCCCGGCCTTCTGCTGCACGTGGGAGTTCCTTTCTGCTAAAGATCTTCCACGTTGGGATTCCGTCACAACTTTGACTCAATGAAATGAAAAGAAAAGTGGAAGACAAAGAACAGCTCTTCCGACCCTCCCTCCCCTGCCCCCCTTGGCTCTCATGGAGTGGCCAAAGATCGGGGGGCTAGTCTCAGTACTCCTCTGTAGGCCTCTGTATCCACACTGTCTAGAGCCAAAGTAGGCTCCAGGCAATGTGAGTACCGCGGATAGGAGTGATAAATAGGAGAGCGAAGAAATATAGTAGGAGACAAACAGAGGACTTAGTTAGTTATGGGACCTACAGCTTAACGTGGAATCCGAACTACGATGTGTCGCTTGTCTTTAACTAGAACTTTATATTTTATCGTAACCACTGTCTCATGTATTTACTGTGAGTTCTGTTTGCAGATGTGAGAGTAAAAAAAGAATAGATCCTGAAAGCTGAAGGAAGTAAAAGGTTTGCAAAGAGATGCTAGTTGCCTGAAAATCAGACTTATCTCTGTCCATTATAGGTAGTTATAGCTAGTGTCGATAAAGTTACAAAATTTGATTCGCGTGAGTATCATGCATTATTGTTTTTTGTATATGTGTCTATTTTTAATTTTTCTATGTAGCGTTTGTATTCATGCGGCGTTCAAACCGTTATTAGTAATTATTCTTACTAAAAAATGGTGTAGGATTCTATCTCTCTTTCTATTCTTTCGTATTCCTATCCTAGTTATAATTGACTATATCCTATTTTCTGGTGATGCTTCAGTTATCTAACTAATCTTAGTTGTCGTCGACTATTATTCTCCTCTAGGTGTAGATTTCTTCTTCCTCCTCTTATCCTCCTACAATCCTTAGGAAACTTGTGAATAAGCTGTCTGATCTCTATCCTTCTCTTTGGGTAATTTGGTTGGTTAATTCAACTCCTATTTCGTTCTGTCTTTTCTATGATTTTTCTTGCTCTTTTCGCAATTATTCTGTTAAATAGCTTTATCTTTGTCCCCCTGAACAGGTCTCGTTGTCTTCTTCTTTCTCCTCTTCTAGTATTTGTTATCAAGTATATGGCTTTGTTTTGGACTTTTAGGAGTCTTAGTAGGTTACTTCTCGAAATCATGTACATCGATATGGTTGGATAAATAATCGCGGACTTGTACTATGGCCTAGTAAATTTTATTCTTATTTTTAATGTTTAGGTTTATTAACTTGTACAGTAATGTCAGGCCGCTTCCCCCCCCCCCCCCCAATTTACCCTCTCAGTTACGTGTTGTTTATAACTTGATTTCATAATGGTTAGTCCAAGCACCTTACATTCTTCCTCGTATCTGTAACACTGTCATTCTACATATACATCTGAGATGCTCCTTCTGTACACGGATACTATCTTAAATTTATCCCTGTTGGTTTTAATTTTCCGTTTTTCTTCGTATCTATTAATGCTTCTTATCTCTTCTGCAGTAATCCTAGGTTGCTTTGGTACGTTCCTGTAAGGGCAAACTATGATCTAGGTGACGTCGTCGGCAAATTGTATGTTCAGGCAGCAGATTGAGTAGAGAGACGGACTCAGATAATAGCCTTGGGGCAAACCCGCAGCGAGCTCAAATATTTCTCCCTGATTCGTCTTATTTCCACATACGCATGTTTCTCCATTACATAATCGCATAAAATTCTTTCGATCTTGTCGTTCATCCCCATTCTGAGTATCTTGAGTTGCATATTCCTCTGCCATACTTTGTCGAATGCCTTGGACACGTCCCGGCATACGATGTCCACGCTCATTTTGTCTCTGTTTTCCTGAAGCCGAATTGGCAGCTGTTTATCCGTCATTATCATCAAGGCATTTTGATATTCTGTCATTAATTATTTTTTTAATACTTTACCGAAAAAATCTAGTTAATCACTGGATCTCAGAATTTTCCAGCCTTAGGTATGAATATCATCCTTGCCACTTTCAGTTCGTCAGTAAAATATCCCGTGTTCAAGCACGCATTGAAGACGTTTCTCACTCCCTCCAGTATGTTCGGGGGAGCTTCAAGTTAATTTAATCTGGTGAGTCCCACTCTGCCTGGGCCTCTCTGTCGGAAGCTATTTATCGTTTCTTTTAATTCCTTTGATGTAATGATTGCGTCTATTCCATCGTTGTTGTTTCTCCCTTCCTCGACAAAGTGGAAGGAGCATGTCCTTTCGATCTCCTCATTCAATTCGTCCACAATATGGTATTCGAATTCAATGCCATAGTTCTCGTTTCCTTCTCCGCTAATTTTGAATACATTTTTCCAGTGTTCTCTGAATAATGCCTCTATCTCTTCTTCATCTTCTAAAATGTTGTTCCCTGCATCCTTAATTTTCATTTTATCCCTTGCTGTCCGTGGCTTTAATCTGTTGATATGTTTCCAAAATTCCCTTGTTGATGTTTACACATCCATTTCCTTGATGTGCTGATCCCATTTCTATTTCGTTTTTTTCATAAATTAATACTATTAGTTCTCTTTTCTGTCTCCTGAGTGCGTTGTATGCTTCCCTTGATGTTCCGAATCTTCTTATATTTTATGCCGCCCGGTTGATCTCGCTTAAAGCTACCATATCTTGTGTACACCTAAATTGTTTAATGGTTTGGAACGAGTTAATGGGGACGGCCCCCTTCTCTGCCCTTTTAATTTCTTCTCTAATCCTATACAACCCCACGTCGATTTCCTTTATAGTGCCTTCCATGAGCGGGCTGGGCACGTACGTCTGAAGTAACTCTTTGTACTTATCCCAACCCGCTCTATGGTATGCATTCCATTTCTTTGAAGGGATTTGTATAGGATTCTTGTTTATGTAGTGTGCTCACTGCAAGGAACATCCAGTGGTTCCATAAAATAGTTAAAGGGCAGATTGAAGTTAGTGAGGCAGATTTCCGGTTTTGTTGCTTGTTCGCTTCGTAGGTATGGAGGGAAATTGGGTCCCAGTCTTTGCAGTATACGTGTATTGATAAGCGTGATAAGTTGTCTTCCGATTCTGTTTGTATTTCTGTACCCAAAATCCGCGCAATGGGCGTTTAAATCGCCCATCTAAATGACCGGTATCCTATAGTTGAATAGTTTAGTAAAGTTTTGTACCGGTAATTGGGGGTGCCTGAGTGGCTGATATCCAGTTGCGACAATGATGTTGCTTAATTCCATTTTAATTTCTATAGCTAAATATGCATCCTCCAATCCTTCTATTGTTTGTACTGCAATCCTTGATTGACAGCTATTGCTGCTCCAACGTGTGTTTCTTCTGAGCGATTTGTGTTAATACCATTGTAGTTCCATATCTTTAATTTTTTATTTTCTGTTTCCTCCATGTTCTGATATTAGTATAATATCTGGGTCAATCTTACCTAATAAGTTTCCATACATAATTTCCTTGGCTTTCCATCCGCATGTGTTAATTTATAGTATTTTTAATTTCTTACTATCCATAATCCAATTATCCATTTCCGTTCGTTTATTCGTTTTCCGATGTGTGTCCTATCTGTTGAGTCATCGGTGTTTCTTCTTCTTTCTTCTGGTTCTTTTTTCGTTTCTCCTGGGTTCCCCCTCTGCTGGTTGCTTTCGAGGGTCCTTCCGGTAATTCATCTCTGGGTGATGGACCCCTTTTACTTGCGGATTTAGATCTGTGATATGTTTAGGCTTTCCTGCGAATAACCCGTGTGCACTATTGCTCTGTGTCGTCGGAGGTACTTCAGTCTTTGAGTCCTCGCTGTTTGTGTTCATTTCTGTTTCTACTGTCTATTGAGTTTCCTTTCGCATCTTCGCTTAACTCATGTTTTGTCTCAAACCCAAGACTACGTTTATGAGGGAGTATAAACGAACATCAATGATCAAGGCAACGAAGTTTAGTAAACACACACACACCCTCTCTCTCTCTCCCTCTCCGACTCTACTTCCCTCCTTCTCCCTCTCCGACTCTGCCTCCCTCCTACCCCCCTCTCCTTCCTTCCACCCCTCCGTCACCCTCTCTCCCTCCCTCACCTTTTCTCCCTCCCTCACCATTTTTTCCTCCATCTCACTCCCCCCCTCTCTCCCTTTCTCTCTCTATTTCTAATCGCGTCGCAAGAGTTCAGATGCTCCACTCTTAAATCTACTTTTTCACCTGCTTTACATCCAAACCGGGCAAATCTAAGTGCATTGAATTTATCTTAGTCGAAATAAATCTCATTCATCCAAATAATTATTTTCAGGCAAAATCTTTTCGAATTACTATCAAGTAATTGCAGTGCATTAATAATATAACATATGGCAAAATTATTCGTAGCAAGTCTTGCTATAGCGTCTTATTCCTAATCGAAAACTTTCTATATTCAGAATTCCATTTACTCTCTCATAATCAATCCATACTATTCATTGTGTAGTAGTAATAAAGCACCAAAAATTAATATATATATATATATATATATATATATGAATCCTACAAAGAATAGAGTATATTTCCAAATTCTTCACTTCGCTCCGAGTCGGTCCTTTTTTCTTTTTCGAATTTTAAGCGCAATAGCAACGAGGTCGAATCGCGCAGAAGCTTTGTAAGAAGGGATTTGTAAATAAAGTGTTAAAGCTAGATAAAATGAAAATGTATGGAAGATATATAGCCGAAGATCCTACCGCAGGCATTGGGGCAGGACGGTAAACTTCGGGTGTTTTGCACCGGAAAGCCACACAATCCTTTAGATGTCATCCGCAGCAATGTTGCCCATGCTACACATAACATCACCTTCCGGGTCTCAGAGTCAGTTAATGCCTTCGTCAGTGTAGGAGTCTAACCAAATAAAGTAAGTTGAGGTAGGGGAAAAAAAAGCTCAATCATATCATCCCATCTCAAACACTTTATCTCAGGCTTGTATCTGTGACCTCTCGTCAAACACCTCACCAGTATCACTCCTTTGAAGAATGAAGAGAAGAGATGAATAGGGTAAATAATCCTACCTTGGCCCTATCATTGTGATGTCGGATTCCTTTCCTTTACGATTTCCGATCGTATTTTGTCCGCCTTTGAGGATGTGAATGATCTTCCCTGACAGCTGCGGGTCACTATTCAAGTTATAGATGTGCGGTTTCCTCAGTTTCTCCTCCCCCTTCTGCTTTATGGATGGGTCCTGCTATAGGTTTGGACCCGATTAATTCACGACGCAGTGGGGGGTGGGGCTGTTTCTTTGGAACCTTAAATTTCACACGTATATCATAAAAGAGAGAAGATTTCATTACTTCATATATCATTCAACGTAAACAACTAGCGCAGCATGCAGTGTCTTTTGAAGGGTTGTTTGTTTGTTTGTTTTCCTCTTTAATGTGCGTGAACCCAGAGGATCATAGGCACCAACAGAGTTGGTATAATCAGCACATTTTCCTTTAACCACACTTTACTTCCTTTAAGGATTTCTCAAAAATATGGTGGCGATCTCCCATTTGTTTTTGTTTTTTTTATATTGAAAATAATAAATAAATGTAAACAATTTCATATTTCATTTTTTGGTCTGAATTTCTTATATCTAATTTGTACCCTTTAATTTTAATATTATCGTTTTTATTAACTTGAGAAAAGAAATGAAATGTTGCAAACGAGTTTGTATTAAAATTTTGCAATATTTTAGCTAGATTCGAATATCTTTACTAAGCGACAGTCATTGGTTGGAACCACCATTGGATTGAGAGGGTGGTTAACAGGCCTGGATGTCCTGTTGCCTTGCAGCAAATGGGAATTCTGCCGAATCTCATCGGAAACCGCCTCTCTTCACTATTCGCCTCTCCCTCTCTGTTTACCTCAATTACCCTTCGAGAGGATGAAGAGGACGTATCTCTCTTCCCTCTGCCATCATATTATGCAACTCGACCGTATTTACAATCACATTTGACCATGATAAATGAGATGAAGTTTTCTTCTTTGTTTACGTCGGTGCAAATCTAATTAAACCTCTTAAAATAATTCTGCTCCGTTGATGTGGACCTCATCAGGTCTCAACTAAGTAATCTAACCTTCGGTGTTTGGCAATAAGTTTGTAAGGAGAACTCTGGAAAGAAAATGGTCAGGATGGAGGAATTAGAAATGTGTGGCAGATATATAGCCGCAAATGTATGCTGCAGTATGTTTTCCCATGCTACACCTGAGAAACCTGTGGAGAAATAAGTTTACAAAGGATCCCCCCACCTCCCTTCGGTCCTGCAATCTCTTGCCAGCTTAATCACTTTTTTCTACTACTTACACCAACCGTTCCAATATGTTTATTTTTATACGATATATTTATGGCATTTGCAGAAGCGCTCTAGTGATGTAAAGAGTTTAAAATGTAATCATTAAGATAGCCAGCGCTGCTGTTCACTCACTATTTTGAACTATTCTACACGTTTCCCAGCACTTAGTTTGGGTTAAAATATACAGTACTCCTGTCCTTATAGTTAAGTTCTCGGTCTGACAGAGAAGAATGGACTAGTTGAATGAAGTATTTTGCATTTACCACTTCACTTTTTGCTGCCAGTTTTAATTTCTCTTCGTATGTCTTCTTCATATTTAACATTTCACTTTCGTTTTCTCTCATTCTGGCTTTCACTTCCTCTTCCCATTTGGCTCTTAATTTGGCTGCGTCTGTAAAACAAATCCGATGTATTACTACTTTTAAATGTACCCGCCAGCTAAGAATTCCAAGAATCACCACTTCTAAATGGTTCAAAATCTGATTTAATAAATAAAGTTTTATAATCTACTATATGTGTTAAGTAAAGGGGTTCTATGAAAAAGATGATCACCTCGGTCGTCAATTCCATCTCCATCTTCATCAATGAAGTCTGCATCAATTTTACCCGATGATATTTTCTTCTTCAGTTTGTCATTCTCCTCCTTCAGCTCACGGATCAGTTTATCTGTGGGATCTTCATTCACTACTGCCTTTGTCTTGATTTGCTTTGCTCTATTCGCTGTAAACACAATATCCTCTCAGAAATTATACCCTTTACCTGTAAATGGCTTGAAAAAAATTAACAGTATATGTGCCTGTCCAACACCAACAACATCAGAACCCTTGTTTATAAGATCTTGAAAATATCTAATACATTTTTCGTTCTTACAGTCAACTATCTTCCAGCGCAATTTCAAACTTGTTCTGTAAAATTCTTACAATTCAGGAGCTCTCGTTAGCTTAGTGTATAACCAGGTTCGATTACAGGCGACAGCTGGTAGAATAATATTTCGGAGCTCTTTGCGAGCAACCGCCATTAGGCGTTACGCCGAGCCTGAGGCATGCACCCAGACAATTTGACCAACATGCATCCCTCTCCACTTTACATTCACATCACTCTTCCTTCTACGGAGATCACCCATGAGGTTTATATATCCACACTTCTCTGGCATGGAACGAGCGACTCTGCCTTGAACTACGAAACGTCCCCACGTTATCAGATTAGTGCCAAAACAACACTACCATTTTCTATTCCCCTTATTCCCCAAAGAGGAATACCCTTGGTGCCTACGGACATACCAGCAATTATCATTCTGATCTTTATTTAAATTCGATTACTTGGAAATGAGATTGGTGCCGGAATTATCTAATTAATTTGCCTAATATTTTTTTCCTTTGATCCAATCTGCAACAACTTATAGTAACTCCATCACTCCGGGTGACATCGTACTTACCGAAGTTAAGAGTCGAAACTGTTTCGTCGTAGTTTATATCAGCGGGAGAAATGGCAGCAATCATCACCGTCTTACTATTTCCTCCTAAGGCGTTTTTCAGTAGTTTTGTCAACGAAGAATCTCGATAAGGAATCCGAACCTTCATTGTGGAAAGCAAAACCGTTTAGATAATTTATTCGTATTTTTCTTATTATATATGAATATTATTTAGTACCTTAATGATTTTCTATTGGGTAATAATATAACTCAAAATAAACTAGTTCGAAAATGTGGGTCGTAGAGATTTAGTTAACTCTTTTACCCTAAATCCAGCTGTATTTTTTGTATACCTAAACTCATAAGTCTCGTGTTAGTTAAGTGCAAAAATTTCTTCCGTTTGTCGAGGTGAACAATTTCGGGCAGCTCAATGACGTAATTCGAATCATTAATGAGATGCCAACTCGCATTTTTCACAATTTGAGAGAATTCGCAAAGGCTTTAACGTGTGTGTGGGGGGGGGATATGTAGGATAAAGGGTTAAACATAAATTCACAGGGGGGTTAAAATGTAGATGTTTTAGACCTTTACTGGTGTCCATAAATACACCTGTCATAAAACCAGGAGAGTTTTAATAAGCTCGTCTTGATTACAATGTATCACTATGGGGGGGGGGGTTCTGAAAAGGCTAAATTCACCTTAATATTACGTTAAGACAATAAATAGAAAACATTCACAACAAAGGTTGGAATATAAATATTTAGTCAATTATTATTTTGTGGCAGAATATGGTTTAAATTACACAGCCTCCTTCCTTAATATTTTGCAGTCATTTTACATGCAAGCCTTCTAAATACCTATATATTGTTGAGATGGTTACCATATTCAGGTCGTTCGAAGCCTACTTAGCTAGCAGGCACATGGAAGGCAAAATCATTAATCAATTGTCATTCACATAAAGCTCATTGCTACCCTCGCTCCACGCCAAGTGCCAGCTTTCATATCAACCTTTAAGAGGTTCTCCATCCACGGAGCTGCAAGCCACCAGACTTTAGGTAACTAGGAAGAATTTAAACCTGACCTTGTCAATAATAAACAATATAACTGTGAGCGTGTTTCTATAACCAACCACTACAGTACCAGTGATATGAGGTAATATGGCATAACTTGCATCTTGTGTTGTCGCTTTTCGATGTTGGAAATTTAGTCATTGTGTTCATATTTCTTGAAGGAAGGATAAAACACCAGGCAGACGATCTCCAAGAGATCCCCAAATTGTAATCATATTCTATTTCTTTGTGTAATCTCGCTAAAATTGCAATCTTATTTCATTGTTTCGACTGTGTAATCTCGCTAAAATTGCAATCTTATAGCATTGTTTCGACTGTACGATCTCGCTAAAATTGCAATCTTATAGCATTGTTTCGACTGTAAGATCTCGCTAAAATTGCAATCTGACCTCATTGCTTCTACCTTAAATCTCACTAAAATCTATTAGGAACTATTGGCTACCGAGACATAGTTGGAGTAGAGGTAGCATGTTCTACAGGCATACCGATACAGTATGAAGGCGGCTAACCGTTGTTATGGCAATTAAATTATCCTAAAGATGTTCTTTGCATGGCCCAAAGAAAAAAAGGATCAACTTAAGTAAGCGATCTCACCGATTCGCCTTGCAACTTCTTTACTAAAGCATTGATGACGTTCCCTAAGGAAGTGAGTGACAAGTTGATGGCAGCGCCTTCCTTTAATCTCTCTCCCGTGGCTCCTGTGCTCTCCACACGCTCGCTGTGGTAGAAATACTTGAATTATATTTGTACAACTATTGTACAATATCTTTGCTCAAAATATTTCTCCCCTCGAGGGCATCTTTGCAGAAAATATAAATTTACATGATAAAAAAATATCATCCTTTACTTCTTTAATTGGTATTAAAATGAAACGTATTCTGTTTTTAAGAAATTATTAAATAACCAAGCAATGGCTTCGCCACTCGCCCCTACGGGGGAGCTTGCGCTTCGCTACCAAGATTAAAATTTAAAATCTAAAAAAAAAGCAGCCATGATTAAATTTTCTTAACTTCACCATTTTTAATTATTTGGGTTTTAAAAAATTCACAAAATTTCGATACTTATATTTATTTCTGAACTTCACCATTTTGTTTTTTGATATTATAAAAGAATTATTAGAAATAACTTTGCTAAAAAAAACATAAGTCATAACCAAACTAAGAGGAAATTATTATTCAAATACTCAAAAAAATCCCCTTCTTAAATTATAGTTAGTGATGATGATGATGATGATGATGATGATGATGATAATAATTCGTTTATACTCTCAAACTGTACATACAATGAAAGAGACTCGGAATTTAGAGATGGCATGCATGAGATTGTCCTCAAGTTCCCTATTGAAGCGAGAATGAAAAAACACAGTGAGAGAGAGAGAGAGAGAGAGAGAGAGAGAGAGAGAGAGAGAGAGAGAGAGAGAGAGAGAGCGGGGGGAGGAAGCAAGGGGGGGGAGGGCTTTGACGGCTGATATTTAGGTGTTTCGTTCTGCTTCTAGAGAGTAGCTTTTGAGTGTGCACTGTTTAGTCATACTCTGCACTCAACTCAGTGGTATGACTCGTCATTTTTAAGAAACTTCTCACTATCGCTTAATTAGGCAGTGGATGTCTGACTAAAGGAAACAAGTTGTTTATTTTATAAAAAACCGCATTAATATCACTCACAACCTCGTTCATACCACAGTGTATTTTCCATTAAAATAATGTGATAGTGATCGAAATAAATGATAATCAGATGTTGGTAGATATGAGGCTGAGAGAGAACTTCCCAACCTTGGACACTGATCGTCCTCCTGGCTACAATTCACACGTGCAAGAGTAGATTTTTAGGAAGAACAATTAATCTAGCTTCCTACCACCACTGATTAAAGGGCCCATAGCAAAACAGTGCAAGAAAACAAAGGCCCGTCTGAAAATAAAGAAACATTCGAGTGGGAACAAGATTCCAACGACTAACTCCCCTTCATTGAAGTCAGTGGACATGATGATTGGTCCACTCGGCTATACATCACCTTAAAACCTGACTTTGCACTACTCATGCTACAGCTCAATCAATTTAAAGTTCAAAATTACTCAACTTATTTATATACATACAGGGTGTCCATTAAATGAACATTCAAATATTTCTAAAGATTTGACTTCCTTCGAATTATATTCAAACGACCTGGAATTAATTTCGTTTTATTCAACATTTTTTGTCCAAGAAAACGAACTAAATTCAAGGATAACTTAATATCTAATCAGGGATTAAACATGTTTGGATCCGTATGATTCATGCTTGACTTACAGAATGAGCCCCACAGTATGTAGTTTTGTGTAGGCTGAAAGTTTTACAAATTATGTTTCATTGAGATCTGATCTTTAATGGACACCTTGTATTTGGTTCGTTAGTACACCTTGTATCTCTTACTAGAGCTTCTTTGAAATAGTCTAGGTTAATAGTAGAACAATTTACAATTTCTCGACAGCTCTTTTATGTGGTATATTCAAAATGACATTTAATCTTAATGATCGAATAAAACATTCGAGGGCATCTCTTTCAGGAAGTTATGAAAAGGGGCTCGTAGATAAAGGGGTGAAGTTAGGGAAGTGAAAATATTTGCCCATAGATCGAGTAACCCAAATGGGACAGTATGGGAAGCGCTTGGGTAGGGTAGGTCGCGCAACTTATAACGTACCCAGTTCAGCAAATAAAATGAGGGAGGGGGTGGGGCATTCATCTTATTATAATTTCGCTTTATGTTCTTTTTTTCCCGTAGGTTGTAAACCCGACCTCACAGATCCATCATTTCGGATTGGCGAGGTTTCCACCCTATTTTTTTTACCTTATCGTTCTTCTTTAATATTATTGCTTACCTTTAATTTAGGGGCTACGGCGGAACCGAGTGGAAACCCTTCTTCCGATTACAACGAAGTTAAGCCACACCGACTATGTTCAGTTGGGTAATGGAGTCAGGATAGACTTCACGGCAGATGTCACACGCGGTCGCTACCGGTGGTTCGGAGCCTATGTTAAACGGTAGCACCCAAAACCGAGATAAATGACAGCAAAATGAGAAGCGAAGCTCAGTGGTAAAAACCGTACCCAATTGTTTGATACTTTATTTCTTCTCTAGATAATCTCCTCCTCGATGGTTCAAATCTCCTTTAAAAATGTAAGTCCACACTGAAATGCGCTTCATACAGTGTGAATCGATGGTAAAAACCGTACCCAATTGTTTGATACTTTATTTCTTCTCTAGATAATCTCCTCCTCGATGGTTCAAATCTCCTTTAAAAATGTAAGTCCACACTGAAATGCGCTTCATACAGTGTGAATCGATGGTAAAAACCGTACCCAATTGTTTGATACTTGATTTCTTCTCTAGATAATCTCCTCCTCGATGGTTCAAATCTCCTTTAAAAATGTAAGTCCACACTGAAATGCGCTTCATACAGTGTGAATCGATGGTAAAAACCGTACCCAATTGTTTGATACTTGATTTCTTCTCTAGATAATCTCCTCCTCGATGGTTCAAATCTCCTTTAAAAATGTAAGTCCACACTGAAATGCGCTTCATACAGTGTGAATCGATGGTAAAAACCGTACCCAATTGTTTGATACTTTATTTCTTCTCTAGATAATCTCCTCCTCGATGGTTCAAATCTCCTTTAAAAATGTAAGTCCACACTGAAATGCGCTTCATACAGTGTGAATCGATGGTAAAAACCGTACCCAATTGTTTGATACTTTATTTCTTCTCTAGATAATCTCCTCCTCGATGGTTCAAATCTCCTTTAAAAATGTAAGTCCACACTGAAATGCGCTTCATACAGTGTGAATCGATGGTAAAAACCGTACCCAAATAGTCATTTGCTATGTTTCTGCTTAGGGGAATTCGTTTAAGATGTACAGTAGGACAATATTTTTTTTATTAAGAGAAACTCTATTGGTAAATTTAAGTGGTAAATAAATCTCTTTAAAGGAAACTTTCTTAACAAAGTCATTAGTATCATGTAGTGGTAAAGCCATTTAATTAGCGTTAAATTTTATACCAAAAAATGAGTAGAAATTAACAAAAGTATTTTTTTTTGGGGGGGAGGTATAGGTTTTTAGCACTCATTTGCTGACCATTCGGTGTATAGCTGAGTGGTAATCTACAGTTAGTCTTCCATCCGGTGACTAACCGTACTCAATGTGTTTTAAATTTGATTATCGTTGGTATATATTTACCGGCGATTAGATCGTAGCTTAAATAAATTATTATAATCACAATTACCAGGCACTGATGATAGGTACTAAATGTTCAAGAAACCAAAAGGAAGAGGGGGGATTTGAGTCCTTCAACCCATAATGGGGTTGTATGAAGTTTTTCAGGAGGTCTTTAATAAAGCCTCCAGACGCCACCGTTCAACGATGACCGTGGCTGGAAGGAAATGTTTACCTACTTCAAATTTAAAACCTCCGCAAACACCTCTTAAAGAACAGAGGCGTCCTAAACAACCGCTAAGTTTCTTTGTCCAGACGCTCTAATGTGTGGGTGCCCCAATTATTGGGGTGTCATTATTTATTGATTTTAATATTAGATCATCCTGAAAATCGATAGTCATTGTTCATTTATTGTAATATTTAGTCAGTCTGAAAATGGGTGGTCATTGTTTATAAAAATTGATATTAGGTCATCCGAAAAATCGGTAGTCATTATTTATTTTAATATTCAGTCATCTGGAATATCGGTGGTCATTGATCAGTTATTTTAATATTTAGTCATCTAGAGAGTCCGTGCTGCTTTGGAAAACAATAAGTAAATTAAATCAATTATAAGTTTACCAATTTTCCCTACAACATTTTACAATTTTATTAGTTTGAAAAAATTGATACAAAATTCTTTAGAAATAAGAATTTATATACAACAAATTTGATCTCACGAAGCACGTGTCTTTAGCGAGCGACACCTAAGGAATGCGGTAGCCTAATTAGTTAGGCTCGCGTACATATTTTTAAACAAGTTCTAACCTCTTCATTCCTCTTAAAATTCCCCCATTTTAGAAGGTAATATTCGAGCCTATTCCTACTTAATAGCCTAACCAGAATACCTTGCTCATATGTCGCTCCCTAGAGATGTGTCGCTAGGTAAAAAAAAAACTGCACAGCAATTCTTATTTCTTCAAAGAATTTTGTTTCGATTTTTTTTAAACCAATAAAATGGGAAAAGGTTTTAGAGAAAATTGGTAAACTTATAATTGATTAATTTTTTTTTTTTTAAGTAGCCCAAACTTTGGCGATGAGCTATTATATGAAGCCGCTGTTAATTCCCAATTAGTCTTCTCACCTTCCGGCTAAATCTCACCTTCCGGCTAAATCGACCAGATTGATGATGGCGCTTTTAGCGGTCTCTTGGCCCCTCTCGTTTGTGAACTTTTGAATGAACGTGATGGCAACGATTGTGTGAGCTCGCGAAGACGTAGCGTTCATATTAGTAGACCGGATGGTCCTGTTCACGGTCCCTTCTTCCATCTTCGCTGCAATTTCCTCATTACTCGTCACCAATGCTTTGGAAAGTCCTTCCGCTAGGAAGAGGTAAAAAGTTGTCTTAGTCACCATTACCGTTTCTTTCATACATACAACAATCTTTGGCCACTAGAAAAACAAAGGACAGGGTGGTCTGAAAATCTTGTCACTCCCTGTAAATATTGTTTTAATTTTCTATTTCAGATGGCTGACACGAGCTCCTACAGTTTGAAAGAGAGGCTGAGTGCAAGTGTATGGGCACATGATTGTGTGCATTCTGGCAAGAGCATGGATGATGTGCGACATAACTTCACTGCAAAATTCGGCAGACTAGCCGCTCCGAAGAGGACAATACTACGTCGGGAACATAACTGTTTGTTCTTACCACTTTTCGGCAGGGTGGGGGGGGGGGAGCAAGGCTTTCGGACCACCGTGTCCTCCCATACATCGTAGTTTAAGCTTCTTTTTTACCTTCAGATGAATTTGTAAATCAAAATATCCAGAAATAAATGTTAGATTTGAACTGCAAAAAATCTGCCTGAATTCTGGTATATTTTTTAACAACTAAATAATTATGAACTACAGATGATTGAATTTTTGTTGGCAGCTCATAATGAGAAAGTTCTGGAAGTGGGGAGCCAAAGACACTGTGACTCGTTGATGCTCTAATTCTTTTACTCATCTTAGCCCTGGAAATGAATAATAGAAAGACCCGTTAGTATTAAACAGAAATAATACATGTGATGAGTGAATCTATAACATACATTCAAAAAGGTGAAATCATATCCCCCGTAGGAAATACTCTGTAAATATCTCGTAAATTCGTCATACATCAATTTATTTATTAGGCCTTCCGAGTAGTTTACAAACAAGAAATTCCTTAACCTAACCTAACCTAAACCTTAGATACATAAGAAGTTAAAGGGCAAATTTTCTTCCTGTACGAAAATTACCTATATCTAGCTTCAGAGACTAGAACTATAATAACAGAATACAACCAGTATCACTTTACGAAAAAGAACATTTTTAAGCCAAATTTGGCCCCTAAAAGGGGGTGTTAAGATTTTTTCAGATCTTTTTCGTCTTCATTTCCAAATTGGATGGTCTGCTCTACAAAACCTGAATTGTGCCTTGAAATTGGTTGCGACCAAACGCTCTACTATAAAACTAAGTAAAAGGAAAACCGCAAAACACATCAAATATACTATTACTATTAAAATGTATTTTTAGTCGTGTGCGAGTCTATAAGTTACTATGTCAGTTCGTTATGTCGGTAGGACGGATTGCAACCATTTTACTTTTCAATGAGTTTATTTGGCAATTACATCGTAGCTATTCGGCCGACTTTAACGGAATTTGAAACCATTATGTTGCTCTTCATTCTCTTCTTTCGAATGATATAATTATCAGGGTCCTCCCAAGGTTAGTTCTGGAATTATTGAAAGTTTTGAAGGTCATATGGTCATAAGGTCATAAGTCAAAATAATTGAGAGCGCGAAACTTAGGTCTGTTGGCTTTATTTACATTTACCTAGCCATCCTATCTAGCTATCCTATCTTTACCGAACGGAACAAAATGTACTGTCGTATTTGGGGTATCTGCCGAACGGTAAAATACAAGCAAAACAATTTATCTTCGTACTCATTGAATACCCAAATGCCCGAATACATGTAACTTCACTACCTATATTATATTTAGATTTTCTAAACTTCCTTTCATCCATCTTGAAAATAATCTCATTTTCACCAATCTTAGATTGGTTTCTAAGTGAAAATTCACAAACTTCTGAACATATCTTCTCCCACTTCAACCACTACTTGTGAACCGATATCTAATTGCATTTGCAATAAGAGCAAAAAAATTGCGTTCTTCCTATGCATAAAATTCCGCTATTTATGCATGTATACATTGTGTGACTTGCATTTCGATCGTCTTTTGTTCTTGTTGATGACGTCGTTTCTTGCTTATTTCTATTATCCTTTCTTTTTTCTTCAATTTTTAAATTAAAAGTTAATGAGACAATAGAATGTGGCACCCAACAGCTCCCTATTTTGTAATCAACTCGTAGTATACCAAAATCCAAAATATAAATATTGGAACATTAAATTAACATATGAGTTAGTCGAATGGCTTGAATATTTATTGTTATTAAAATATTATATTATTTTTAGGACATAACTGCATTTGCATAAAAAAAAATAGATATCAGATTTAAAGAAAGCACAAAAATGTCATACGGATAAGTATCCTTAATATTGTCTTTTCTCGTTGTAACCGGTGCCAAATAATAACCTCCCATAGATAGCATATCTATAGAATAAAAGAAAGCCTATTCTCCGCTAGGAGATTCTTGGAGTGGACTCCAAGAAATCAGATGTGAGGCCACCTCCACTTCGAAGGTAGAGCTGCCGAGAGCGGATTCGAAGATGGAAGGGGGAAGCCCTTTTGCCATAAAAATGATTGGACTAGAACCCCTCTACCGGTAGGAGTGCTGCTGTCAAATTCCACCCTCCCTCAAAGGCAATGTATGCGAGGTTTCACTCATTTGGACTGAGTCGGATTTTTTTTAATACAGGTTTGTTTTTTTTACATGTTTAATAAAGTCAAGAATAATTTTGTGATTACAATGAAACTGTAAGAAGTTGTTAATAGTTGTAAGTTATTTTTCCCAAAGTGACTAATTGATTCATTTATTATTTTAGAAGTTATGCCAGTTTTAGTAAATAGATCAATTTTTGCTAGAAACGGAAAGCGCAAAAAGTTTTGTTTTAAAAAGTGATTATTGGAATGCTCGATTCTTAGAAAAACTTTCGCGAAAAATTTGAAGTAACAAATTTACCAGCATCATAGTCATTCGTAAACTATAAAAGGATAACATTTTTCTAGCAAAAATAATTATTAGGAAATTTTTAAAAGTGAAAATATGGAAGTTCCTGGAAATGATATTGGAGGAAAAATAAATTGTTGGAACATTCTTCAGATGCAACTGTTCAGTGGTTTCGACACAACGACGGATAAGATGTGAAGGAGCTCAAGACGTACCATCACGACGAGCGCTATGCAAACTAATTAAAAAGTTCAAGACACCGGTAGTGTACAAGATGGACGAAAAGGGCATGTTGGCAGAAAAGGCGTAGATCAACATACAATTGAAGAGTTGCGTCAAAACTTTGAACGGTCGTCGCAGAAATCATTGAAAAGAAGATTAGAACAAGTGGGATTATCAAAAAGTGAAAAATACAATGTAATGAAAAGAACTGAAACTTAAGCCATACAAGATTCAGGTTGTGCAAAAATTAGAATGCAACGATTTCGCCGAATGAAAATCGTATACAGAAGAATTTAGACGAAAGTTTGGGGAAGTTAATGTACCTCACGTGATAATGTCTGACGAAGTGAACTTTCATCTCAGCAGATACATTAATAAGCAGAAAAACAGAATATGGTTGGATCACAACCCAGAAGCTATACACCAGAAAGAGCCGCACCCAACGAAAAAACACTGTGTGGTGTGTGATAACACCTAAGAAGATCATTGGGTCGTATTTTTATGAGAATGAAAATGGAAATTCAGTCACTGTGAATGGCGAAAGATGCACCGACACATGCTTGAAGAATATTTTTTACCGAACTTCCGAAGGTTTTGAAGTAGACGACAACTGGTTTTTTTCCAGCAAGATGGTGCAACACCACATACTTCAAATGAAACAATGCAGTTGTTAAGACGAAACTTCAGAGAAAAAAATCATTTCTCGAAATAGTGATTTTAAGTGGCCTCCAAGATACCCCAATCTAACACCTTTGTATTTTTTTAGGGGGATATTTAAAATATCGTGTTTACCGTACTAATCTTAGAAGTATCCAAAAACTAAAGAATAATATCGCTGAAGAAATTAATAACATTGATGAAGAACTTTTGTAAAAAGTGATGAGAGCAACTGCGTCATGAGTAAGTGAATGTTATGAGAAGAATGGTCAGCATTTGATAAAAAGAATATTTAAATAAATTAGGTAATTATGTTAATTATGCAAACTGATTTTAGTCTTACTTTTATTCAATTTTAAGCAGATAAAATTATTTAAAATAAAATTGGTTTTGATAGTCGATAAATATCTGAAAGTTCAGCGAAAATTTGTTAAAAATCCATGCTTCATTAAAAATGGACCAACCTCTACAAAAATAAATGAATCAATTAGCTGTTTGAGGCCTAATGGTTACAACTAAAGGGTGTTCCATTAAGACGGATCGAAGTTAGCAGTAACTAAAACAGTGTTATTGGCGAAAACTTATTGATTTCACTATTGGATCATGTTATTTGAGTCATGGCAATTATGTGTGAAAAATAATAACGCCCAAATATCCGCCAAGGCTTCGGCGGCACACCTCCATTCAATGGTCAAAATTCTTGATGATGTCTCTGCATAGTTGTTCCTTGATCTCACCAATATGCCTTATTATCTCATCCTCCAGCTGTTGAATTGTTGTTGGCTTGTTAGCATAGACTTTACTTTTGAGATGACCCCAAAGGAAGAAATCTAAAGGTGTCAAGTCCCACGATCGCGGTAGCCAATTGACCTCGCTGTTTCGAGAGATGATGCGACCGGAGAACTTCTTATTCAATAAAGCCATTGTTGCATTGGCTGTGTGGCATATGGCGCCTTCCTGTTGAAATCACAAATCTTCGACATCCATAGAATTCAATTCAGGCCATAAAAAGTTGGTTATCATGGCACGGTATCGCTCGCTTGTCCCCGTAACAGAATTTCCGGCATCATTTTCGAAGAAATACGGCCCAATGATTCCGCTAGCAAAAGGTGCATACCAAACAGTGACCTTTAGTGGATGCAGTGGCTTTTCAACAATCTTCCTGGGATTTTCTTCAGCCCAAATGCAACAATTCTGCTTATTAACGAATCAATCAAGATAAAATAGGCTTCATCACTAAAGATGATTTTTCGCGAAGTGCGCAAAATGCGTTTCTGTTTGAACGTCCATTTTCGTAATAGGCTTCAATAACTTTAACACGTTGTTCGATTGTTAATCTTTCTATGGTTGAAATTTTCAAAGACTGAAGTTGTTAAATCTGAAAAAAACATCATTGCTTAAACTTAACTCACATTTAAAATCGGTCCAAGTTATTGGAACATCCTTTATTACCAACAACTTCTGAAAGTTTCATTATGATCACAAAATTATTCTTGATTTTATTAAACTTCAAATGTAGGACATTTAAAAAAAAATACCATGTATTTGGCAACAACTGGTAGTACGGAAACTTGTGATCATGCAATAAAAAATAGCAAAGAAGATGTGGGGTATATCCGGTGTCTAGCCGCTCTCACCTATCCTGCCTCTGGTTTCAGAATTTTAGGGAGTCAAACCCTGGCCGCGTCAAAGAGTTATGCTCGCACATAAACAGAAACGCACACGGACCAGGATCGTTCAGTGGACGACCTTATCTAGGACCATGACAGAATTCAAGAAGCAGGGAAAAAACTCCAGCAGGAGGAATAATTTCGACAGGATTTCGAAGCTCGCTGTAAGAGAACGACGAGTGTTGAAACCTATTGTAATGAAAAATCCCCGGACAACTGCCCCTAAAGTGACTGTAGAGTTGAATCAACATTTCACTAGCCCAGTATCGAACAAAACTGTTCGCCGTGTGCTTAATAAAACCGGATATCATGGAAGAGCCGCCACCAAGAAACCCATGCTTTCTCTTTAAAACATTCAGAAAAAGCTGAACTGGTGTAGAGATCACAAGGGCTGGTCGACAGGCCAATGGAGGCGAGTAATAATCTCCAACGAGTCCAGTTTTTCTCTTTTCCCCACTGCAGGGCGAGTTTAGGTATGGAGGCAGCACGGGGGAGCTTTTAATCATGACTGACTTCTTCCTACAGTGAATCACAGAGGAGGGTCAGTGATGGTTTGGGCAGCCATATATTGGAATTCACTTGGTCCAATCATTACCCTGCCTGGTAGGATCAACAGCAACTAATATCTGAATATTTTAGAAGATCAAGTCCATCCCATGGTCCAGACATTATCCCTGATGGTAAGTGCTTTTTCCAAGACGACAATGCTCCAATATACACCATTCATGGGGTTAAAAAGAGCATAGGAGTGAGCTACAACACATGGAGTGACCTCCACAATCTCCAGATCTTAATATTATTGAGCATTTGGTGCGTCTTGGAGCGACAAGTTAGAAGTCGTTACCCTCCAACGTCGTGTCTGAAACAGCTGGAGCAGGTATTGCAAGAAGAATGGCACAAGATTTCTCAATGAAAACAGGAAGCTGAATGAATCAATTCCAAGACGCATCGACGCTGTTCAAAAAGCAAAAGGAGTACCAACTCTGTATTAAATAAATAATCATTGAATTTAACACGTGTTTCAATTATTTTATCCAATTCCTGTATATCCGAGAACGGCTGCAGGGATGTGGTTACAGCATTTCACGCAGAGAATAGAGTATTTGGACGTAAACCGCTATTCACATTAATTGCACTCCATTGCACAGCACCCCTTAGCTCCTGGTCCCTTGTGACCTACTGCGGACGTTAAAGGGCTTTGGTTATAGAAGTTCTAAATCCTCTCTTCTGGCACGACATGAGATAGCTGGCCAGCTCATTATACTTAGAGAAACTAAAAGATAATTTTAAAAATAGTAGTTGCAGATAGTAAAAAAAGGAAACGTGGCGTCATCCTCAGCCATTAAATGTGGTTAATTCAATCCAGTGAAAAGAGCCTACCCTAATTACACTAGGACCTGGAGGATGTGCCGTTCCTTTGAATATCAGGTGTGATAGTGCACACTCGTGAACTCCTTTGCTGGCACTCTGACAGGGATGTCGTGGTTGACCTCCTCCGGGTTTCAGTTGTAGCAAGGGTATTCGCTCCGGCTACCCCACTCACTATGTAGTGGGTAAAAAAAACAAAGAGAGGATATTCGTCGATAAAGTGGGTGCATATAAGGAACAGAGTGGGGGCACATCAGCTTCCCCAACCATTTTAAAAGAGTTTATGTCGACCCAGTGAGACTGGCCTTCCCTATTTGCATTCGGGCCAAGAGTCCATTCTGCGTCTCCATGTATCAGGTGCAAGTCAGCTTGTAGGTGAACGAGAAAAGTCGTGGTACAATGCCACTCAACATTAGGTTCCCCTGCGCTGACTTACATTTTCTTTGCCATGCAGCTTAAAGGACTAACTGATTTCTGCCATGGTGCCCTCCGGGGTGGTGACCTAGGCAAAATTCCAAGACCTCACAGGGTTAGACAGGACCAATTCCTTGGCCTCTCGAAAAGAGATTCGATCCGCAGCCTGAACGGATCGGGTGTCCTTCTCAAAAGAATAGGAGTTACACATTGTTTCGATGGGGTAGGGTGCAGATTGCCATAATTCAGACACTTGGCCTTATACAATACAAATTTATTACGTAAGGGCTTGGAGCACTAGGCACAGATTTGGGGTTAACTCGACTTATCACGTCGGCAGATTCGATTCATATAGCCAGTGGTAAAACCTCTGTAGCAATAACACTGATGCTTTAACGTGGTAGCGATACCAACCAGCTCGCACCTACTCGGGAAGCCTGTTACTGTCGAAAATGTAGGGGCGGGCCCGAGGCTGCTCCTTGTTTGCTTATCACATGCTCGACCTTTACCGCTCCTTGGTCTGCCTGCCAGCTCTTATTTGATTTGTACTCATCGAGTTCCTCCGTATAAACTACTGTTTTTTAACGACGTTTACAATAGAGTGCTGTGTCACTTGCAGAGGCAAACCGTCGCATATCCGGAAAACACCCCCATTGGCCATCTGAGCCTGGTCAGCCGCATTCACCACAAGAAACGCATAATCTTTGTTTCCTTACCAAGAACCTTAAATAATGCCTTATACTGATGAAATTGTGCGACCTACCAAGAATCTATTGATGAAGGTCCTTAATATCGACGAGACTCCACTGACATTGACACCTTTTAATTCTTCAGTGGCTCTGCACCTCCTTTGTCCGAAGGGAGCCCTGGGACAAGATGATCCATCCTTGTCTAGCTCACCTGACGAAGCGCAAGGGGACCCGTCTGCCCCGGAATCCCCAAGAAAGGATAGGAGCGCTTAGTCTTTTCTTTTTTGCTTTTGCTCTTTTTCTTCGTGGGAGAGTGAGGATGGTATGTGCCATCTTACCCACTGCCCACGAAGACGCTCCAACGCAGGTCGGGACAGCCTCGCTCTGGTCCTTCGCCGAAATGGAAAAGGATCCATCCGTCTGCACATCTTTAACGTTATGGCGAGATTTATCCTTATCCCTTTATTCCCTTACGGTCGATGTCACGTTGAAAGCCCCTTGCCATTGAGTGGATCTTGCTCGGGAATGATACTCACGAGTCAGTTTTCTCTCCAGCAAAAAGGACCCTGACCTACTGGACGAGGGAACCCTGTGATCAGTGAATACTTCAGGAGGGTCCTCCTTCCCGCCATCTACTTGTGGATTCGGGAATTCACCAGGTATGTAGCCTGGTGGAGAATGACACGTCATGGTGGCTGACAAACTGACTTCCATCAGGAAAATTGGGGGGGGGAGGGTGCATGGCGGCTCCTGAGAAGCTCATTAAGCGTAGATCGAGAAATGACATTGGCTAGGCAACAGTGGAAACCGCCGTCTCTCTCCCATCTAAGTGGGTACTCGGCATCGAGCTGCTTTCAAATGGAGCAGTCGAGCCTGTACCACCTGTTGCCTAAATTCTCGGTGGACCGCTGGAAAAGATAGATTCACCCTGGGTCGACTCAGAGACATACAATAGGTTAAAATCCAATTAGAACATATAAGGAGGGGGGGGACTGATTTGTAGAAGTGGAGCGGAACGAGGGCGGCTCAGAAGATGGTAAAGTGGAAACCCCTTTAGCATTAGTGGATGGTGGAAACTTTAGAGTATCTACCGGTTGAAGAGGTGCCTCGATTCACCTCGCCCTCTGAAGCACCTAGCAGGGACAAGACTGCGCTTTGAAGCGGCTCTACTTTCATTTGATATCACATTCTTATGTTTATCTCAGTTGTGACCGTATATAGATTGAAAAATAGAAAAACACATGAAAAAAGATACTATGACCTTACAAATCCTTGGAAGAAAAAGGAAAAGGTCCCATAAGATCAGAAACTTTTATAATTGGATAAATTACAAATACTTAGCCTGTAGATGTGAGATAGTATGGGCCTTAACCCGATCCGCGTAAATCACGGATTTCTTCTTAAGATTTAAACGATAAACTAATGGACTCTGGAAGCACTGAAGAGAATCGGTAACCGTGCACAACCCGCAGATATTAAATTATTACAGGGCGGAAACAGGAAGTGTAGACTGCTTTTAAAAATCATTTTTAATATGATTATATACCATTAGTTAATTACTTTCTTGTAGGCACACTCTGAATTTAATTAATTTTGTGAATCAAAGTGAAAATTCATAAAAACGAAACCTGTGTACAAATATGACTGAAAAATGTAAAGCGCCGATGTATCTGAGTAGAAGCAGAGAGGCGATTGGCATTATTTTCAAAATGTTGAACCTTACTGTGAGCATATTGAGTTTTTAAAGTACAAAATGGCTCAAAGAAACAGGTAGTTGTCTTCCAAGAGTGAGGAACATCCTGTCCAAATCATTGTGAACCCAACCACTATTAAGAACATGATGAACAATATCAGATAAAATCCGAGGATGAGTATAGTAATAATAATAATAATCCTGGATAAATGATGTTCATATATATATACCAGGCAATGGCTTCGCCAATGCCCCCTACGGGGGAGCTTGCGCTTCGCTACTAAAATTAAAATTTAAAAACTAAAGCAGCCATGGTTAAATTTTTATAAATCTTCTCTACTTCGTCAATTATAATAATTTTAAAAAGGAACTCTAAACTAAATTTCTCCCCTTTAAAAATATCACGTTGCTAAAATATAGTTATTGAAGAAGATATATAAAAATAAATTTTAGGAACTTACCATTTGTAATTCTTTGAGTGTTAAAAAGTTCACAAAAATTTGATACTTATATTTATTTCTGAACTTCACCATTTTGTTTTTTGATATTATAAAAGAATTATTAGAAATAACTTTGATAAAAAACATGAGTCATAACCAAACTAAGATGAAATTATTATTCAAATACTCAAAAAAATCCCCTTCTTAAATTATAAAGTTAGTGATGATGATTATAATTGGTGAAGTTCAGAAAATTTATAAAAATTTAACCATGGCTATTTTGTTTTTTATTTTAAAATTTAATCTTAGTAGCGAATCGTAAGCTTCCCCCGAGTGGTCTAAGGCGCGGCTTGATTGAGGTCAAAGCGGTTGCTCGCTGCCTTAGTGTGCACGGTTCGAATCCCACCCCAGCGCGGATTTTTTAAAAGTAGGAAATAACTATTTCTGAAGAAAAATTATTGCATTTGCTTTTTTTTGCGGTGTGTTTGGATTTATTTCATCATTTTCTCGCGCTCATCAGAGATATACAATATATATACATATATATATATATATATATATATATATATATATATATATATATATATATATATATATATATATATATTACTCTGTGACGAGAATAAATTATTTCTATGTAACATCACCACCAATACGACAAAGTCCCTTTTATATAAGATTTTCCCTTACACGAACACACATACAAACACACGCCTTTGGCCATCTGTCTTGAATTGCAGTTCAAAGTCCACTCGTGCACAACGTCGCTTCAAAGAAAGGTCAGTCAAAATTCCCCTTCCACTTATTCTATGCAAACAATCCACACAAGAGAGTAGGTCCTAATTCCTGTTCCTTCTTTCATTTTCAGACCCTGATTCACATTCCATCATTAGTCGTGTACTTACATACTTACAATTACATATTTATATACACCTGTTAACACACCATTCTCGTCAAGTGCTTTCATATATTAACTTTCTAAACGCATTAGTAGTATTCCATTTCAACTTAAATCATCTATGTATTCTTCAATATTCTCTGTATAGCATTGAATTTGTATTCCTTAAATATCCTCTCTGTTATTCAATTGAATTCTGTATAATAATAACTTCAAATCATAGATTATTGTAAGATTATAATATATCCTATTTTTGTTAACTTGAATCCTTATATTCCCATGATACTTAGGAGATTTCAAATCCACGTTATCGTTACGGTACGATCAGTCAAAACCAAAACAACAAAATTTATTTATTTGCTATCTAAGGCCAAAATCATTCATAGAATAATTAGAGCCTCTACAATCAGTTCCAAACAACTTGCTTTTGCTTTGTAGCCCAAAGTGAGCGATATAATCATGCAAAATAACTTAAAGATGATATGAAACTTCGTTTATTCAAGATAGCTAAAAGACATCTGATTTCCAACATAAACAAAAAGAAGAGTTGAAAGAGCAAAGCTTCTCCTTCCATGGCTCATTGATAACTCGCAACCTCCAGTTCACTGGTTGGATGAGAATTCGTTCACCGTCCAAACAACCCACAACATAAAAAATGATGGTGTTAGGACGCAAAATAAAAATGAAATTCCGGTTGAACAGCAGATATCTTTCAAGAGACAGAAACCAGCTTCAGGGATGGTATGGGTGGGCGTAACTTCAACAGGACAAAAAACCACCTCACATCTTCATTGAAGGGGAGCGGGGCGAAGATGAATCAATATGTTTACTTGGGTATGTTAAAGGAGAAAGCCAACGGCTGGGTGGATGCCACCAATGGAAATGCCGTCGTTATCCTTCAACAAATGAAGCAACCTCACACAGCCAAAAATGATTAGGACTGGTGCTAAGCAAATTTTAAGGAGTTTTGGCTAAAAGAACTTTGAGCTCTCTGTTAGCAAAATTTAAAATCCTTGGACTTTGGAGTGTGGTCGATGCTTGAGCAGAGAGCTTGTACTAAATCTCATCAAAGTGTCGACGTTCTGCAAATTTAAACAAGTGCTGGGAGAAAATATCAGCTGAAACCCTATGTGTCACTATTAGCTCTGTTCAAAAATCAACCTTTTCTTATTTTCATAGGTTTTTATACATTTTCTAATGATTTTTGACCCGAAATACCTAAAATCACAACTATTTATACCTAAGATGTTGATACGCATGGCTGCCTGAAGTTTTCAATTTTCTTTCTTGAAATCGGCGAAAAGTAACAGTTCCGGCGACCCTTGAATCTTGTTATGCACTATAACATTTGACCTAATCAAGATAGAGCAACAAAGTAGGTTTCAAATGAAAGAGCATAAAATTATTTAATAAATAATAATAATAATGAATTAAAATAGTAATTATCTATTATTTTTCGGGGAAATTACAGAACCTCATTCAGAATCCAGAAAACCATATACAAGTTACAACTTCACAATGGCATTAAGTAAGGAACTGAGGTAGTTCCGAAGGTGGACAGTTTATATCTTAAAACTTCCACGTACTTTCTAAAGTTAGGTGTAATTTAGGCTGTCTACCAGATCTCTCAATAAAACTCTCCTGGAATTAGACAGCCTGTTTGATATAGAACCTCCAGATGTAATACAAGAAATACAGAACACAGACTTATCAAAATAGAAGAAAAATGAGTATATCGGGTTTTACGAAGACCAAAAGACAGGAAAGGTCATATGTTTGGTCATGATAAGTTTTTGAGACTATCACTGCAGCAAGCAGCGAGGAATGAAAGACAAGAATAGACAAGAACAAGAAAAAATAATTACTTTGAACCTCACAAAAAGTGTTAAGTTTTACTACATTACGATATTTAGCATGTACTTAACAATTATTGTCTTAACATGTTGCACTATTTTACAACTGCAACAGAACAAGAGGCAGTCGTTTATGTGGCTAAAATTAACTTGCTTAATTTAACTGAATTAACAACGAAGCTAACACAGAGGACATGGACTACCATCATCTTCGTCCTGGATATTCTTACTATCAACACTGTGACTAGTGTGACTTTTGACGTTTTCAATGAAGGTGATGGAATCTGATGTCATCTGGAATACAACCGATCGTTTTGGTTTATCAGACAATTAAATCACTGGCATGGTTTCTGCCACCTTAAAAGATGGAGGGGCTTATCTGGATAATTTCGTCCTCTCAACCTCAACAAAACGTCGCAACTGAATGCTGTCAAGGTATAATATCAGCCAGAGTCCCTTGTCAAGTATCGTGGAATAAAACTTTGTAAGTTGCTTGAAAAGTCGCTTCAATGGATGATTACAAGGAGACTTAGGTGAGTTGTGGATAATGATATTGTCCATTATTGACACTACATCCAGTAACAGTGGAATTTACAGAGGAGCTGGCAAATTGCTAGAGAAAATAAAGAACAAAAAGATGTTTTATCTGGCCTGGGAGGAGCTGTTTGAGAGAATCTAGTTTGGAAAGTGAAGGGACCAAATATATATATAATCCCTAGTTTGAGCACCTGATGTAAGTTTGGATGGACTTGTCCAAGGAAAACCCCAAAATTCTGAAATTCTAACAGCAGAAAAACTTCCAAGATCAGACTCATGGAAATGGCTGAACTGACAGTTATTTTTCTTAGAGAAACGCTTCTTCGAGGTATTCAGTGAAGTCTATCAGGCCAAATGGATGGCCAGAAACCTGTACTCCATGAAAATTCTGATGTTTCCAGATCAACTTTAGTACGACGAAGACACTGTATCAAAGCTGGAAAGAATCACTACTTTCCTTGTGCTGTTTTATACTCCTGTAGGAATAATGCCAGTATCTCCTTCAGATGTTCCCGTGAATGATATAAGTCTAATCCATGACATGTTGAAGTACAAGTAAACTGACCCAGAGCTTGCTGATACAGTACTTAATAAGATGAAAAACTGCACATAGTACCTGATGCGGGAAGTCCTGCCATTTGGTATGTTCAGCAATATATTGAGTGACAAAATGGAGCACGATATTGCTGCCCGTTTACATGCCACTGAGAAGCCAGACTGCTTCAGAACAGGAAAGCCTCCATTCCATAGAGTTACAGCTAAGACCATCTTGGATGATCTCTTTGGCCCAGAATCACATTTTCTGTTGGAAACATTGAACACTGCAACCGAGTGGCTTCTGGACCTTGTCACATCTTGTCTTGGTCACATTGTGCGGAGTACAGAAAAGCGTTGGTCTATGCCAAGTGAAGGGACTCTCCTTTAAGCTTTGGCGTTCAACAGATACAGCTTTGACAGCTTCAAGAAACACTTTCAACAAATCACTGTGTAAATGTCATTATGAAATTAGTCATCATGTAATATTTTCACTTCTTGATCTTTTAAACTTGTTACAAAAGTTAATCTCAAATTGTGTCATGAATAAGGCGTCTTGTCTGTCTTGGGTGTGAGAAAGCGAAGTTTGTGATATTTCTAAAATATTTGTATATACTCGTACCAATGTGCCATTTCTTGTTCCAACATTATCATAATTATAGAAAAAGGATTAAATTACTTTAATTTGATGCCTATTATGGCAATCTATGTTGTCAAGATAAAAATTTATAGAGCAAAACTAGTGCTTTTTGCCTATTTCAAGGAAGAAAATTTAAAGCTCGATGCGACAATGCTCCCCAATATTCTAGGTCAAAAGTTGTGATTTTTGATTTTTCAGGTCAGAATACATGGGAAAATATAGAAAAACCTTTGAAAATAAGAAAAAAGTTAATTTTTAGGCCTAGTGCCCTTGTGCTCAGGTCAAACCTAGACTTCGTCGTGTCATCGACGCAAAAGGCGATGCAATTGAATATTACTTATATCATCCTGTAGCATATATTTTGTTCTTTCATCTTAGTATAAGTATTATGTAACATTACATTGTGTTCTTAAAATTTCAGTGTACACTTCGTGTTTCCCTCCACCCATGTACCTCCCTCAGCCAACAGGCTCTTGGCCTTCAAGCCATGTAGGAACATGACGGTGCATCCTGCCATGCGACCAGGTTTCGGTAAGAGGCCGAAAGGGAACCGAGTCAAGAGAAACAATCTGGATACTAAGAGGAATAGGGATAGGCGTGTCCACAAAGGAGTAGGGGGGGGCACCTATTATTATCATACTCCGGCACAAAGAGTGGAAGGGGATGCTTGTTTTCCAGGTTTTAGTTGGGAGAGGGGTCTTACGCCCGGTTACATCATCCATCCGTTTGCAAGGAGGTAACTAAGAGGGCGTACTTTAGAGGGCCAAAATGCGGCACTTGAGCCGAGAGAACGTATCGCTCCTCCACGTACCAGGTCTAACAGTCTACGCAGCCCCCCTTCCCTGCGAGGCCAGAAGAGGAATATTTAAACACAGGGGCTTATTTGGGGAAAAAAACGATTATGTCCGTCCGTCAGGAGGGTTTTAAAGAATTTCCTAAAAAATGAGGTAAGTTAAGAAAGTGACAGGATCAAAGAAGCAAATACTGTAAGCATCGGGGTTAGTTCCTACCCTTGATGTCTGCCGCTCAGAGACACCTGAAAACTGAAAATGACACTAATTTCGCTGGAATTATAAGTCTACCCTATGGTTTATCAAGTTTAAGGGTCCCAATTTAGGGGTTAAACGAACCATAAAAGCCCCTTTTGGGGTGTTGTCTGATCTTTAGACCGGTCTTCATTTGCTTGGCCGTTAGAAGGTCGCGGACGATTTCGTTGTAGATCTCGAGCATCGAAAATCGCACCTCGAACTGCTTTTCTTCGGTGTTCGTCTTTATGGCTCTGAACAGTTCTTCGCACACCAAAGGGACAATTCCTGGGAATTAGAAATAGCTTATTTCCTTAAACTCAAAAGGAATGGAGATTATTAACCCTTCACCACTCCATTAAAACCCCGCAATGGATTGGATGGTGGAGCAGGGGCAATACCTCATGCTACAACTAAAACCTGGAGGAGCGGCGCTCCCTTGTGCCCCAATGCCCCAAGAGAAACTGGTTCGCTCTCGAACATCGTTTTCTCCCCTTTTCAATCTCCCACTCTTTTTTCGTGGCTGTTTACCACGAACAAAGGGTAAAAGAGGGCATTAAACGATCTAAAATAAAATTCCCTTAAAATTAAATTAGTCAAATCCTAGATAACATAAAGGATCATGAAAATTACACCTCGTGTCTTCTTTATTCGATATTTAGCAACTTTCAGGGAGATAAGCCGAGTAAAATGTCTTAAATTTCTTTATAGATAAATCTGAATCACAGAGGACAAATGGTTTCAAAATTATAACCGAGAGATGGTGTTATGAAAAAAACGTTGCCAATGGTAAGGAAAGGCTTTGGCCTATCAGGATCAAACATCTAAGTGAGACCATCGTAATGGATTCGAACTAGGATCTGTTGGTTTTGTGGAAAATTTAAATAATGTGATAGCTGGAATCTCTTACCTTTATTTGCTCCGTATCCGATAACAGACCAAGATTTCCCCGATCCTGTTTGTCCATAAGCAAATAAAGTAGCGTTGTATCCAGCCCACGCATTAGCCAAGATACCTTTGCCTAGGTCACCGTAGACCTTTTTCTGTAAAATTAAAGCCGGAATTTCATTACCACACGAGTCCAATGTCGATAGAATTTGAATTTGATCATTTACAGGGTGTGGATCAGTTCCAATCATTCCTAATCGGCTTACAGACAAATAAAATAGGGGAAAATACAGAAATAAAAGAAGATAAAGATGGAGGCGTAAATTCTAAAAGATTTCGGGTAAACAATGCCAAGTTTTATTGCGGTTTAGTTAAGTACTAAAGAAGGCATAGAAATTACACCTGGAAGAGGAAAGAAAGAATCGTAAGGAGCAAATACATAGACACCTTCTATTGAGCTTTAAAATTATCCAAGAATTACCTGATCACAGTATTTTTTTCCATTAGTATGGCTCGGATCCGGCTCCATATATCCATTTGAGTTTTCTTTAAAGCCATCAAAAGACCAGTAGGAATAATCGTAAGCAAAGGTCTTATTTTTTTCGGTTTGAGGATCCGTGATTGTAGTCACGTTCCCATTCATTTGGACCACAAGTTTGGCATTGCGGTCTTTTTCTCGTTTGTTGTATACAGTCGTTAAGGAAGCAAGAGATTCGGGGGTAGTCCAACAAATATACCTACAATTAAATTCCATTCACCTTTTGAAGGTTTATGTACTATGTTAGATTTCTGTAAATCATTTATTCTTTTCGTTATATGTCACCCTTGTTATTACTCTGATCCAACACACTAGGCAAAGGCTAGTAAATGTAGTCTTTACCAAATCACTTAGCTGGATAAGATCCACGCAACATCCCCAATTTGACTAACCGAAAATATCATGCTATGATTAAAAAACAAATTATTGGTAACATCTTTACTTTTTCTAATATTTTTTATAGTGAGAGAGAAAAGATTTCTTTTTATTACACAGGGATAAACCAAACTAGTAAAAATACATAGGTTCCTGGGGCAGATTTTTTAGTATTCCTGGCTTGGGGAGCCATCAAGTAAGGTTACTTTTCAGATCAAGAATTGTGAACCATATTTACCATCCCTTTCCAAATCAGGCCAATATTTTTATAAATACCCACGTCTACCAGTGGTAATGTGGAAGAAAATATTATTTACTTTCCAAATTTCAGGTTGATAAAGTCATGATAGGAACTAATGTATTAAATAGAGTACTGGTGCTAAAAATTAGTGGTCCTATTATCTAATATGTTTGTGTTTTTATTCCATTTTCAAAGATGTACCCAGCTCGTTATTTTAGAGATGTATTTCAGTGAGACAAAATCCTTAATCTTATGACGAATTGTAGATTCTAATTCCTAACTTGTACCCTGACTCCCTTTCACACGGCCGGCACTCTTGATAAAGAAAATTAATATTTTGAGACTTGAAGTACTTCTCCGATGGATCAGGCCCCAGTCAAAGTGACCAAGTATCATTCCTCGAAAATCACAAATTTCTTCCGTAAATGAGTCAGTCTACAGTCAAAGTGACCAAGAATTTCTCTTGGAAAAACATAAATTCCTTCCGTAAATGAATCAGTCCCCAGGCAAAGTGACCAAGAATCTTTCTTGGAAAAACAAAATATTTCTTCCGTAAATAAGTCAGTTCCCAGTCAAAGTGACCAATAATCTTTCTTAGAAAAACACAAATTTATTTCGTAAATGACTCAGTCCTTAGTCAAAGAGACCAAAAATCTTTCTTAGAAAATCACAAATTTGATCCGTAAATGACTCAGTCCTTAGTCAAAGAGAACAAAAATCTTTCTTAGAAAATCACAAATTTGATCCGTAAATGACTCAGTCCTTAGTCAAAGAGACCAAAAATCTTTCTTAGAAAATCACAAATTTGATCCGTAAATGAGTCAGTCCCCAGTCAAAGTGACCAAGAATCTTTTTTAGAAAAACACAAATTTCTTCCGTAAATGACTCAGTCCTTAGTCAAAGTGACCAAGAATATTTCTTGGAAAAACACAAATTTCTTGCGTAAATGATTCAGTCCCCAGTCAAAGTTGCCAAGAGTAATTCTTGAAAAGTAATAAGTTTCTTGCGTAAATGAAAGAATCCCCGGTCAAAGTGAACAAAATTTATCCCTCGAAAATGATCATTTCCTATTTTGCGAGTAAGGTATGATCTACAATGGTATATTTAAATATAAGCAGAGTAAGAAAAGGCGTAACTTATGTAGCATTTTCCATGCGCTTACTTTATAGAATAATGCGACCCTGTAAATACGAAAAGTTAATTGAAACAAATTATTTTTCCTTATCTAATTTCCCTTTCAACGTGGATCCTTTAACCAACGTGAGAAGGTCTAAAAGGATATAAATGGTCGCACTCGTACAGCAACTTTCACGTTTTCTTCTGACATTTTAGTGGTCGTTGAGTCACGTAAGAAGTGTTGAACTGGTAGTAGAAGAGCTTTCTTCGACCATTAATCTGAAAGAATACATATAGACGATTGTATAGAAAGTATTTTTCGATATATAACTTCATTCAAGAAAAACAAGTATGGGAAATTTTAGTTTGAGATAAATCAACCGAATTTCCTTCGTCATGTAGCGACACATAACCAACGCCAACCGAATTTCCTCCATAGCCTTAAAGACCACATAGCCTACGCATAGCACTAATAAAATCAACCGAATCTCCATACTCATAGCACTACATAAAATAGGCATAACGTTAAATGGGAAATAAAGGACCGACTTTTGGTAGCCAGAGATCTCACAATTAAAAGAGGATCTGTGTTTATTCGTTGTGCAAATATTTGTATACACAATTTCCTATCTTTAAATCTACAATGAAAGCATTTATGAAGAAGGATGATATCGTGTATTTAATATAGGTGTAAATAAGTAGTTGCAATATGAGTTTATATTTAGAAGAATAAAAAATAATGTATAAAATACACGAGTGTATGAAACAAAGATAACTTAAACGGCGAAGAGTAGTAGAATACAAATGATTTTTATATGGAGGAAGAGGGGTTATATGTTAACGTGACGAGATATTAAAAATGAAGCCTCGATCGACAACGGGATGTTAATGAGTTCCCGTTAATAATAGCTCTTTTTGATTAAGGTTATTTACTTGAGTACATATCTCTCTCTCTCTCTCTCT
Organism: Ceratothoa steindachneri; assembly: GCA_963969495.1. Lineage (NCBI taxonomy): Eukaryota > Metazoa > Arthropoda > Malacostraca > Isopoda > Cymothoidae > Ceratothoa > Ceratothoa steindachneri. Next base: position 223,817,737 of record OZ018318.1, read on the forward strand.
CTCTCTCTCTATATATATATATATATATATATATATATATATATATATATATATGAATGCATATATATATATATATATATATATATATATATATATATATATATATATATATATATATATCGTAGAATAGGGTAGAGTTCAACCTTTCCTGCCTTTGTTTCTCAGCCGAGAGAGATGACGGCTGTGTGCGTGGGAGACTTATAATACACACAGAATTCAAATTAATCGAATTTTAGGTTGGCCGAATAGTCAGCTAAAAACGGAAACAAAAATAACTTTATTAATATGCACATTTATATTCTTTTTACAAAGGTTAAAAGCGTTTTTGCAGCAAGCTACATATATAACGCATTAGACGTACACGAGTCTCAGCGTCTTAAAGAGAGGAGGCGAATGGGCGGGGACGGTCGCCGTACACACGAACGAATAATACTGACCAAAGGGTCGCTTGAATGACCTTGACGGTACACGAAGCCGATGCTGGAGTCTTCATTGAGGGAAGAGGGGGGTAGAAAGAGCACTTGCACAAGAAAGTTGCGCGTTTCTGTTACCTCGAGGATTTGGTCTGAGGAAGTAATCCTTGTCTAGGTGCAAAGTCCCCCACCCAAAAAAAAAATTATATATATATATATATATATATATATATATGTATATATATATATATATATATATATATATATATATATATATATATATATATATATCGTAGAATAGGGTAGAATTCAACTCTTCCTGCGTTTGTTTCTCAGCCGAGAGAAATGACGGATGTGTGCGTGGGAGACTTATAATACAGACAGAATGCAAATTAATCGAATTTTTGGTTGGCCAAATAGTCAGCTATCTTTGAAGGTTCTGGTACAATAGAAAAACGGGTACAAAAATGACTTTACTAATATGCAAATTAATATTCTTTTTACAAAGGTTAAAAAAGGGGTTTTTGTGCGAGCTATATAACACATTAGACGTACACGAGTCTCAGCGTCTTAAAGTGGGGAGGGAAATGGGCGGGGGCAGGCGGCAGATACTGACGAGACGAGTAGATGGCGGATACTGACAGGGAGGGCAGGCGGCTATTACTGCCTTCCACCTCTGGCGACGGAGGATTTATAGTGGGGTCGAATGGGTTTTTGCCCACTCCGCTCGAAGGGGAGGGTTCTAGGGTCGGACGCATCGCCAGGCATGGGGTAATCTCGTCATATTAGCACTATCGAGGGAAAGTTCCTAAGCCGGCGAGGCAAAACTTTGTCCGACTCCCAATGCGACATTTAAGCTTCTCACAGATTTCCGCGATGACGGGCTTTCAGGGCATCACGGCCTCTTGTGATTTCGTGCCGTCATTGGCGCAGACAAAAATGGTCGACCAGGTGTCTTTTCTCTCTCTCTCTCTCTCTCTCTTTTTCTTTTCTGATCTCTGACAATTTATATATATATATATATATATATATAAAGAGAGAGAGAGAGTGAGACCCTTAAAATTTGGCTTAACCATGATTGGTCAATTTTGTAACGCCTATGTTTGAAAAAACGGCTAACTTTACTTTACCCTTAATTATTTTTTCAACTATGATTGGTAAATTTTGTATTGCTTATGTTCGAGGAGAAAAACTATATATAGTGTAGCATCCTGTGCCAGCATTGTGCGTATTGAATTTTGGGGATTTGTTAAAGTGAATTACAGTGGAAGTTAATCTTGTTCTGACTCACTCAATGTAGTGAATACAAATTGGCGAAAGCGAAAAAGCGCCATATTTTCGTTCGAAAAATGGACCACTGGTTTTCGATTGAAGAAAGTGGAGGGTGAAACCTTCATACCTTTGCTGTATAGAAGGACCGGAGCCCCATCAGGCCTATTCGCAAGCGTCAAGGAAAGCCTAAAGCTACAGTGATAGTCAAATATTTGGACTTTGGTCCCTCCCCCTCATTCTCTCATTCCACCCTTTTTCTTTTTCCTCCTTCCTAAATATTTTCTCCGGTGCATTTATTAATTCATTTACATTCCATTAACACATCACCACCAAGAGACCACTCTCTCTTTCACATCCAGCTAACTTAAGATAGTATGTAGAGGAAATGAGAGAAACCCTTCGAATAACTCTCAGGACCCTCTCGAAGGGCCTCAAACCAGACAGAAGCAAGGCATTTGAAAAAGCTTTCGGTTCCTTAAATATTGCACTAGTTCGACTCATAGACATTCATAATGGTTAATCGACCATTTGCGCGAGGTAGGCTGACTGTGAAGCCTTGACCTCAAGCAAGGCCGTTGAATGCATAAAGACAATAAATTTGAAGCCAACTACACCGCCACAAATACGATTCCACCGTAGTTTAATTTGCAGGCGCCTCGACTCCTGGGTCGGGCGTCACTCGGCAGACAAAATACAGACTGAAATCGAAAGGAACCACCCATGAGCATAGATAACTGAGGTCATCAAATTAAAAAATTACACGCACGTGTTTAAGGTTGTTTTTGATGATACGGCTATGGCCCAAAAGGCTAAGGAAAGCGGCCTGCTTCTCTTCAACGTAAGAGTCTACTCAGATCAGATGGAACGTGAGGAGTTTATCGACTTACAAATGTGCTTTTGGTGCTACAAGAACGATAAACACACTACGTCCAACTGCCCTGAAAGAGACCTTACTTTGTGTTATATCTGCGCCGGTCGAGACCATTTTTGGCGTGACTGCAAAAGTAACTCCCAAAAATGTTTTAATTGTGAAGGCAACCACCGGACTATATCTATCGCATATCCAGTTAAAAAACAAGCAATTAAAAAACAAATGCAAATAAAACGCGAATCCAAAGAAAAAAAGGCCAACTAAACCTATGCAAATGTAGCCAAAGCCGCAATTGCTGAGACTAATAACCAGAAGAAATACCTGCACATTAAAAATGAAAATTCCACCAAAATATGTGTTGAATTCATTATGCACAAATTGCCAACATTACTCACACAGGTACCTTTTCCACAGAAGTCAACCGCAAGCTCGTAAAAAAAACGGAATGCAGGAGATGTGGTTCCCTGACATCCCGCCTTCGGAGGAAGTAATGTGAATTAGCATAGCTCCTCAGTGTGAAGATTCATGACAAAAAGTTTCCGCACCCCAAAACACATTTAATGCACGTGACCTGTTTCAAAATAAACCAACAAACGCATAAACACATAACAAACGCCCGCAATACCCAGAAAAAAATTCCCACCACCACAAATGACACACACTTAATACGGAAGCAATCTGATGACTTTGTTCAAAGAAATATTGTCGAATGCTCATTCATTAATTCCTGCCTAATTTCAATATATTCCCCGGTCTCCTTAAACTGGCCCCTGTTATTAAAAGGCTTATTTATAACCAAATTGTCCATTTTAAATCTTAGCCCTTTGATTTATTAATTTAGTTATGTTTTTCTTGTTTATTTTTATTATTCACAATTAGGTGTGTATGAACTTATCTAAGTGACCTAAATCTCTACATTCTGTGTTCACAGTTGCAATTTTCGAAAGTAGACATTATCTATTTGGTTTTATGCCTCATACCCGTCTCTGATAATATTTTTCTATTCTGTGTCCTTTTGTTGTACATGAGGGGCATTACTCTGTTGTTTCTCATATATACCACATTGGTAAAATTTTTTGTTATTCCTTGAGAATGAACTGAACGAGTTTGAAAGTACTTGGAATCTGCCTCTCATTATCCTATAGGATTTTTTGCATATATATAGCTGGATTCATATCATAATTTTCTCGCATTCTTCATAAATATATATAAAATATATATATATATATGAATCCAGCTAACTGCCTAGAAGGAGAACAAATACAGAATATTTTTTCTTCAGAAATTTTTTTTCTTAATTACAAAAAAAATCCATGCAGAATCGGGGATCGAACAAAGTACACTACACTGAGGCATCGAGCAACCGCATTGATCTCAATTAATGCCAACCTCAAAGCCATTTGGCTACGCAGTATGCTGAATTAATAATATATATATATATATATATATATATATATATATATATATATATATATATATAGTACAGGAAAGAGAAATTTGACGGAATGAGCAATGAGACAAGAAACAGGAGTTTTTTAGAGGTAAGAGAAAGGGACATTAGAAGAAGACTAGAATCATAGAGAGCAGAGGGCGGCACAATGAAGGCAATCCTTTACCGAGAAGACAGAGATAACGCCAGGGGAAAAAAGTTTGAAATTCCTGGCCGGGACACGAACCCAGGTCTGCTGATTGCCGGTCAGATGCTCTACCGCTGAGCTACCAGGCACAGTGACTCTACTTCGCCCAAAGCGTCACCCCATCAAACCCAGTATCTCTCTAAGCTAGGAACCTCCAAGGAATTTTTATACCTCATCTTCTTACCTGCTCACACTTTAAAGGCTCATCCCCAAGTCACATACAAAGAAGAAGGAGCAAATGCAAGTTCTGCGGGTAATAACAACCACCACAGTGCTTTCGCCATATTTATTTTCTGCCTTTCAAAACAATTTTGAAGACAGAAATAAAGGTGCAGAAACCTTGCATTGCAGACTATATTACAATATAGTACAGGAAAGAGAAATTTGACGGAATGAGCAATGAGACAAGAAACAGGAGTTTTTTATAGGTAAGAGAAAGGGACATTAGAAGAAGACTAGAATCATAGAGAGCAGAGGGCGGCACAATGAAGACAATCCTTTACCGAGAAGACAGAGATAACGCCAGGGGATTTCAAACTTTTTTCCCCTGGCGTTATCTCTGTCTTCTCGGTAAAGGATTGCCTTCATTGTGCCGCCCTCTGCTCTCTATGATTCTAGTCTTCTTCTAATGTCCCTTTCTCTTACCTATAAAAACTCCTGTTTCTTGTCTCATTGCTCATTCCATCAAATTTCTCTTTCCTGTACTATATTGTAATATAGTCTGCAATGCAAGGTTTCTGCACCTTTATTTCTGTCTTCAAAATTGTTTTGAAAGGCAGAAAATAAATATGGCGAAAGCACTGTGGTGGTTGTTATCACCCGCAGAACTTGCATTTGCTCCTTCTTCTATATATATATATATATATATATATATATATATATATATATATATATATATATATATATATATATATATATATATATATATATATATAAAGGGTCTTTCTACAAGGACGCTCGAGCTTTGTCAGGCGATAGTGGCCATGTTGTTAAAGCGACATCTGGCAACTTCACTGTGAACTGTTCAATAGTACTTGGCAAGTCCCGATGGAAGGTTATAGCGTTAAACAGCGTGTGCAAATCATCAAATGTTATTATCAAAATCAGTGCTCCGTTCGACAAACGTTCCGCGCATTACGTGATTTTTATCCTCGCCACAATCGTCCTGCCGAGTCCACTGCTCGACGCTTGGTGGCTAAATTCGAGGCAAAAGGGTCGATTAAAAATCAGCCAACACCCGTACGTCGCCGAAACGCAAGGTCTACTGAAAACATCGCTGCCGTAAATGAGAGTGTACGGGAAAAACGAGGCAGTCAATTCTACGTCGTTCACAAGAACTTGGCCTTTCTGCGACTTCAATTTGGCGAATTATGCGTAGGGACCTGAGCCTGCACCCGTACAAAATCCAACTTCCCCGTGTTGGAATTTGCCCAAAATTTCCCCAAAAAATCATCTTCAGCGACGAGGCCCATTTTTGGATGAATGGATTTGTGAGCAAGCAAAATTGTCGGATTTGGCACAAAAACAATCCACATGAGATACACTAGCACCAATTGCATCCCAACTAAGTCACTGTTTGGTGCGGATTTTTGTCTAAGGGAATCATCAGTCTGTATTTTTTTAAGAACAAAGATGGGATTGCCATAACCGTCAACGGTGAGACCTACAAATCGATTATAAGCAATTTATTGTGGCCTCAACTGGATTATATGCCTGATATGGATACTGGCGACATGTGATCCTAACAGGACGGCGCTACGTGCCACACTGCGCACGCCACGATAGACATTTTGCACCAGCGATTTCAGGGCAGGGTCATCTCGCGTGGCGGCGACGTCAACTGGCCACAGAGATCATGAGATTTAACGCCATTAGACTACTTTCTTTGGGGCTACCTTAAATCGCAGGTCTATGCGAATAATCCGCAAACAGTTGATGTTCTCAACTCACATAATGAACACCATCCAGCAAATTCAGCCAGATTTATGCGACAAAGTCATGGAAAATTGGGCCTCCCGAATACCTTCCACTAAGTGAAGCCACTGCGGACATTTAAACGACATCATATATCATAATTAATGCCATAAAATGTACTTTCAAATTTAAAATAAATTGAGTGCATATATCACACACAACTTGTTCTATTTACATTTAAAAATCGAGCGACCTTATTGAAAGAACATATATATATATATATATATATATATATATATATATATATATTACTAGATTAGTTTCAGTTTGTAGTTTATCATACCCACTTCAGTCGTATACTGAGAATGCAATTGTTACAAAAGTCTATAAATAGCGTACAGATAAAAACCAAAACAAAAGAAAAACCACAAAGAAACACAAAACTGGGGAAACACGTCATTAATCAGGGGGTGTAAGTCTAAGATTATTGACTAAACTGTTTATGATGAGGTTACGGCAATGGGGGCTGCATTTCAATTGCCCATCTGACAAATTAAAATTGAAAATTTCTCTTTTTAATATAGATTCTACTATTTTTCTTTTACGGAAATCTTTACAATTATATATGATTTGTGCCTATAATTGTAAAGATTTCCGTAAAAGAAAAATAATAGAATCTATATTAATAGGAGAAATCCTCAATTTTAATTTGTCAGATGGGCAATTGAAATGCAGCCCCATCCTCACCATCAAATACCATTACCTTACTTTTTTCTACCTTTATTTTTAACCCCCTTCGATCGATGTTTCCAAATCTTTTTTCACTCTCAGCCATCAACGCCAGGGTTAACATAACATTTATGGATGACAGAAGCCCCAAGGGCCTACCTAAGGACATCCGAGTCAATCCCTTCATAAACTACATCCAATGGATTTAGTTTATGACCTCGAAGTTATCTCACTTCAAGTCCTCGTCGAAAGCTCTACCATGCAACTACATACAATAATATATATATATATATATATATATATATATATATATATATATATATATATATATATATATATATATATATATATATATGTGTGTGTGTGTGTGTGTGTGTAAATACATCTAAAAGATATATACTTATACCATTTTTATTTTTTAATGAAATTCGGATATATTTGTGCGTAGAGTTCTAATAGTACTCTACATGCTTTCGTTTTCTTTCATCCCTCTTCTTTATAATTTTTGTATTTATAAAATTAAATCGAAATTGACCGAAGGCGTCTTGGCCATACACTTCTCGAAAAGAAGCTACAATAATTTAAGTTATTGAAAGTGAAATCGTGTGAATGAAATGTAACCAATGTAAATTACTTAGGAAGCTAAGGATGGGATACCACAGAACGTGCAATCGTTCCATTAGAAAAGCTGATCTCTTATATCATGTACCAATAAGAGGCAATTGAGGAAAGATAAAACAACTGTCCTAAAAAGCAAAAAGGGTCATTGATTAAAAAATTGAAGAACCAGGAATATAATGAACAGCTAAGAATAAATTGCGGTTACCGACCGATGATGACAATAATTATATTATCATTAAAGTAATATTATATTACGCTATCGGAACTATCAAAAGTACAACTTAAAACATTACCACACATTTTAAAAAATATATGAATATAGTAACACCACTCTCTCATTAAACCCTTTCTCATGAATCACTAGGGCAAAGAATATTGGCAATTAATGTTTGCTATCTAACATGCGATCAATGACTAGCACTTAGAGGGCTCGATATTAACATCATCGTCCCAGAATGAAATATAAAATAAAAATTGCATCAATCCCAATTATTTACTCTTTAAAGAAGGCAAAATTGCTCTATCCCACTTTTGTCCCTCGTTTTATTTTTCGATAAGAATAAACGAATAATTATAACTCTCATTGATGATGGAGGCCTCGCAAATAATTTTAGTAGTTGCGGATAGATGGCTCTTGAGTCGTCTTCTTTGAGAAATTAAACTAAGATAAAAAGATAACCAACGTAGAAGTTTGAGAAAGCTTGAGTTCAGTTTGTTTGTTTTGTCGCATTTAAAATAGCCGAAGGAAATCTGTAGTTTGTGCATGATCTATGTCTTAAGTTGGTTTTCTTTTATCAATCACACAACAACAATATTGTGTGCCACATCGAAAGACTCATTTACTTCAACATTTCTACACAAAAAATTATTTTTCACTTGCGCGAATCTCGAATTGAATAAAATGTAACTTAATAAATTTGATTACCAAGAGCCTACCTCTCAGTCAACCTATCCACGGTGCTCTAACAAAGAATATTCTGCTCTCATTTCTTTTGTTATCACCACTTTTTTACAACTTCCCTCTCGATTGTCTACTTAAGAAATCACTGTCGAATAAACTAAACTTATAGGACTTTACTGCATTTTTTTTCAAAGCTTTGGATATCCCTCTTATAGTTTTCGCTTTTATGGATGATAAATTGAAAATCTCCTTTATGGTCTGCTCCAGTGATTCACTTAGGTACTTACCGAATTTACCTACTTTCATATAGAGTCGAGGAAGTTATAATCATTATATATCCACTTATAGGTGAAAACAATAAAGATATAAATTTCAGACATCATTATTATGTATTATCATCAAATAATATTGGAATTTATTTATAGATCTTTTTACTGTTTAACACTGAAAAGCAGTGATACATTGAGTATGTACCTGGTAACAATGAAGGATCAAAAAGCGTAAACCAGATAACAAATTAGTATAAAATTAAACAATTCATAATTAATTCTAGAGTTTTTATCGTTGACTTTAAATATAGTTAAGTATGTTCAATACCATCTCCCGCAAATGACATACCTGATCATTTATTACTAATGTAATGGTTTGGAAAGAAGTTCGAATTGGAAAGTTGATTGGTCAAACAAATAGCACAAATAATAACGTCACTTTATTCTCTCAGTATTCTATCTCTCAGCTAACTAGGTAGGTTCTGTCCAAATTATGTATGTCTCACTAGACCATAAATATCAGTTATCTTAATTTTAGAGTTTTATTAATATTCTTTATTTACTACTGATAAATGTGTTAAGTCATATCTTTTACAACAATTAACAATCATTTTTACAACATTAACCCTACGCAGACCGATTGATACCACACAATTACCACTAGAAGATGTTCACAGCAGCAAGGAATATAAACAAAATATCAAAACTAATGCCGCATGAAGTGTTTATAGGATACATGTACAGTCTGGTGGATATGAAGTTAACCGTATTATTCCTAGGAAAGTTAAATGATTTTACACTTTTAAATGAGACGTCTGAAGATACACCTTCTGCATCACAACACCCGACCGTTGAAAAACTTATGATAATTTGCAATAAAATGAAAGCTTTGCGAAAGTGCCACATAATTACTTTAGAGTTCTGCATCACATCTGATAAAGATAATCATGTTCAAATTATCCACATATGTATATTCCACAATAAAACACAAACTTTTGAAGACGCTTTATATTTAGATTTATTCAGAGACAAAATCGCAAAAATAACATCTTTACTTTCACGATTCATCAACGTCTTCCGATAGCTAAAATCCAATCGAGAAAACTAAACAATTAGCTTTACTTCATAGTGCGTAACCTTTGCAATAAATCTACCGCATTTCCGCAACTATTAGAAACGACATAGCCTACGCAGAGCGTTATTTAATAAATAAATATACCAAATTTCGGTAGCCTTATACTCGCAAGAATATCTGTGTCTATTCACTGGACAAAACGTATGTATACAATCTTTTATTTCAGGAAAGTTATTATAAAGGCATCCAAAAGACCACACACAAGTTTCCTGTCACCTTTTAGGACAAACAATAGACCTGTGAGCTGGGAAGGGGAAATAAAGAATAGCTATTATTCTTTTGTTACTCTCAGACATATCTGAGTTCTATGACTTTCAATATTTTTATCATTTTTATGTTAATTGTTGTAAATGATATGTCTTAACACATTTATCAGTAGTAAATAAAGAATATTGAAAAACTCTAAAACGTTTTAATATAATTAATTTGAATATTATATCTGGTAGTATTATAATCTGAAATACTTTTCTATTATTAAGGGAATCTTCTTTCTTAACTTTTTAAAGCTTTAGCGCCCATATCACTAGCAGATATTACATTTTTTAAGAGCAGAGACCTCAGTAATTTGATTAAGAAAATGCGAGAGGGGATAGCTCAATTATATGTCATCGAAAACTCGTCGCAAGAAAACTTTTCTTCGTTACCTTTTGGGTCAGAGTCGGTAGAATTGGACACTCCCTTGTCTTTATTAACTCAGTTTCATCTTTTACCTATGCAGGCTTCTCGGACTCCAAACATCACCTTTTCCTTTAACTTTACCACTTCATATCTACCCCTATCTTCAAAAGCTCTCTGTACATGTCCTTCATCAGTTTCTGCATTAAAATAAAATAATATGATTTCCCCCTTATCTTGATTCAAGAAAAGGAAACAAAGAAAACTGGTGTACTGGAACGAAAGCATGTGACGAATTGAAGGCAATCAGAGGAATAAATAAGCACAAGAGAAGAGTAAAATAGAACAAGGTCTATAAAAGAGTACAATATAAAGCCACGACAAGCCTGAAATCGGGAGTTGGGTGGATTTATCTAAAACCTGACGGCACAAATGGATACCAAACAGCACTTCTATGAACCGTATGGCTAGTGAAGTATGGTAGGACACATAATCAATCTCTCCATTCTTTAAATTAGTTTTTATATGATTTACATGCAATCCTTGTTTCTGAAATAAGTATTAAAGTAAACTTTACTACCTCCGTTTTTTTAATACATAATGCATGAATTCCTTGTTGTATTCTTAAGCATTCCAAGAAGCAATTCCCAAAATATACGTAATAGAAAACCAATTAATTATGACTTTTAATCCAATAAGTGTAAAAAGTCTGAGGCGACCTAAATGCTTGACCTTTTAAAAGACAGAAAAATCAAGTAACACAAAGTAACCATGGTAATCAGTAGGGGAAACAGAAGGCTACAGCGTAGCTTTGTCTGTTGCTAGGTAATTAAAGTCAAAGAAACCAGCTCAGCTAGTACGAAGCTATCATCAGTTTTATATATGTGATTGTAATCAATGATTAATTGTGGAGCAGTTAAGGTTAATTAATGATACATGCATCTACGACTAACAACAAAGAATTCAAATAGAAGAATAAGCTAAAGGAATTGAGTAGAAAGGATGGTTAAAATTGAAGATTCTTTCGAGAGCATAGGTAAACATATATGTAGGGCGGTTTTTATCTAGGTGTTTCATCACTCATAGACTAATTACAAGTAATGCAAATCATTTTTAAGGCGCCTTTATATAACTTTCCTTTCTCCATGACGGTACGAGTATCTTGGTAAATTGAAGAAGGAATTTTAACAACAAACTGAAACCTTCTCTCCAGAGATATACATTTTGTGTACTAAGTTCATGATACACCTGCTAAATCACTATGTCCACCATCCTACCTCTCCACCTTCATCTTTATTCTATCAGATTTTCTGTGATTTTTATTATCTTGACCTGATTCATCATTTTTTTTATATCATAAAATACACCAGACTAAAAATTAATCGTTGGTAAACTGATAAGGTCGCCTCCATTAATGAACTGTCGCAGATGGCACGAAGTCTACCCCGTTTTTGATCTTTTAAAAGTCGATAAGTGGTATTATCTACAAGTGGATTGATATAGAGCCTACTTTGAAACTGTAGGTCCCATTTGTTTGTCTTATAGCGGTATGTCATGGTTAACATCGAATGACGTTATGAAAGAAATTCAGTTAAAAGTGTCACCGCACCAAACCTTGAAGGCAGTTAGACACGACAACCCTGTATATAAAGAGGACATTTCTTAGGAATATCCCTTTTTTTGAAGTGTAAATTAACATGTCTTCAAAGGACGAAGTGAAACACTTGAAAAATAAAAGGGGAGTGATGATTGTGTGAATGGAAAAGTTGAGTGGATGGATGCAAGAACAAAATGAGGAAGATTATGTTGTGGGCTCTTCAGACTCATCTGACACTATTGGAGTACAGAATACAGCCACACTTGATGTAATTTTATTTGTTCTTAAAGTACTGTAGCAAACAGTGAAATAAAGTAAAGGAATGTTGGAGCTGTTCACAGAGTGTTGAGAAAGGAGTAGAATGTAGAATAAGAGCATGAATAACCCTTGAGTATCGAGTATAAAAGATAAGTGATGAGTGAATATAATGGTTAAGTTGGATGTAATAGGAAGTATGAATATTCAGTACGAAAAAGATTAAAATGTAAATAGAATTAGAAAATTAACTGTTTGGGGGATGGGTGTAAGTGGGTGTTGAGTAGCTTGGATATACATATGTGAAGAATAAATGTAGGCAAATTACCAATACAAAATTAACCCCAGAATTCCAAGAGGCTCCAAATGTTAAGAAAACTATTAAGTGAGTAGATGAAGACTACGGAAGAACTTCTAATTTACATATATATATATAAATATATATTAATGGAAGAATAGATAATGAAGCTCATTACTCGACTCGTTGTATAGAGAGAACATGTAAATGTTGTAAAATTACAGTACCTGACAAAGCTAAATTAAGTGTCCACGATGTTATCGGCACCAACGCCTTCTCGTTAGACGAAAAGCATCTTTCGTTCTCCGGACTTTCACCCTAAGGTCCCAATTACAAGGAATGTTAGAAAATTATTCGAGTCAACATAGAAAATATCACAAATGTACGTAAGCTGTGTCAGAACGAAGTGGTGTGAGAGATAAAGAGACATATGAGGGCAAGGAATAGATGGAGTTAAACCACTTAAAATTTCAATAACTCATACAATTTTCAGCAAAGTTGGCTCAAAGTTGCAATTGAGACACACTATAAATAAGAATAAATAAACAAAATCAATATTGATAGAATCCTAGAATACGCAAAAAATACATGAAAATGCCATTATTTTTCTAATTATACCGGTCGTTGTTAGTTACAAAAGATCATCGACTCACTTTGACATTTAAGATATTTATATTAATAAATTTCTCAAAATTTGGCATCGAGGCCATAATTTTCTTCCAGAGTAATTGGCAGAATGAAATAATTAGTTATCTCTAATTCAAGTATTAAATAAAATATAACTGACAACGAGAACATTACTTAACCTGTTGAAGATCAGAGATTTAAGACCACTTTTCTGTTTGTACGCAAGATCCACACCACCCACTAAACCACTCAGTCTAGCAATGAAATCCAATAGTGGTCTATAACTCGAAGGGCCAACAACGGTTGCTAAAGAATGAATTTCGCGTGTTTATTTTATCTCTATGCCAACATATTACTCTGCTAAAGCGCGCGAATCAGTAATCTCTACGTGACTGAAACATATGATTTTTATTTCCTTCAACATATCTTTAAGTGAATTAAGTATTTTGTTCTTAATTCAAATTCAATATTAATTGGAAAAGACTCATAGAGCGCATACATCCGCCAATTTGAGAAAATGATATATGTGGTAATGTTAAAAAGAAAATAAGTTTTATAAGGATCTGGATACAATCAAAAATCTAACCAACTCTTCCTTGACCGAAAGTAAAACCCTACACAAAGTTTTATTAAAATCCGTCAAAACAATGAGAGATATGTTGCACACAAACAAACAACAGTAATCAAAAACCTCTGCCCATGGGCGGATCTCTAGGGGGAACTAGGGTGCTGAGCCCCCCCTCCTAAAATTTATATTTATCTTTTAATCTAAAGTTGTATTCTGATATTGAAAACAGTTATGTAATAAAAAAAAACAGTTTTTTTAAACTGTTGCGATCGAATGTACTTTATATGATACCTTTGTAAAACACAGGTAAAGCATAAAATAATTATTAAATTCAGTATTATAAGGTAGCCGAGGTCCAAAAACTACAATAAACCACAAATCATAATTTTTTCTGATGCGTGAAAAAAATAGGATTTGAGAGTTAGTGCTCATTCCTGCGTGACAATAGTTATCTATTATGAATGCTATGCAAGATAACCATTAGTAATGATTAATTCCATTTTCTCAGACTACTCAGAGAGAGGAATTCAGGTTGGCCCACCTAACTATTTATCCTGGATCCGCCACTGCCTCTGCTAAACTTTTTTGACGGTTGTAATTGCCCAAACTATCCAAAGTATGAACTATAGGTATTACCTTAATGATCTCAGATTTTGGCCTTTCCATTTCATGGTATTACAATCATTTATTTTAGCCAGGCCTCTCATAATCCCCCCCCCTCCTCCCCACTGTCACAGGATGAAAAGAAAAGTCGGAAATAAACATTTGGAAAATCATATGGTAAAGGATAGATAAAATGGGCAGGACCATCGAGTCCCGCTACCTAATTTAAACACATTCATGGTATTATTATACATGAGAGAACACACATACACAGCGTTTATGCTAATTTTAGCCATAGATGTATGCAGTCATATTTAGTTGCTTTCGTCGTTACCCAGTTGCCACAGTCCCTACTGTTCCAGCACAAAAATAATGGAGTAAAATATATTTATATATATTCATAGATATTCACATTAATAAATGTATGTGAAAACTTGTATCAAAGGACACATGTAGAAGGTAAAAATATGTCATGAAAACTTGTAGTTCATAACACTTTGAAGGCAAAATTAAGCACAAGTGAGTTTAACGGCGTCCGTTCTAAGCTTTCGGCCGAAAAGTAAGGTCGTCAGAGACGTTCTTGCTATGAAGTTTAACCGAGAATCATCTCTGTTTTCTTCGCTCTCGTGAAAGTGGTGAAGTTAGTCGTGGTTAGAAAGTATGAAAATTAATGGTGAAGATAGTAATGATATGAGTAGCAATTTTAGGTTTGCAAAGGAATGCACAGGTGACTTGAGATCAGGCTGAATTCTCTCATGGTTTTTTGTCTTATGTCTGTGTGTTTATTTGGTTCTTGTAGTATTTAACTCTTTGATTTAGGGGTTTATTGCGTTTGTTTTTGCTTGCTTGTCTTATGGACACGTTATTTTATTTTTTCTTTAGTTATTTTATTAATATGATTATTTTGTTTTTGTGCTTTTACTTACATTTTACAGCGTACTCTTTTCGATTTACGGCATAGCTTTTATTTATCTCGAATCAAATATTTCTCTCTGAGTTCCATTTATCCTTCCGTTTCCTTCGTTTATTTTATTTATTTATCAATTGCTGTCCCTTAATTTAGTTTCATTCATACACCTACATAATATAGCCCATTCGTTATATTTTTATATCAGATTCTTGGTATTTTAAGGGAAATATCTTCCCAACGTAATCAATATGTTGACCTATCTTCGTTCCTTGCCTAATTTTGTTTATACCGATTATTCCTTCGTTTTTTTCTCCAATAAAAATATCTATTGTTAATTTTCATTCTGAATTTCCTCTTTTTTTAACTCTATATCTAAGTGGGTTAGATCTTCTATGTATAAATATACCCTTCTATAAAATCAGTGTTCTTATTTCTCGTAAAAATTATTTTTCATCATTTTAAAAACGTAAAGTTTGCCTATCGACTCTCTTATTAAGTTACCCACATTGTATAACTGACTCTGTGAAGATTAAGACTAATTGGACATTGTCATCTAAATCGTCGGATATCTTCTTCATCGTTCGTGCTTTATTCCTTATTTAACCTAGACTCATTCCACCCATTTCAAATAACCGGATTTCTAAGCGGTCCTTTTATTTTTTTTCCAAATATTGCGAAAAATGGAACTTTTTAATAGTTTCCAACAAAAGAGATCACACACATACGGCAATTTTGATGCTCAATAAATAGCTTCCTCTACCTTATCACACTCATGAATTCCTCGGCCTGCATTTGCCAATCAATATAACTTTTGCTACATAGGGTCGCGTATGCCCTCCTCTATGTCTGTACCCTCGCCTTCTCAAGGCTTAAATGTATCCTTCCACGCACGAATGACCAGACATCTCCTGATAATTGAAAAAGACCAAGCAATTGAGTGGCCTGAGCCACTCAATTGCCACTTAATCTATGAACGTCCAGTTCATAGATTAACTGGATCTTGGATCCCTTTTAACAATTATTTTGTAAACAAAACTATCGATCTCAATTGCTGCAAAGTTTACCATATCAAGAAGGTTAGACCTTTTGACACCCCTGATGAAAATCTTTCGAGAACTCCTTGGTGTTTTCACCCAAGAGGCTCCAATCTATTATTGAGAAGTACATATGATTATGCCTGAAAGCTCTAGCACACTATAAATATTAAATTAAAATAAAAATGGAATCCTCAATGCCAATTAACACAAAGAAATCATTTTATTAATGAAATCTATAAGGGAAATGCTCGGTATAAAAGAAATTAAAGAAGAAACAGAAATAGGAAAAAGTAATGAAATACTCTGAGAAGATATTTCACTTAAAATAGCTGGAATCTGATTTAAAAATATAACGAATGGATTATATTAAACAGTGATATAAAATGCAAATATATTGAAAGAAAGCAATGATAAATGAAAAAAGAGAACGAATGGAGCTTAGAGAAAAGTATTGGATGCTAAACATGCAAAAATTGGAGATAAATTCACGAAAATGATTTAATACAAATGCAAAAAAATATATAGGAATATTTGAGCAATTATTTACTTAACTAATCAACTACATAAGAGTAAATGAACAAATAATTCACAGCAATGTTGAGCTTTAAGGCTGTGATGAATGAATTGTAAACAATGGAAATTCCTGCTTAGGCCTAGAATGATCGCTAAAGGCTAATAACAGCGGCGATCGGAGTTGTTCACATAGCGTCAATCATAATAAATTGGAAGGAAATTTATATACTTTCTCCTCTTCGATAACCATAAAATAAAGGATTACATTTTATTCACAATCGGTAATCTCATTAGGTACCCTTTCGAGTATGAGACCTTCCGTGGTTGCAGTGACTTATGTGGTGGCAATCTTAGGTTTTAGTATGAATAAACACTAGTGGTAACGGTTTGGATTGTTCTTCCATTCCTTGGTCAATCGGGTCTTGAAGATGCTCACATTGTTTGCACTAACAGTATCTTGAGTTAGCTGGTTCCAGCATATGAAAATCTTGTCCCTGAGTCTAGGTTTGTGTTATACTGGAGTTTGAAGCTATGTCCCCAATTATTTTTATTTGGTGAAAACTGTATAAACATCCTTCACGCTCACCGCAAGGTACTGGGTTAAACTCCTCCAAGCTGTGATTCATCTTGAACATTAAGATAGATTAAAGTTTGATTATATTTAAAATAAGGTCCATATATAATTTTATTAATTTTCTATTAATAAAAATTATTCACACCGCTGTAATAACTCGCTCATTTTTGCCAGCTATTGAGTTATGATAACCTTCAGCGCGTCCAGGGTTAACAATTTAAGGGAAATATATAGGTATCTGATTAGTTTATCTAAGGCTATATGTTTTCCATACGGGCATTTAGTTACTCATCATTTTTACAAACACGTCGCTGAAGATGGCAAGTGAAATTGAGATACCCAAGAGGGCTAGATAAGACATTATTTGCTGACATAAGCGAGGAAATTGATACTAGATGGTATAAGCATTGTATGGAAGTACAAAGTTAAGGTACAGTGGAATCTATATATAGTGTGGGAAGAAATAACTATTCGGACACCTTCAAAATTTGATTTTAATAGACTTCCAACCCATCAAACTTCATGAAATTTGCAGAATAAATGTATATTAACGTAAAGTTAAAAGTTCTGTGCACAAAAAGGAATGAAACAGAATTTATATTTAGGATGAGCATAGCAGGGCTGCCTTCCAATCCGACTTCTCGAACGTTGAACTAAAAATAGTTAAGCAATGCTTGCGTTTCTATTGTAGCGCACACAAATGAAGTAATACATACAATAGAAAGTTTGAGTCTTGGCTATTTTGAGTCCCTTTGCTTACGTGCGAACGCTCAATCGCGGGTTGGAATGGTTCAGTAGGAAATGAGCGAGGATCACTCCACCCTAATTTACTTCGAATCTAGCAACTTTAAAAAAGTGGAGTTCAACAACTTCTGCATAAATAACCTATAACTAAGTAAAGTCACTCACTTATAACCATACACTGACCTGTTTGCAGTCTACTGCTAGAGTCGCTTGATTAACATGCTAGAGACGAGAGAGTTGCGTGCCAAAGATAGAAGAAATGCGAGAGAACGCGTCCTGTACGACATTTAGAGCATCAGAAATCTAACGATTGTTTCACGTAAGCTGCAGGATCTAATCCAAAGGAGGAGAACAGCAGAACGAACGGAAGAAGTACTACGAACGGAAAAGGCACCAACTAAGAGCTTGTGGTCTGTAAAAAGGAGAAATCCACTCCCTTCCAAACAAAGACAGAAGTAGTGGACTGCGAGGTCAATTCCAAGGAGTTCTCGAGAAGACGCACTGAATCTCTTAGAAATCAGAAAGAGAGCGAGAGAAGGCAAGATGTTGCGATTAATCATTAACCTTCTGCAATGGAGTCGCTCTTATGCGAGTTAAGGAAGCGTCCTAGGCAACGCTGATAGGAGATTCAGGACATTGATGAGCGAAGAAAACAGCGCTGACAAAAACCTAATGGTGCGAGAAAAATCTTCATGCGCTTCAGGTGAGAACTTGAACACAGAATTCCTCTTAGTTTTCGACCGAGTGTGTACAAGGGCTGCATGGCAAGAACACAGTCAGGAATTAATCTGTGAGAAAGGTTGATGAAAATCTCATATCGCAGACTCTTGACCCTGAACAGGGCCAATTTCATTAGGAAAAAAATGGTGTTTGAGGAAAGACAGTTGTGATACAGCGAAAAGATATTAAGAAGTATAGTGTACAATACTATACATTTTCAAGCGAGAAACCCGCGATAAAGGGTAGAAAGATGTTACTCGAGGGACGAAGAAGCTATTAGTAGCTCGTCGTTGTATCAAAAACAGAAGGGAAAATCACTGTTAAAAAGCCCATAAGGTATTCAAAACATCTCAAACAAGCGAAAAGGAGTGGTGATAGCGGTCAGTGAGGCCTCACTGGGATAAACAAGAATCTGATTGAAAACTTGAACCAAATTGAGCCGAGAGAAGAAGAAACATACGAAGAGAGAATAGGAGAAATCGGGTAGGTATGGCACGATATATCTATCCAGGATAGTAAGAGCGTTCAAAGACCTGTAATTAACTATTGCCCTGGAGTCATCAGGAAGGGACTGAGGTATTACGTGGGATGGAGAGGTCCAAGAAGACGTGAAAGCACAGGCAATTCCAGCATTTAGCCTAAATTTGAACTGTTTTGCATTGCAGAGAATAGCTGGGGCTCGATGTCTAGAGGGATTGAAAACATAAATTCTTGTCTTCTCTATCCGTCGAGCCAGACTGTGCTTAATCGACCTTTCTTTCGAGTGTGGAAGGGAAGTTATAGGAAACTTCTGCGAAAGGCGCTGAAAGTGGGATTTAGCTAAAAAGAGAGGGAGAGACAGGAGAGAATTTTGAGAATGGGAAAAGTAACCACAGCCAATAAGAGAAGTGGTGAGGTCGATAAACTTGCGATTCTGAGAGTCAGACAAAAGGTCTTTGGCAGAAAGAAAGCCGAGGTCCAAAATAGGACAGTCTACGTCGACAATAACGAAGGTCCATCAAAAAACTCGACTGGGGCAAAGAGAAACTTGACGACCACGTTTTCCTTATGTCAGAGGAACTAGCCATAAGAAGAATGAAATCCGAGGAGGGAAAGCTTTGCAACCATACGCCAGTGTCTACTAAGAATAAAAAACTAGAAAGAGAGTAATAAATTAGATAACGGGGGCCAACCTAAAAGGTAAAAGATACGTCAGAGGTGGTCGACCCATGAACTATCTGGCTTCCTAGTTTTAGGAGATTTACCAGAAGAGTAACAGTGCTAAGATGAAAAGTTTAACTAAGAGGTATATTATGGCAGCAAAGGACAAGAATTAAAATATCGGAATGGCTGCGTTCATTTTACACCTTTATTGCTGTATTCTTTATGGTGAAAGCTCATATCCAACAATAAAGATTTAGGAGGGTATGTATAGCCGGAAGAAAAAAAACCTCTAAAATTGTTAGCCTTATTTCTCCTGCTGTAGGCTGTAATTGAATGGATTGTATGAATTAATGATAGAATTAAGGAGCTTGACAAAGCAATAGATCTCATACCTCTCTTGCTAATGATGGGCCCGGCGGGGGTAGCTTGTTTGAGAATTAGATATGAATTGTACTTTGGAAATAGGTTATTTAACACTGGTTTTAGGATGCTGATAAGGTTACGAGCTACGGTTCGGAAGTTGCTCTAAGGATAATCCGCGATAGGATTGAAAGACGATTTGGCTAATAAGGGAACGTCACTCGCTAATCTTTTTTGTCGTTCTATGCATTCTGATAGAGCAGTTCTTGGGTGTCCGTTGATTGTGGATGTGGCGATGACTTCCAACTTCTACACATTCTCACAGTTACACAAACTGTTTTTTCACGATCATCATACAGTTACACAAACTGCTTTTCACGATCATTCATACATGACCCCACCCACTGGCGGATATACAGCTTCTGCCCACTTCCATCACACATAAATACGCAATATCTCCCTTCTCAAACACACTATACTCGACACAGTAATCCACATCACATCAGAAAGCACAAGTATCTTCCATTCGCGTTCGCATACGTTCAATCATCGATAAGGACTTTTAACTGACCTAAATTCCGCCTATTGACCTTATCAAACATTCATCGGTGGAAGGATTCACACTTTTATATGTGGACATCACGAAAAAGGACTTAAATTACCTAAGTCCACCCATTCGCCTTATCATAGACCTCTCCTTGGACGAACACACAATAAAATAATCATAGACTTGGTCTCCACCCTGTCATTTATTGTCATTCGTGACCCCAATAACTTCATGACACTCCACTTATCAGGGACGAGCTCTAATTCACTTAAGTCAACTTATTCACTTCATCAAGAATTCCTCTGTGTACACTGTAGGGGAATAGTCCCCCCCCCACACCCCGTTCACTCGCGGTGCAGTCACAAGGCGGTTACCGTAAAGACATCCGCCCCAGGCATCGGCGGGTCTATTGCGTAACCGCAGCATCGCCTATTTTAGTGCCATGAAAGACCTTAAAGGTCAAAATGCAAGATCTCCCCCAGGAGAGTGAGATCCAGTTTCACGTCAAATAAGAAATTGGAGACGTGTTTCTCCCAATCTCGAAGGATAACGAGGAGCCGATGTTTGACTTCGTGGGAAAAACCGTTTGGAAAAAGAACTCTCCTGGGGCCGTCCTCAAGCCCCTCCCCCCCTTACCACTCCCCCAGTGGGGTGACGAGGTATAAATGAGGAATTCTGAGGAAAATCGAGGTAGTATACGTCAGTCTCTAGGTGACGAAGTCTTCGGATCAGACCGAACTACCGAGACTGAAGAGGTAGTGTACTTGGCTTGCCAGACCAAGAAGTACCCTGCAAGAGAGGCAGGGCTACCTACCTTAAGGGGCTAAGAAGAAGCTCATCCTCGAGCTAAGTCCCTGGTTATCAAACCAAACGATAAGTTAACTTTGTTAAGTTCAACTTACTCTCGACAGAGAGACTCCTCATATCCTGGTGCACCTTAAACACCAGGGGATTCCTCGTCCTTGAGGAATTAAGAAAAGAAGAAGGAAAAGGCTTCCCCCTCGAGCCCGTTACTCGGTGGCCACACCAAACTCCTTAGTTAACTTGGTGAGGAACCAAGTTCAACTTGTTCTTGTCAGAGAAATCCCTCTCCGTTATACTCGCCCTTGAGGAAGACTGGAACTAAGAAGAAGCTCATCCTCGAGCTAGTTCCTTGGTTACCAAACCGAACTTTAAGTAACTTATTCTCGTCAGAGAAACCCCGTCTCATCGATCCTCGCCATTGAAGAAGACCCTCCCCGAGTTCAGTCTTCTTCAATGAGGAAATAAGTAACGAAGGAGAAAAGCTCCTCCTCGAGCTCGTTACTCGGTGATCACACCGCACTCCAAGTTAACTTGATTTAAGAACCAAGTTTGACTCACTTTCGCCCGAGAGACCACGACTGACTAGGTGTTGCATAAGGCACCGTATTTGTTCTCGTTTTTGAAGAACCCCCCCTTCCCCCCGGAAGAACGTGTGGACCCCCCAGCTGCCACCCTCGCCAAAACGACCGTGTGATTTCGCCCAGCTACATCTGGCAAGTCGGCACGCGTCGAGAGTCAATAACATTTCTGAGGCCCTTTAAACTCCAGATGAGTCCGTAAGCCTAATTCTTATATTATTGTTGTGTGTAAAGAAATTAACCAATTTTTGAGGGGTAAACTAATTTAATTAATTCTTGTTTATAATAATATTTAGAGTATTGCTGTAGTTAATGTTTAAATGTTATGTATTCAATTGATAAACGTAAAATATAAGTTTATTTTGGGATTATTTTGCGTTTCTCTTATATCCATACGTGTTTCGGAACGGTTCTGTTCTTTAAGATATTCAGATATCAATATATATTAGACACTCTTAGCACTCTTAGAATAGAACAAAAAGGGAGGGGGGGCATTCTTGAGAACACACTATTATAAAAGTGGTGTCAGGTTAGTAGGGTTTTTATTAGAAAAAATTCTATGACATACACAGTTATAAATATAAACTCCAGTGTTGATAGGGATCACTCGCCTCTCATTCCTGATCTCAATTCACTCATTGTTAAAGTTGAATATTATTTTGATAATAATATGGTGATGGAAATTGCTTCTAATTCAACCTGCGATTCAAGAATGGAAATTTGAGTCTACAAACCGAATTTCTGTAGAAAACTCTTGCCAAATAAATAAAACTTAGCATTGGTCTTTAGAGGAAGTGGAAGAGCAACGTTAAGCAGTCTAAAGTAATGACCCTGGAGTGACTCGAAACCGGAGTAATTTCCGATGCCCGCAATAAAGTAGTGACCATCCTGCTATGAATTTGAACACCTGGAATTTTTCTTATTACTTAGGTATGTCTGATAATATGTTGGTGTTGGTTTGCGCGCATGTCTCCCATACATCTGGAAAGTAGAATAAACGTATCAGCTTCCTTATAACTTTTGAGGGGAAACATAAAAAATGGAGATGATATTAAAATGTATAAAATCATGGTATCCGTATGGAGTACGTTACAGACAAAATTTCTTCATATAACACAAGATATTTGTTAATTAATATGATATTCTATGTCGACAGGATGTGATAATGATATGTTACTGGCGAAAACACTCAAGCATGCCGTAAAGAAAAGAAGTCTGATACACACGCTGTACGATGAGGGTTTCAGCTGTCGACAAATCGCCCAGGAAGTCGGCGGATAACATTCCAGTGTTACATAAGTGCTGAAGAATATCCGAGAAAGTGGAAACATCCAAGACCGAACTCTTTAAGGACGACCCAGGGTCAGTAAACAACGTGATGACAGGTCGCTGTGTCGCATGAAGTTTCAGAATCGTAGGGAAGCCGCAGTCCAGCTATAACATGAATAGAAAGAGGGCGGCCAGATTAATGCATCCTTTAGAACAGCCTGTGGCAGGCTGTTTGCACAAGGAGTCAAGAGTGGACTCAAGAGTGCATAGTATCAAATGTAAAACATGATGGTAGCTCTGCAATGGTATGGGGCTGCATGTCAAGTTCAAGGGTGGGTCGTCTCTTGGTTGTGATGGCATCATTAATTCAGAGATTACCAAACTGTCCTGAAAGATTGTATGCTGCCCTTGGCCTGAAACATCTCCAGAAATGCCCTATGTTGCATGTTTCCGTCCACTATACAGTGGTTCAGGGGCAACAATATCGCGTGATGGACTGGCCACCTCAGTCTCAGGGTATGAGTGCACTAGAAAACCTCTAACAGGACCTTAAAAAGGTTGTAAGACGCCATCAGTTAGCCTTCAATGAGCAACGGAAGGCAGTCATCACCGAGGAGTGTACCAGCACCACACCCATCATGTGTCGCACCCTCAGAGAGAGCATTCCTGAAGAATAAATGCTCTCATCACTTTCAAGATACTCTCGACACGCTATTGAGCTTCCTGAATTAGTTTGATGATGCTGTAATTATATCAGATCTTTATCTGTTATATGTTGCTGATGTTAGATGTTCTGGCAAATTTGATTAATTATTTGGGATTGTTTTGAGGATATATAACTTAATTTTCTCTATTCCTCATTGTATCATTCTTGTGTTTATTGATATGCAAATAAAAACTTTTGGACCAAATTTACAGTGTTTCTCATCCTGGTGTTAGAGCTAATCGAATGCTCATTTAATATCGTTTCTTGCGGAGAGGTATGACCGCAAATGTTACTAAATGGCCAACCTGTCAAAGTACAATGCCTCACAAAGACACCCCTGGTTCCTTTCTATCTTCTATCGTCGCGCCTTGGCGCAATTGACCTCGAACTGGTTGGTCCTCTATCCTATTACACAGGCCTGCGTTT
This sequence comes from Ceratothoa steindachneri, assembly GCA_963969495.1. Lineage (NCBI taxonomy): Eukaryota > Metazoa > Arthropoda > Malacostraca > Isopoda > Cymothoidae > Ceratothoa > Ceratothoa steindachneri. Next base: position 223,842,393 of record OZ018318.1, read on the forward strand.
GAAAAGCATTTTTATGTTCCCCAGGATTTCTTTGTGGTTTCTTAATGAATCAAACCTCCTGAGCTCAAAAATTAATGTATTTTAGTTCAATCAGCTCAGATTTTCTCAGTAAAGCATACACCATTTTCATTGAGATTACCTCTTTTTCCTGAAAAAAAATTTCAGAAACCTTTCTCTATCTAATAATGCATTATTATTGTTAATCATAAAACAGGAATAAACGCATGTAAACAATGATCCTTTTAATAAAACAAAAAATTAAAGAATGCAAAATAATAAAGAAAATAATTCTAATTTCCAAGAAAAGACCTTGACGATTTTCTTTTGTGTCTCTCATCACGCTTCAAACACCAAGAGTAGTCAGCAAGCATGTCTACGTCCCATTTACCCTTGTACCTCGACTTCATTGTTTTTATGTCCTGGTGGAATCTTTTTCCCTGTTCTTCACTGTAATCCTCGCAGTTGTCGGGAAAATAATCGAGATGGGACTGTAAAAAGTGTATCTTTATAGACATTCGAGCTCCCAAATGTTTGAGACTTGTTAGGAGCTGATTGACCAGGGCAACATATTCTGGGCTTCTTTTATTGCCCAGAAAATTGTTAAATAGAGCTTTGAAAGCTTTCCAGGCATCTTTTTCTATCTCCATCATTGATGCCTGAAACTGCTGATCTGAGGTCCATCAAAAAATTCCCGCATGGAGCTCAGCGTCACTGATTTGGGGAAATTTTTGAAGAAGAAATTTAAAAGCTTGGCCTTCTTTATTAAGGGTTTTGACCTAATTTTTTATCATTCCAAGCTTTAAATACAGTGGAGGAAGCAGTATTTTGTGAGGAAGCACTAAAAGTTCAACTATCACATTGTTTGATCCAATTCTAAATGCTTCTCATGGAGAAGCATAGTGCAAACTCTCTGCACGACTCTCTGATAAGCATAGGCAACAGGGATGCTTCATGTAGCCTGTTTGCATCCTAAGTATAAGAGACACTACCTGAAAAGAAATTTAGAAGGGTATGTAAATTGAAATTGCAATATTTCTAAAAACAAATTCAAAGTAATATTTCTTTAAACAATAAGAATATGATTATGTACTGAAAAATCTCGTATGCCGATGCATTAAATCATTGTTTTGGAACTAATTGGATATATGTACATCTTATTTTGAGTTTATTGAGTTATGTTGTATACCTTCTCAATTAGGATAAGTTCCCCATTAACCCCAAAAGATGCATTAACCTATAGGGACACACTTAAACAAAAAAATATAACTAAAAAATGACTCATGATTTCCAGATTTGTATTCTTGTAAAATGTAAGTTGACCAAAAGGTGTGTGTGTATACAAGTATTAACAATTAAAAATGAAAATGTCAATATCAAAGAGCTTAGAAATGCCAAGTGTAAAATGATCTTACCTTTAAGCCACCACATATCCTCCAATTGTGGGTAGAGTAATTTATTGCATCAAGCAATATTTCCATATTTTCATAACTTTCAGTAAGTTGGATTGAATGGCCTATAAGAACGGAAGCTTTCTTGTTACCAATATTCAGTAACACAGCTTTTAAACTTCTACTGGAGGAATCTATGAAAATTCTCCATTCTAATGGGTTGTAGGGAATTCCAAGAGCCTCAACAAGTCCTTTAATATTGGCGCAGTATACTAAAGACCTAGAAGAATCCTGTAAAAAATAGCTTCGAAACTCTTGTTCTCTATTTCTGTACCAAAAAAATGTTGTTTCTTTAGCGAGAAGATTACTTTTACGAAGACGTGAGCCAAGAAGTTGTGCATTCTCTCTTGAAAGCCCCAGATTCCTGGTCAAGTTGTTTAACTGTACTTGAGTGAATGGTCTTGCGACCATATCATGTGTGGAAACCTGATAAGACTCAGATGTTTCATAATCTTGATCAACTTCCATATTAATCTCTTCATGGAGCTCTATATGTTCAGGGGTAGAAGGTATAGGAATTCCTGGACCATGGGGCAGGGGTTTGATGGCAGAAGGAACATCCGGATATGCCACACTATGTTTATTCTTTTTATTTATACCTTTAGAAAATATAATTGCATATTACATAAAATAATTGATTTAGAGTTGCAGAGAGTACATAAATGTTTAGTAAAAGATATGTTCATGCTGAAGTGAACTATGTTAGTTTTTTTAATTTTATGCTAAGTCTATGCATAATAATGACATTTTCAGGAGGCAGTATAACACAGAAAGTTTAAATATTTGATACAAAGCTCACCTTTAAGATTTTTCATGTAAAAATAGCAGTCTGTAGTGTGGTCGTTGCCCTCTCTCCACACCATGGAAACACGAAAAGAGAGAGACTTTTGTTCGCCCTGACTCCAGCGTCTTAAACTTATGTAGCCTTCCTTGCAGCAGATATGTGGTGCAAATCTTTTATCTTAATCTCCTAGCCTTACTCCAAATTATGCTTGATACAAAGATTTAATTACAGGAGATATTGTACATTGCTGCTCGGAAAAAGTCACTTTGCCACAAACATAGCAAAATCTGTCGGAGCTATTCTTACATTTTCTGGGAATTTTTAACTCAACCACTATTATTATTATTATTATTCTTATTATTATAATGCTGAGCAATTCCTAACCTACAAAAATATAAACTTATTAACCTTATTACTTTAAATGTACACAAAATTGATTGCGAATACAGTAGTGCAAAAACTATTGAAATTTTGATGTAATATAGGCCATGTATAAACTATAAAATTATTATCCCTCCCTGTATAGCAAAACTGGACCTGATAGAGAAAAACGGATGCCAGATTCGGATTTAGGAGGTCAATTTTATTAAGAAACACTACAGAAAACCTAAGGTACATTTTTGACGCAGACCAGTGTAATCAATGCTGAACTATCTACAATTGTGCCCAGACTGGTGAGTGGGGCATTACGCCTTGACTAAAGTTTCCAAATGGCGTTCATCTTAATTTCTTCAAAATACGATCCGCTTCTAGGAGGGGGGGGGGGGATAGCGGATCGAGAATTGCAAGTAAGAAATTTAAAAGCTTCGCTTGACTGAGAACTTTTTGAGACTCAGGAAGGCGCAGTTGATACGCCGCTCCCCGATGGTAGTCCGGTAACACAGGACGTTGTTCGTAACTTGTGGCACGTTAATTTTGTTTTTATTTTTCACCGCCTCTTTTATTATACCCCTCTATTAACAGTATTAAACAGAAAGATTACCTTGAGAATAAGTTAAAAGATTTGAATGAAATAGTACAATACAGAAAAGAGGTAAATGATGCAACTGTACGGGTAATGGAGTCAATATTATAAGTAAGGATGGGACTCCGTTTAACTAAAAGTAAGAAAAAGCAATGTTTCAGTTGCCTTTTAGTCAGGTTGGTTCACTTTCATGGCGTATGATGGTGGTATAGTTGTTGAGCACATTTCGTGTTAGTTACATTCCCTCAATGGAATTGCTTGATGGCACCAATCCATAGTTGTATAGTAACTTGTTTATGAGAGCATTTCATTCGCCATGCCAATGCATCAGGAATTGGGGTGCTCACAGTCACTTAGGATATATGTATATTGATAAATAAAGGGTTTAGGACCGGAGGAGGCAGCTGTTTTCCCTAACAAGGCTGCAAGATTTTCTCTTTTTGTAATAAATAAGAATATAAAATTTGAAGGGAGATGATGTGGTGGTTACGTTCTTATTTTTTTATTGATTTTAATATTTTCTTATCCACTTGATAGCTGGTACTCATAGTGGCTTTGCAGTAGAGGCGGAGGAGGGTGTGTGTGTGAGGGGGGGGGGTTAATTGGTGAAAAACGTGACTAATATGAATCAGTGATCAAGGTGGCATTGGCAATTATTAAGCTTAGTGGCGCACGATTTTTCTTAGCGATTTTTTGCGTTTTGGGGTTGCATCATATTGTACAGGGTGGGGCAGAGAGGACGGACGTTTTTGAAAAATTCACAATATCAACTAACAAGGTAGTGGACCATTTAACAAATTAAATAACTACCTATTAGTATGTAGTATCTAGTCAAGGACCCATTAGACAAAATTGAAATATTTAAATCAAATAATGTTCCGCTGGTGTTGTTAGCCCCCCTGGGGCTAAGTAATAGACATTTCAAAAACGTCCGTCCTCTCTGCCCCACCCTGTATTATATATAATTTTTTAAGGGAAGTTCGAAATAGGAGTGCTTCATCTCCATACCCCCTTTTAATTGTGGGAGGTTGCGCCCCAGCCTCCGCTATTTTTAATAATATAGTAGTATTCCTTCGTAGTAATAGCTAACAAAATCGTGCGCCACTAATCTTAACAATTACCGTGGCATTTATCTTTGTATTATAATTTAATTGGTTTTCCTTGTATTCAAGTTATATTGTTACCGGACCTAAGGCGAATCTTCAAAGACCTTTAATGGTTTTTGACAAGGACAAGGCAGTCACACTAAACAAGTTTTTCTCAGATGTTTTCACAGAAAAAGATACAACAAATATCCCTCAACCAACAGCAGCATTCTTGAACTCAATGATTACGAGTATAGAAATAACTAGAGAAACAGTGTTGAAGGCCTTAAAGGAACTAAAACCCTATAAATCAGCAGGCCCAGATGGACTACATTCAAGGGCACTTAAAGAGGTTGCAAAGGATATTACATTACCACTGAGCATCATCTTTAAGAAATTGCTAGATGAGGGCAGAGTACCGTCTTCATGGAAAAAGGCTGAAGTGGTGCCAATCTACAAGAATGGAAAGAGAGAAGGATGTGGCAACTACAGAGCAGTAAGTCTCACTTCAATAGTTTGCAAAATCATTGAAAAATTCATAAGAGGAGCAATTATGCAACATCTGGCAGGTAACGACATCTTTTCTATCTATCAACATAGATTTAGGCAGGGAAGATCCTGTAGTACTCAACTACTGGAAGTAATGGAAACATGGACTAAGATAATTGATGAGAAAATTTCATTTGAATATATATATATATATATATATATATATATATATATATATATATATATATATATATATATATATATATATATATATCTGTATTATAGCAGGGGTTTTGATAGTGTGCCCCATCAGCGCCTTCTTACAAAGTTGCAGACTTATGCCATCCGAGGAAATTTTTGGGAGAGGATACGAGGATTCCTGATGGAGAGACAACAAAGGGTCAGAGTAAATGGGGATTACTCATGTTGGAAACTTATCAAGAGTGGTGTACCTCATAGATCGGTACTGGGACCTGTTCTGTTCCTCTTTTACACAAATGACCTACCAAATATAGTAAACTCTCAAACAAGATTATTTACAGACGATACAAAGATTTTAGGGAAGTTAACACAGATAAAGATACGGTACAATAACAGGGAAATCTTGAAGCTGTACAACAGTGATTTAGGAATTGGCAGCTCCCTTTCAATGAAACCAAGTGTAAAGTAATGCATTGTGGCGCGAATAACTTGAAACATAACTACCACATGGAGGGAAAAAACTCGGTAATAATAATTGAAGAAGTAGACCAAATAACTAAGAAAGATAACTCCCTAGTGGGTATCATAAAGAGAAACTTTAAATACCTGGATTCTAAAAGTCTACTATTGTTGTATAAGACACTCATCGCCCACGTTTGGGCGATGAGTAGTTGAGTATGGAACCCCATATACAAAAAAGATGCTAAAGCAGTAGAAAGTATACAGCACAGAGTTACGAAGTTGTTACCCGAAGTTAAGGCTGGCTCTAGGTCATTCGGTGCCCTAGGCAAGAGTGTACTTTGGTGATGTCCTGATGCGCTACCCCGCCCCTACTTTAAGAAATAAAACTTGTCGATATCAATAAAACGTATTTAAGAGAAAACGTGTCAAGTAGCCAAAGTGTAAAGGGTGTTTCAAATTTATTATACATATATTTTTTTATCTGTAATTTGGCGCCATAAGCAGCCGCCTGTGTGCCTATGTGCAGAGCCAGCCCAGCCTGAAGTAAAAGAACTGTCATACCCGGAGAAATTAATTAAGTTTGATCTACCGACAATGGCATATCGGAGAAAAAGAGCTGATGTGCTACAAGTTTTTAGAATAATGAGTAATATAGATAACTTAGAAATAGAGCACTTCATTGCAATAAACACCAACCAGACAACCGGAGGACACGATAAGAAATTATCCAAGAAGAGAGCAAACGAGATCCAACGGCAATTTTTTTTTCTCCTAACGGCTGGTGGATGAGTGGAACTCCTTGCCCAACCAAGTTATAAAAAGTACCACCATCAATCAATTCAAGTCCGGTCTATTGTACCACTGGAAGAGGGATCCAGAGAAGTTCGGCGAGACCTTCAATACCCGAATTCCTGGATGCCTGAGGAGAGCAACGGAGAAGCACATAAGCTCATAGCTTCAAGCCTTTACAGTGAGTGAAATAATGTTTCCCTAAACCGCCACCTTATTGAGGGAGCGACTACTTCCAGTTTAGAGGTGAAGGGTGGCTTTACAGCGAATTATTTATCAGACTCTAAAGATAATTGTTTCTAACGGTGTTCTTCTTGGCTGGGCTTGTAGAAGGTTCAAGGTAAAGTTGGACTAGCAGAATAAATTACTTATTCTAACAACGGAATATTATGATTATAATCAGCGAGAGAGACGGAATGTATTGGGCGAGAGACTAGTAGTCTATATATTATTCGACGCGAGTAAGAGTTAAGAGAGAGACAAGATTTATTGGGTTTCAGCGAGAGCGTGAACGCAGACGTATTCGTTATTATTCTCTCTGATTCTTTCTGATTAACTAATGATTAAATGACCGTCTTCTTTGTATTTATATTTGCGTTCTAAATACAAAGAGCGTGACCTGAAACATGGGACGGCTACCGTCGGACGGCCTATAGGTATGGCGTATTTTGACGTTATATGTCCCTTTTATGTGAAATGTGCGAAAAGGGGAACTCTTTTCGATGTAGCAGGCTAGGTTATGTGATTAAACTCTTCCTTAGGATAAAGGAAAATATTGAGCTGGATTCTTTATTCCTTGGTAAGCAGCTGGAACAAGCCTCGAAATGGCGAACGGATATGACAACTTCTTTGTTCGTGAATAATAAGGATTGCTAACTCTATATTTCTACAAAAATACACCTATATAAATAGTCATTCTATCTACTCATAATTCTACAAAATTCATCTAATTAGGATTGAGATACATTTAATTGTCATACTTATGTTGATTTTTTAAAATAACAGACCTTAGAGTCAACAAAATGGCCAATCAGCTTTTATACATAAGTACTGCAATAATTGTCCAATCAGCGTCACAAAAGATTTAAAAAGTTAATATCGCTCAAACGGTTTGCATGTAAACGCGGCTGAAATCCATCTTCCGGCACAGAAGGCTAGCGTCACTACAAGGAGAGTCAGAATGTGGCAAGGAGAGAAATCTCTAAGCTATATAAGTTCAGAAATCTTAGCTCGGTGAATATCAGGAAAATATACCTGATGTTTATCCGGGCTAAGCAAATCTACCCTGTCGTAGTGACTCAAACGGCCAGCAAGACCGCTATGAGGATGCTCCAGCGAGTGCAAAATTCTGAATCCTTTGCATAAACAAAACCAGACGAAGATAGTATCTTCGGCAAAGAGACCTGCACCGCAGACAACGTCGGGAGCCCATTAATGTCGCAACGCAAGAACTGGCCAAAAAGGTCTGGCCAACAATGGCCAATGATATCATCCCAGAGCTAAGAAGAACAGGTGGCAGCATAAACATCTCTGCCAGATTGCGTGGGAAGGTCGCTCGAAACCGACCTTTCCCAAACCCTAGATTCTGCACCGAGGAAAACACTATACCACTTTACACATAAACAACACAGAGTACGAAACAAAAAATATAAGACAGAAATTAAACTCACAATTAATGAAGAACGAACAAATACAACTAGAACAAAACACGAGGTAATACACTAAATTTGATCACTAATATAGGTTCGAAACCTCAAAAACACACGAAGAATGAATTAACAAAACAAGGAGACAAATACACTTAAAGAAGAACGCACATATAAACAAACACACGTGTCACCAATAATAAAACAAAAAAGGAAAAATCAGTAGTTAGAGTATGTATACAAATGCCTGCGATGCCCATCAAACTAGGGCAAATCCTACCCATCTTTTATCATCTATCTTCTACCACTATCTAAATCTTCCACTATTGCGTACCCTAGATTCAAAATTTTTAAGTGCTCAATGTATATTCTCAGTAAAGGAGGTAAAGGTTTGGGGAAGCGACATCGATGGCGTGAACTCTTCCCTATGAAGTCTTACAAGGAGAATACCAGAAGCTCTAAGTTGCATTGGCTCAACAATGTCGCTCTCTGTGACCCGCACGATTTGTGCTCCCAAAAAATCCATCACATTGGCCCTTTACCTCACTACCTGGCAAAGGAGGCAACAACCTAGTACACTGGGATTTTTGTTCTTTTATTTACCAGAGAAAAATACTGCATACTGGGGAGTTTAAATTTCCATTTACGAAAGATAATAATACAAAGCGGAAAGTCCATCTTCCCATTTACAAAAGAGAAATACATACCGGGAAGTCTGTCTTCATATTTGCGAAAGAGGATGATACATACCGGGAAGTTTGTCTTCCCATTTATAAGGTTCAATGTGTGAACTGTTTAAATTTTTCATTCGAATGTTTTACTTGGTTCGACCCCCACAGGCCTACCTCCGTTCCTTGTCCTTTCCCCAACCTCTGGGCGTGGCTAGGAAGCCTGTGTGCAATGTGTGTACGCTTACATGGTAAACCCTTCTTTGTCTTTTGATACAACTTTCGATGCACCATCTCTTATGGCCAGCAGCTGTGTTTACTCGGGCTCTTCCTAAATAAATATCCGTCTTTGATTACTCTATCTCGAGTCACAACTTGGGCAGCTTTATCAAACGCCGGTGTTCAACCATTTATTTGCTTGTCTTTTGGTCTCTCACGCTTATTGCTATATATTTCTAATATAAAATGGGACATCCTTAGATTTAATAGAACCAATTTGCGTCCATTTGTGGAGGTATCTTTGGGGCTTATTGAATTCAGCAATTTTGGGGTGCCAGCGGCCTACCTATGCTAATTCGACCACTACACCTTAACCAACAAGCACGGCAGGCCAGTGTATCTAAGGGATTTACTTAAGGATTATGTAAATCCTTATGTTAGGCCACATCTAGAGTACTGTATACAGGCATGGTCCCCACATTTTAGACACGATATTAACCTTCTCGAGTAGGTGCAACGGAGGGCAACAAAGATTATTCCTTCCCTGAGGCACCTTGAATATATAGATAGACTGAGGGTATTAAATATGTTCTCGTTCGAAAGGGGGGGTGTGAGGGGATATGATTGAGCTGTTTAAATTTTTCTAGGATAGATAAATTGGATGTTAGCAAGTTTTTGTTTTTTTTTCACCAATAGAGTGGTAGACTTCTGGAACAAATTGCCGCGGAGGGTAGTAGGTAGTCCAAATTTGAATGAATTTAAGAGTAGGTTGGATGAGTTTATGGGGAGGGAAGGTTGTGATGGTTCCTAAGTTTTGTATATATATTAATATTTTTTGTATATATCTATAGCTGCATGATTTAGTTCTTGACAAGCCTTGATTGGTGATACCCTTGTTTGTGGACGCAATCCTCTGGCTGTAGTTTACTTGGGAGTTTGGGTGCCTTAAAAAAGAGGCCGTTTGACTCGGATGACCTATGATGGGCCTTTGTGGCTTTTGTTATCTGTTATATTATATTGTGGGGACTTTGATTTTTTCTTCCCCTGGCGATGGTGCTTTTTGTGGGTGAGTTTTGACGGAGGCGGATGACCTTTGATAGGCCCTTGTGGCTTTTGTCATCCGTGAAATTATGTTATGTTGTGTATTTGAGGGGTTCTAATGTGGTTGTAAGACATGCAACAGATAGACACAGGTTAGTGGAATCTAGATTTAATGCTGATGTTGGCTCAAAAGCTTTTAAATTTTCTGCTCTAAGACTGTACAACAAGTTACCTGAACATGTGAAAATTAGTGAAAATGTAAACATTTTTAAAAGAGGTTAAAAACATTTCTATTTGAAGATTGCTATGACCTGGAGGAAAAAAACTATTAGGGAAGAGTTTACCATAACTTGAACTTTTAAGCTGTTATTTTACTGTAGCAACTGATTGTATGCGATGATGTAAACAGTTGAAGCCCCTCTGAGTAACGCTATATTCGATGGATTTTGGGGCCTGATATAAACATACCAAAATGTAAACAAAGCTTATTGAACTCCTAACTCTAATGAAACATACAATTGAGAGTGGCACTGCTGAATTTCAATACATTTTCATTTCAATTCATTATTATATTGAAACATCATCATTCGATACATATGCATTCAAATTTTGCAGGTACCATTCAGGTTGATTTTGAAAGCCTAGGATATCTAGTGTAAATTGGCTTGGGTAAAAACCCTCTTATGGCAACAGTTATATAATCTATATGGCTATATTTTAAAGATGGCGTCTGTTCGTTTTGGGTGAAGAGGTGATACGATTACAATTATTTTATCGTTTAAGATTAAGGAATAACTGTTGCTAGTCAGCACTACGCGAAAAGTAAAAAGATGTTATGAACTCTGAGGGACCGTATGAATAAAGTTTCAGGTACTGTACTATTTGAATTTGCAGTTATAATTTTGGCATTGCAGAAATGGCTATTCCTGTTTGACAGCTAGCTGCTAGCGTATGAGACGAGATGCAATTTTTAAGATTTTAATTATGTATAATTCCCAGTGCGTGATTACGTTAATGACTAAAGCAATTAGCGAGGTATTTATCCAAAGTTTTTAAGTTGCGAACTTTCTGTTAGTAACGGTGGCAACCTCGTAAATTAAAATTCATTATTGGTTTATTTGATTTACTATAGTTTTGCAAAATATTTTTTTATATAAATCTGTGACACATTCAAGACTTCATTGTCTATTTTTTAATACTTTAAATAGATTAACCAAAACTAAAAACTAAGAGTATTATTTTGGGATAATTTTAACAGGTTCAAATTTTATGCATTGAAATGTATTTTTCTGACACTTTGTCAAAAACACGAATATGATGTTGAGTACCACTGCAATTCTCTTAATTTTGGCTAAAATGTTTACTTTACTTATAATTAATTAAATTCAATCCAATTGCCAAGAATGCTTGACCTAAAAAGTGTATGGTAAATATGAAGATCGGTGGCGCGCTTGAAAAAGTGGTGTGTTTTGTTCACCAGCGCATTGCATATTCATGCACGTTTGGTTAAATAAAAATGTGTTAGAACATTATTCTAAAAACAATTATGATTATATACCAGGGGGGGGGGCTGTGACCCCAGACCCCCAATTGATTGAAGCTCAGTATCATTGTAGGAGAGGTCCCCCGCAGTGATAAACCTCCCCCCCACGAGCAGTCCCCTTGAATTTACTCCAAAAAGGTGAAATATTTTACGTCCCATTGTTCGCGCTGCCGGTCTTTATATTTACCAAAAGTATGGTAATTTTCAAAGAGCATCCCACAAAATTTTAGCTTTTCTTTTGTTACTAGATTTTAGTAGTTTTTGGTAATTGTAAAGATTCCTGCACAATTTATTTGGCTACTTTTATAGCTTTTTGCCTCATTCACTTAATTGTTTTGTCTTTATTTTAAGACTAGAATAAAAATTAATGTTTTTTAGGCAGACTCAATCTTGTTTTAACTGATGGTTAATTATAAATTCATTAATCAACTTGTTCCTCAGGGTGAGTTGGGGATATGGGGGGCAAAGCCCCCATATAGCTATATCAGCTACGGCTCAAAACCACCACCTACATATTATATTGTGGGAGACTTTGATTTTGTCTTCCCCTGGTGATGGTGCTTTTTGTGGGTGGGTTTTGACGGAGGCGGATGACCTTTGATAGGCCCTTGTGGCTTTTGTCATCCGTGTAATTATGTTATGTATGTTATGTTATGTTAACAAAATACATATATTGTCTTCCAGTAACCAAATACATTGCGAATGATGAAGCACACTGATATCATTCAATTAGGAAAGAAAAACAACAGCCCACTCGCTAATGTAAAAGATTACCAATGCTTTTCATACTTTATTTTAGCGATCACAATTCTTTGTTTAATATAAAACAAAGAAAACTACGTCAAAAGACAAAATAGTGGCAGGCATATATTTATGCGAGATCGATAGTAAACTTAGGAAAAAAATAGAAAATACCCCCCTCCCTGCAAAAAACAACTAGTTTTATTTAATAAAACAAAAAGGAAACTATGACAAAATAGTGGCAGGCATATATTATCTAGGCAAGATCAATAATAAACTTACAAAAAAACTCCCTACTTTGTACCTGCCTTTACAAATACAAAAGATAGTTGAAAAATAAATAGTTCTGATTGGTTAATGACTGTGCATAATACAGGGCACTGATTGGCCAGTGGGATAGCTGAAATAAACAACATATGTATTTGGTTACTGGAAGCTGGTTTCAAGCCCTGCTATGAGTTACTATATTGGGGGCTATGCTCCCCATAACCCCCTCTCCCCTGCTCATCGTCATGAACAAATAGTCAAGTATCTTAACTTTACCATTTTTTCTGGGGTAAATTCCCCAAAGGCTGGGTTTTTTTAGGCTATTGCAATTGAAATGGGGGTTTTGCCCCCTTTAATTATAGGGGCTAGACTCCATCTAAGCCAGGCTGGGGTAATACACATTTATGGGCATATGCCTGGGAGTGCTATTTCTGTGGTACAATTAATGTGATTGGCTCTGCAAGTTTATCGGCTATTTCTGCCTGAAATTAACATAAGAACATAAGAAAAGAAGGAGACTGCAAAAGACCATTCATGGCCTACACTTGGCAGCTCCTGTTCCAGTCAACACACAAAAGATTTCTTACCAGAGAAAAGTCATCAACATTGTCACCCTTAACAGGAGTTCGTCAGATCTAATCTACAATATACATAAAATGCATCCAGAGGATTATGTCCATTCATGCAACTGCAAAATATAATCTCCCCACTCCTTAGAAAATATATACATATGTACATAAAAAAAAGTCAGTCCCATCTAGCAACTTCATCCATATATTTATCTAATCTATTCTTAAAACTACCCAGAGAGGAGGCTTCTATCACATGTCTAGTGAGCCTATTCCATTCATCTACCACACGATTTGTAAACCAATTCCTTCCAATCTCCTTCCTAAACCTATACTTATCAAGCTTAAACCCATTGCTACGTGTCCTGTCATGTTCACTAAGTATAAGAACCTTACCCAGATCCCCTTTATTATATCCTTTTACCCATTTGAAGACTTCAATCAATTCCCCTCTGACTCTTCTCCTTTCCAATGTATGTAGATTTAGTTTTCTGAGCCTTTCACCATAAGGTAAGTTCCTTAGCCCACCAATTATCTTTGTCATCCTTCTCTGCACAGACTCAAGCAAATCAATATCCTTCCTATAATATGGTGACCAAAATTGTACTGCATAGTCTAGATGAGGCCTAACTAGCGCCAGATACAATGGGGGATTTCCCCCCCATATCCCACAAATTAAAAAAAACCCCTAATAATAGTCCTAATTCAAAAGGCTAACATCAGATTTGAACACAAAAGGCTATTACTAAATATCAGCTACGCTATTGTCTTAAATTATCTAATAAATAATTACTTCATAACAAAAGCTAAACCATCTCTACCTTTCACTATTATAATCGAGCTGTGCTTCTTTTCTTCACTTTTAAAATGAGGCTATTAAATTGACCGAGGAATTAACAAAAGTATTAAAGTACAACAAACGGAATGCACAAGAATCATGCTCTTTTAACTGCTTGGCTCCAGGGTTGTCAATGTTTGAAGTAAGGTCAAATTAAAGGTTTCCTGTGTGTGAAAATAATGGTTTATTTTAGGTAAATGAAACATAAAAAAATTGAATACATTAGTAAACATAAAAAAAATTGATGCATTACTAAATAATATAATTGAGTAGAAGTGCAGACTAAATAATAAAGAATAAAGGCTAAAAACAAAAATAACAAAATAAAATTCCATGACTGGCCATATCCAGATTAGGCTACCATCTGACGCAATAAAGCCTAAATTATAGCCCTGAAATAATACCCATAAACTGAAGTATTACTAAATTCATTACATTACTAATTAATATAATTGAGTAGAAGTGCAGACACTTGCTAAATAATAAAGAATTGCCTCTGAAACAAATACAATCCTGTGATTGGCCATATCTGAAGCTACTGTCTGACATCATAAGGCCTAAATTGTAGCCTGGAAACTGCTCCCTAGCGTGTGCCCATAAACTCAAGTATTACCAAAATAGGTGCTTCAGGGATAAGGAGGCTGAGTTGAATTTATATCAGAAATAGCATTGCTTCAAATCTAAATAATATAAAGCCAGGAGAATGAGTCACTGAGGAAATATATTAGGGTCAGTAAAAATAAGATAATATACTTTGCAGCCTTTACTATTTACAACCTCCCCAAGAGGGTTTATATAGACTATAAATAATAATAGGCCTAGAACTGATCCCTGAGGTATACCACTGATAATGTCCCTCCACTGTGACCTCATCCCATTCAGTACCAGTCTCTGTTTCCTGTCTTTTAGCCATTCAGCTATCCATTTTAAAATTTTCCCACATATCACCTGCATTTTTAATTTTCCCATCTTTGAGAACTCAATTCAATCCTAAACTCTTAAATTTTCCATAACTTTAATATTAGATATGGATCTGGTGTTGATCCTCTAAGTATACACCTCATTGCTGGAAAAATATACACTACCCTCAATGACATAGTATGCCAAACCCTGAAAAGAGCGAGATTGCTACCTTTTTTTAGAGCCAGTTGGACTTATCTGAAGAGTTGGTAACAGCTGTCTCTGTATCTTCAGCTGCTCTTACTGAGAGGTTTCTCTTTAAACCAATAGCCATTCAAACTAGTGGGGGCTTTGGTCCTTTAAGTGCATAAGTTATTAAAGAAATAGTTTCTCTTGCTCTTGTTAAGTGAGCCCCTAGCATGCATCTTTAGAAAATCATTGGAGAGTGGCATTGTGCCAATGGCATGGAAGAAAGCCAATGTGATACCTATATTTAAGAAAGGGGATAAAACAAATATGTCTAATTACAGACCAGTAAGTTTGACATCAGTGGTAGGGAAAATGATGGAATCTATTATAGCCAAGAATATTCGAGATCACTTGGATAAGCATAAGTTGATAAAAGAATCACAGCATGGCTTTAGTAAGGGTAAATCCTGTCTGACTAATTTGCTGTCTTTTTATAGTAAGGTGTATGAAGCAGCAGATAATGATGAAAACTATGATATTTTATACTTGGACTTTAGTAAGGCTTTTGATCGAGTGCCACACTTACGGCTTCTGAGCAAAGTTAAAGCACACAGGATTGATGGCAGTATATTTAGGTGGATTCAGTCATGGCTTGGTGACAGACAGCAAAGGGTTAGTATAGATGGAGTTAAATCTGAGTGGGGGTGTGTTAGCAGTGGAGTTCCGCAAGGATCTGTTTTGGGTCCCTTGCTATTCTTAATTTATATTAATGATCTTGACATAATTATAAGTAGTGACCTGAGTAAATTTGCTGATGATACTAAGCTAGGTAGGGCCTTAGGGCTGATTCTGATGCTGTTGTAATGCAGGAGGAATTGACCATTCTGTCCAATTGGGCCGAGAAATGGCAAATGAAGTTTAACATAGACAAATGTAGTGTACTTAGTATAGGTAGAAATAATCCTTTGAATAGTTATAAATTAAATGGGAGAATTTTAGGGAGGACCTATTGTGAGAGGGACTTGAGTATTTTGGTAAGTTCAGACCTTCGTCCTAGAAAGCAATGCCTAAATGCTAAGAATAAAGCTAATAGGATATTGAGATTCATTAAGAGGAGTGTAAGCAATAAGAGTGCTGAAGTCATTCTAAAACTGTATCTGGCGCTAGTTAGGCCTCATCTAGACTATGCAGTACAATTTTGGTCACCATATTATAGGAAGGATATTGATTTGCTTGAGTCTGTGCAGAGAAGGATGACAAAGATGATTGGTGGGCTAAGGAACTTACCTTATGGTGAAAGGCTCAGAAAACTAAATCTACATACATTGGAAAGGAGAAGAGTCAGAGGGGAATTGATTGAAGTCTTCAAATGGGTAAAAGGATATAATAAAGGGGATCTGGGTAAGGTTCTTATACTTAGTGAACATGACAGGACATGTAGCAATGGGTTTAAGCTTGATAAGTATAGGTTTAGGAAGGAGATTGGGAGGAATTGGTTTACAAATCGTGTGGTAGATGAATGAAATAGGCTCACTAGACAGGTGATAGAAGCCTCCTCTCTTCCTCTCTGGGTAGTTTTAAGAATAGATTAGATAAATATATGGATGAAGCTGCTAGATGGGACTGACTTTTTTTATGTACATATGTATATATTTTTCTAATGAGTGGGGAGATTATATTTTGCGGTTGCATGAATGGACATAATCCTCTGGATGCATTTTATGTATATTGTAGATTAGATCCTACGAACTCCTGTAAAGGGTGACAATGTTGATGACTTTTCTCTGGTAAGAAATCTTTTGTGTTGACTGGAACAGGAGCTGCCAAATGTAGGCCATGAATGGTCTTTTGCAGTCTCCTTCTTTTCTTATGTTCTCAGGGAAACTATTGGTGACCCTAGAGAGGCTGAATGCTTCAAGCAGAGACTAAGTATTGCTGTTCAGTGGGGCAATGCAATTAGTATATTGAATGGGGTCCTAGTCGCTCATGGTGTTGGCTTGGACTTTGAACCCTGAGTTATATCTATATCTTTCTACCTTTTCTAATAAATAAAGGTCATTTGACCCAATGTTTTTACCCAAACCTCATCCAAGAAAATGATGCTGGGCCACTGTCTGATTGTGAACAGGGGTGGCAAAAAACGTTTTTTTTTTAAACAAACAAAAACCAATGTTTACCCCCATCCCCCAAGTATTTATTTGGTTTTAATAGTAAATTAATTTATTTTAACCAATTTATAGTCATTTTCCATGTATTGTACACATATTGGCAACTAATATTCCTAAAGACTAGTTCTAGATCCAAAACTGTACCGTAGATGATTGCATTAGTGTATTTAACAGTACACGTCAAACACCAAAATCCTCACTTTTTTGGTTAAGTTGTGCTCACATAAAAATCTGTAGTTCCTAAAATAAACATTTCTTAAGAAAATTCTTTATGAACACTTTGCTATACATATGTACAAATTTTAGGGAAAGTTACAAAAAAAAAATCAATTTGTATGTCAAATAACCTTTTCAAAGTCAAATTAAAGCTCAACTTTTTTATTTGACCTTGTAAGGAAATATATGCATTAATAAAGGTTATAGGGAATCTTATTAGCTTTAAAATGGTATCAGAATGAGCTCTGTAGGTGCAATACTCTGAGGTATTTGGCTTTGAACTTTTTCACTTTTTGCAAAAATTACCTTTATGACCAAACTTTGAGGGGTCATATCTCAGAAACCATTTGACCTAGAGGTGAGACACATACCATTGAATTTTTCTCATTAAGGTCTATAAGTACAGCAATTTCCAAGAAAAACTGAGTCGGTGGCAAAAATGACTGGTTGAATTGACCCAGATGACCTATTATTGAAAGGTTCTGCTTTTCCTTTAAGTTGCATTATTATTGGAAGAAGATGGTGATATTCTTCTTCAGCTAGTTTCATAGCTCTCTTGTCTTCATCTTCAGTAAGACTGATATCATGGTATCTAGGATCTAATTTTATGGCTAACAAATGAGCATTGGTGATGGCTTGATCATACTTGTGTCTACCTTTGGTAATAAGTTGTCAGGAATAGGAATTTCTTTGTTCTTGTACTAGTTCCTTCCATAATGCCAAGGAATCGGTGATTTTGCAGCTGTCACTTTGTAACTTATTTAATGCAAGGGAAATTGGTTTCAATCTCTTGCATAATTGTTCAGCATTATTTTTTCTTTTTATATCTTCCACTTTTTTTGATATATCATAATCAAGTGTTATTAGTTTAAATGTTTTCATTATCATAATAACATTCTCTGTTTAATGCTTAAGCTTAATAGATATAATATCATCAAAACTTGAATTTTACAAACAATAAAAGGTAAGCTTACCAGTCTAAAGTTATTCAGGTACTCCTCACTGACTGCTATAGTCGGTACAAATGAGGGTATTAAATATGTTCTCATTTGAAAGAAGTGTGAGGAGAGATATGATTGAGCTTTTTAAAATCTGTTCTGAGATGGATAAGTTGGATTTTAACAAGTTATTTGAGTTGGAAGGTAGTAATAGGACTAGGGGTCGCCGCTTAAAAGTTAAAACAGAGTTGCAGGATGAAGGTTAGAAAATATTTTTTCATTATAGAGTGGTAGATTACTGGAATAATTTGGCATCTGAGACAGTCCAAACTTGAATGTTTTCAAATGCAGATTAGATGATTATATTGGGGGGGGGGGAGCGCCTTTTTCTGGACTCATTCCTGTGGATGCAGGTTTTTATTATTGTATATTACGATTGATTTGGATTTTGATGATTCTTGCTGATGATGCCTTTTGTTTTTGACACATTCCTGTGTATGGTTCGAATTGTAGATGCATGATCGGACACAATCCTATGGATTGTTTAAATTGTATATTGTAGATGCATGATCTGACACAATCCTATGGATGCATTTTGTGGTTAGGTTTTGACAGATACGGATGACCTTTGATAGGCCCTTGTGGCTTTTGTCATCCGTGAAATTATGTTGCTTTTCTTAAAAATTGGTACTACATTCGCTAATTTGGAATCATTGTGTATTTCTCCAAACTAGTGATCCAAAATGGGGGGAGTAGCCTCCCCCCATTTTGGAAATAATTACTTGGGGTTTGAATTCAAAGGTGGTTGCCAGATGTCATTAAGTGTTTTTGTTTTTTTTGTGGTGCCAAAAGAAAAAAAATATTTGGGCTCTGGGCAATCAGATTGAATATAATTAATTATAAATAAATCAAACCTTTTAACCAGAAAGTATGTGAATTACAACAGTATTGAACATTTTCTTTCTGATACCTAATGTCCCAAATACATTTTGTAGTAAGGATGTTCTTAAAATTTAGCTTATTTTGATTAAAGACTGTAGCATTTCTTAGAAAGTCATAAGTCAATATTTTAACCCATTGTGCCTTTGATCGTAGTAAAGAGTTAGTATAGATGAGATTGAATCTGATGGGAGGGGAATATTACCGGTGTTCTTCAGGTATTGTTATTTGGGGCTGTTGTTCTTGATTTATATTAATAATCTTGACATGCGTATGTGGCAACCAGAGCTAGTTTGCTTTTTGTATTGAACCATCTTCATTCAATACATGTGCACTAAATATAGTGATGCTTTAGAATCCATATTCTGCATGTAGTACTGGGTTTTGCAAAAGTTCTATTATATTGTTTTTTACTTTTACAGCATACCATTAAAATGTCTTTTCCATTGTGTGCAAGTGTGTTGAAATGGAAAGAATCAAGATCTCGACTTTCCTATGCACTGGCCACAACAAGTTTGACATTGCCAAGTGGCTAAATGCCAGGCTTGATCAACATCTCATGCAGAGAGCATGCTGTTAACCGTTTGACTGTCAGGAAGGCTTTTGAAAGGGCTCGTGAAGCTCAAAATGACTGCACTCACAAAGAACATTTTGGTTGTCACTATGTCCAAGGGTGACAAAGTGAGGTGCATGGAAATATCTCTGCTCACCAACCGTGTGTGAGAACATGGGGAACACTCATCTCCTCAATGACTTGAAATTGTGGCAATCAAATTGTCATTTTTTTTTTATTGAAAAGCCTTCAAGATTGGCTAATTCGGTCATCAACAAACAGAAGGCTGCATGGTTTGCTTTGGCCAGGATGTGTTTGAGGTCTGCTACGTGTCCACAACCAAGCATCTGACCTCCATGATAATTCTGTGTTGTGGCTTCAAAAAGTCAGAAGATGCGATCCAGGAACTTTTAGTCATCATTGTTGCCTGGCTTCAATCCCTTCGACTACAACACGTGTGGGTCCATATCAGGTAAGGCCTACAATGTCCACCACAGCAACACTAATGAGCCGAAGTCCTCTGTCAACCATGTGTCGGCCACCATGAGTAAGGACTTTATCCTCAACATGTGCACATGTTGTAACAATATAAACATCTCTTAACTACATCAAAATTATTTTCCTTTGTTGAGAGCCTTGTAACAAGTATAACAGAACTTTTGCAATATGGTAATTAGTTATGTTGGGTGATTCTTGCAGAGATCTTTAACTCATCTGACCTAATAAGCTTCTGTCTGCTAAATTATGACTTCCAGGATTATAAGGTCAGACTCCACTGCTGGGGTATTGCAAGACATTGATCAAACTATTGCAATGGTTGGGGAAGTGGCAAATAGAATTTAACTTAAACAAGTGTAGTGTATTTAATATAAGTAGGAATAAGCTACTGAATAAATATAAATTGAATGGGAGAGTTTAAAGAAGGTCAGAATGTAAAAGTGACTATGTGCCCTTAAGTTCTAACCTACAGCTCTTGCATTGCATTTAAACTTGGTATTGCTACACACAAAAAATTGCATTTTTATCATCTTTACATAATTTAGAAATGTGCAAACTTATAATAATTATAAAACTAACAAAGCCAAGTTAACCTCCCTAATGCAAATAGCTCAATTATAGGTACAAATCAAAAAGCATTTGCAACGCTGCATTTTGAAGAATTCTCTTATTTTGAATGAGACTATTGCAAGCTTATTAAGCTAAAAAATCATGTCACATACTTGTACCATACTCATATGGGTGCCCATGGTAGTGAAAAGGCAGACAGGGCAGCCAAATTAGCTACAACTAACAATAAAAGTCCAATTTCATTCAGCTAAAATGGGTACTGCCATCTATACTCCAAAATGATCATGATAAAATGGCAGAATGCCACACCTTATAAATTAAGAAAAATTATTGCGTTACTGCAATAATTTTTCTTAATTTATAAGGTGTGGTGAAAATGGAGAATCAAACAAATTTTCCATTCTCTTCAAAAAGCTGGGGTGACACTTAAATACGCTAATCGAAAGATAGTTTTTTGGCTATCTGAGAGAACGCCTATTTTAAGTGCTACCTTTTCGTGTATGTGAGAAGAGCTCCTTCCGAAGGCTTTGAGGAAGACTGGTTTGCCCAAAATAGCCTTTTAACCGCATATATATATATATATATATATATATATATATATATATATATATATATATATATATATATATATATATGTATGTGTATATATATATATGTGTGTATATATGTGTGTATATGTGTGTATATATATATATATATATATATATATATATATATATATATATATATATATATATATATATATATATGTATATATATATATGTATATATATATATATATATATATATATACACACACACACACACACACACACACACACACACACACACACACACTGCCCCATCGTGTCGCTTGATGTTTGCCCACCAGTGGATTTTTCTTGATGTGACTAATGTAGTGGGTGTTTGGCATGAAATATTTGTGATACTACTCCTATCCTTCTCCTTGACAACTTCTAAAATTTTAGGGTGGAAGCACTTTAAATGTCTTTAAATTTGATGCTCTGGTTTGTCCATTCTTACCCACTCCACTAAATGAACTAATTTTTGCTTCACATATCCTTTTCTCATCATCACTGACAAACAATATTTATTTATCTGTGCATAGGGTAAAATATTCAAAAACACTAGATTTAATTGAAGTTCTTTACCATTCTGTAAGGGCCTTTTGAATTTGTTATCAGCTAAGTTGAAATTTTGAAGTTAACATTGAAAATTTCTGAAATGATAATTAATAGCATTAGTAAAGTAAAATTAAGTAATAGACTAATAATGGTCTGAAATAAATTCACCATATTTGAGACACTGGGTGTTCCTAAGCCTCTGTCCATTCATCAGTTTTTTTTTTTTTTTACCTCCACCCTGTTATCATCTTTGTCTATCCCCCCCCTCCCCCTTGTCTTTTCCCGCCTTTCAGGCAGCTACCTTGCAAAAGTGGGAGGTGCTTATGGGTTGAAAAATATATTCTGCTATGGTCAACTTGGCTTCATTGGTAACCAGGAAGCAAAGATGTTTTAAATGACATAAAAAGAAGCCATAAAAAATGCGTAACTTGTAAGTATGCTCTCCTCGCAGCATATACATATACAGGAAAACCGCAAGAGTAAAACTAAATCAAAATAATGTAAGTATAGAAGTATCAAATATGGAAAGAGTACCACAATAAGTTCTGAATGCCAACTAATGCTCAGGTATCTTGGGGTGTGCAAAGCCCCAACCATCAGTTTGGTTAACTAATTAACTACTAACTCAACTAATCCCCTGTGACAATGGAATAAATATCATTATATTGAAGTAAGAGTTGCGAGTCAGTACATTTTTGCCGACTCTGACTCCTACTCTAGCACCACCAAAATTGCTTACAAGACCTATCACAAAATAAACTGGATTCTATTCTGTGAATACTGAAGCAAAATGATCATTGAGTATCTACTCATCAGATTCTATCACAAGCCCTTCATAATTATTGGTTTTTTAATAGCTAAAGAATTTTCTTAGATCTTTATTAGGTAAACATGAAGATCGGCGGCGCACCCGAAAAAGTGTGTTTTTTTTGCATTTATGTTTCATTCACCTGTGCATGCATATTCATGCATGTTTAGTTAAATAAAAACATTAGAACATTCTATAAACAATTATTATATACTGGGAGGCTGTGCCCCCCAGACCCCCCCATTGATTGAAACTCAGGATCATTGTAGGGGAGGGGGGCTCCAGCAGTGATCCCCCCCACCCAAAAGCAGTCCCCTTGAATTTACTCCCAAAAGGTGAAACATATTGAAACAGGAACTAAATATTTTGCATGTGGCCGATCTTCATATTTACCCTTTATTATTTTGAGCTAAATTAATTTATGCTGCCCTTTTGCTATTCTTAATTATTATTTAATTCATTCCTAGTTAGCTTATAATGATTCATATTTTCAGCACTAATTTTCCCCTGTAATCTTTGGTTTGCTCTTTTTTTCTCAAAATTTTCCTAGCTATCATGATCTCACCAGAATGTCTTCCTACATTTATTCCTGATGACCGTTGGGATCCACTGCTCTTACCACAGAATTTTACAACCCAGTTAACCTGATTCAGCAAGTTTCTAAGTTTTACATAATCATCCCTATGAAAATTTGCAGTTATAGTAGTTTGTTGATATTCTACCTTTCCCTATTCCCAAATTAAAACGAATTATCTGATGATCACTATTTCCCAATGCTTCCTTTAGTCAATTCCTGAACTAAATTTTCCTTTGAAAGTATTAGATCTAATATATTGGTATATCAAGAAATTTAGATTTCTACTCCTACCTCTGTGTTAAATCATTCCAGACATCTACCTATTTGTGAAAATTTATTCTTACATCTAATATACACCTGTTTTTTAAGTTTGTAGTGGTGATCCTTAGCTATTAGTGTGTTTTGCAAAAGTTCTGTTATGCTGTTTCTTGATCTTTCGAGAGGTTTACGTGTATGATGGAAAAGGTTGCGTCCAACTTTCTACTTTTCTTTCATGTCATGAAAATGTCTTTTTGTTTACAGGTGTGTTGAGATGGAAATGAAAAGAATCAACATCTCTGCTTTCCTGTACATGGACCACAACATGTCCAACATCGGTTGGATGTCTGTCCACACAGTCACAGAGGTTCATTATGGGCATGACCTCAAAGATCGACCTTGTTTGGCTGCAAGAGTCTTTTGACATTGCTCTGAAGCTCAAAATGACTGTGCCTATGAAGGACATCTCGGTGGCCACACTATCCAGTCATTAAGGATGAGGGTGGCAAGAGCTTGAGTTGCGTGGGAAGGTTTCTGCTCACTGACTATATGTACGCTTTTTGCATCTTCTCAATGACCCGGATAGTCATGGCAATTGAATTCTCATTTTTTTCTGGTGAAAAAAATGTTCACAGTTGATTGTGTCGTAAATAAGCAGAACAAACTTTGGCTAGAATGTCTCCAAGATGCGCTGTCTACAACCAAGCACCTGGTATCATGGCTTTGAATGGTGAGAAGATGCTGTTGGGGACATCTTGGCCACAAAAGTCCTCCCCTGGGCGAGAAAGTGAAGAAGGTGGACTACATCTTTATGCAAGATGGGTCCCTGCCCCACAAAACTATGACTTGGCTGAGACATTGCATAACCTCAATCCCCTTCAATTACAGTGTATGGGTGCTTGTTGTTGGCTTGTCCTGCCAGGTCCACTACAGCAATGTCAATGAGACGGAAGTCCTCTTGTCAACTGTGTATGGGTTTTAACACAATAAAAACATGTCTAACTTCATCAAAACTATCATTTATTGTGACTGTCATAATGAACAAAAGGTCAAGATTGGCATCTACAAGTCATTCTGTCAAGACTAAAGTTCTAGAGTTACTCTGCTTTAATTTTTTATGTATATCTACCCTAGGAGGCCAAACAAACAAGATCCTTTATTTAACCCCTTGACCTTGAAAAGTTCATTTGACATAGAAATCAATTTTTAAGAAACTCCTGCTAATTTATTGGTAGGTATCTTAGTTTACAAAGAGAATTATTTTTTAGTTTATTTTTAGAGCTACATTCTTTTAGTTGAACCTTGCATACCCCAAAATACCAAAGATAATGATCTTAATGATTGAGAGATGTCTATTCTCTTTCTATTATTGACATGTACTTTTACAGATATCTTTGCTGTACTCTTTTATTTTCAAAAAGGAAATCAACTGTATTTTTACTAACATTAGTATGCTTATCTTAGAGAAATAATATAGATTAAACCTTTAGCCTCTTGCTGCAGGGTTGTCATGATTAAAATCAGACAAAAAATTGCTTAATTTTTTTTTATTCAAATATACAGAAATTATGCGTATATGGCAAGGTTGGCAATTTTGGGGATTTGAAAAAAATCAAATATTTAAAAAAAAATGACCTATTTTTTATTCATACGATTTTTTAAATATATATATATATATTTTTTTTTTTATAATTTTTCTACATGTGTTATACCTTAAAAGCAATATGAGCCTGGGATACATAATGTTTATTTCCTGCAATATCTCTACTTACAGAAATTACAGTTCAGGCTGAAAGTTGTGTCAAAAATCAAAATGAATGAATTAGTGCCAATGCCATCCATAAGTTTTTCTAAACCTTCAAACCATATCTTTTAGTTTGTTTACTTTAAATAAAAAAAGATAAAAAGAAAAGTAGATTAAAAAATAAAATCATGATTTTTTTACAGAAAAAATCAATTAAATCTGATTAAATCAGTTTGATTTAGTCATTGCCAACCATGATACATGACTAGAGTGATTAAGAGTGTGATACAGTGGTACCTCTTCTTTTTTACTTTAATGGTTCTCTTGTTTAATTGCTATCGTTGTCACCTTTCGCCTTCTTCGGTTCAGGTTAACTCTCAGCAGTGGTTTTTACCTGACGTTTTGTAAAGATCCGATCCAAGGTCGTTTGCTTTTGTCGGCTTTCAACAATCTTTCGAAAATGTGCAAGGCAAACATCATCATAGTGAGCGATAGCCCGATTAGTGAACACTTTTTCTGGGTGATTCTTTTCAACAAAGTCCGAAACTTCATAGAATTTTTGTAAAATGTCTTTTATTCAGGCTGCCTCTTCTCCATCACTTTCTTGGGGCCCATAGTGAATAAAAGTTAATACACACACGTAAAGTTGCAATAAACACTAACAAAAGCTGACGAAAAACTGTCCGAACACTTCGTGCTTTACTAAATTTCTTTAGCGTGAGACTGAGGCTTCGGTGATCCTCTGGGGCCGACGGGAAAACGAAGGGGATTCTGGGTATGCACACATACACACAGAGGTCCATCCTAGCCAATGGGATGCCAGGAAGATGCTGGGCAAAAATAGCCAATGGCAGAGCAGCTCGGACATGCCACTTTCAAACCAAGATACAGGATGCTACAAGTATTATTACATTCGATGGACTCTGGGAGCTGTGAGTAGCAGCGCGTTTTTGAAATTTTCACCTTTTGTATCCTGAAATTTCTTTCGTAACAAGAGGCAATATTTTTCCGAAGAAGTGTTTCGTAACCTGAAAATTTTGTATGTAGAGCCTTTCATAAGTAGAGGTACCACTGTACTTCTATTCTGATTAAGATATGTAAGTTACCAGTTACTAACACTGGTATCTCGCAATTAATCCTTGATTAAAACAAAATTATTAATTCATATAACTGTTACTGGCACTGTCATAAACAAGTTAAATGAGAAACTTTCAGCTACTGAAATCACAACTTATAAATCTAAATTAAGTCCTAGAAATTAAGGAAAATATTGCTAAGAATGATTATAAATATAATAATAATTAATGTAAATGATTTTAATAAAAAAAATCTGATTTTTTTTTTTCAACCCTGCCTCTTAGGAAAAGGGAACTGATTACATCTTGGTTTAAATTGAACATTGGATACCAGGTTTGAATAATAGTTTCCAATCTTGTTATATATAATCAAATATTTTATTTGTTTGTTTTAAGTATAAAATGTACAAAACCTCTACACAAAATTAGTAATTCATCAAATTCTAAAAATTACCATATACATTATATACAGAAATAAAATCCTTTTTAATTTATGGTACTTGGGATTATTCTTTCATTTTCAAAGTGCTTCATCAACTAAAATTGGTGAGCTTCATGTTGTTCTGATGTTATAAAGGTGATTGAATGAAGAGATGTTAATGCAGAATTGTAGTGCTTCTGGATCCAAGATAGGTTGGCATTAGCTCCTGCTTTTTGAAGGCTTATTCCTGCTGCTAGTCTCTTAATAGATCCACAGATGCCATCACAGGTTCCTTGCCATTCTACTTGCTTGAAAAATTTTGTGATAGCCAAGTTTAATCAAGTTCTTACAATTTTGTATTGTGCTGCTGACCCATTATTAAAGTAGAAATTTACTAGTCTGGTTTGAAAAAGATGAACTGTAATTGTATCATCTTGATTACAATCAGAAATTACTACAAAACTGCTCTATAAACTCCTTCTCTGTCAGGAAGCACTAAATATACGTCATGTTGATTGGCTTTACTGCAATGAAATGACAGCTTCATCTTTCATAATAAAAGAATAATTTTTGGAATAGTCGTCAATAACCACAAATCACTTAGTTCCTGTTTCTAATTTTTAATATTCTAAAGTTGACCCTGTCAGTTGTAACCCATTGACTAAATCAACCTTGCCCTTTCAGCCAGTAGCATTGGAGCTGCACCTGGATTGGAAGTATACTGTTATTTCTGTATACATTCTACTGTCAGCTACCCCGTAAGGGGCGCGGCGATTTGCCATCCTGGCCGCCGTGCTGGCGGGATCCAGCGCCCCGTCCGGCCCCAGCTTAGCCTCTCTTCCTTCCTTCAGATAGCCTGTATTCCTATCCTACCTCGTCGCTTTTCATACAACCTCTCCCACAACTTTCTCTGGTCAGCCTCTAATTTCACAGGGTAGAAGCTGACCTTCTTCTCAGCCAATCGTCCCGGATCGGGGCTGAGGGGGGAGGGGACAATGTCCCCTAACCCCTGAGCTCCGGTCTGGGGTGGTTGGCTTTTAACAACCTGCTTCATCCCCACCCATACCTTCCTCACATCCCTTTTCCTCTCGTCTTCAAAATCTATCCGTTTTACGCCGTGTTCAAGGTGGAGCCGCCATGCCGAAGGACTGCCAGGCCACCAGGCGGGAGGGGTGGTCCCAAATGGCGGCGCCGGGCCTGTAAGCACCTCTTGCAGTGCGGGCTACTGCAAGAGGTGGTGAACGATTGCGTCCCGTAAAACAAAGAGGGTCACCATGCCCAATGATGAAAAAAAAAAACATCTCCCCTTAATTCCCCCTATAACAACAACGGAGCCGCCCTCGTGCAGCTCCACAGAAAAGATGGAGGTCCCCCCCCCTGTGCTTGCGCAGGGGACCCTCCATACCTCTTTAACCGGAGAGGAGGCTTACTCCTCTCCTACGCCTACGGGTGTAGGGGACTCCCCCTCACCCCCTTCTCTGGAGGTGCTTTCGGGCACCTCCCTATCTCCAGCGGCAGTCCCTCCTATGCTTTCTAAGGGGACTGCCAAGAAAGCCAGCAGGCCACCCTTAGCCAGCCGCTCCACATCAAAGCGGCTCGGTAGGGCAAACCCCCTTAGGGGGGAGAGGGAAGCCAGGCCCCTTCGGTCGCTTCCCTCAAAAGACCTGCTGGCAAAAATATTAAACCTTGCCGGGGTCAAGGCCTGTGCCTCCCCACTAAAGACTTATGACGCTGCCAAGGGGACCTGCGATGTCCTGGGAGGGGATGGCCAATTGGAGGCCCCTCCTGTGATAGACATGGTCCTTGAGGAAAACCAGCCTCAGAAGGTAGGGCCTTCCATGGGGGGGAATCCGGGCTTGGCGCCAAGCACCGAACCCGAATCCGCCCCTATGCAAGGTCCTCATCAAACGGCTGTGGATTCTCAGGCAGGACAAGGAGGGGAGGGATCTCCTCCGGATGAATCCCCTGCGCCCACCGGGACCTTCTCCATTTCAGAGAAGGACCTGGCTGAGGCCGGTCCATCTGGCCTGGGGGCTTCTACCGGCGGGGGTGAAAAGCGGGTTCATTCCCCGCCCTCCTCTCCTAAAAAGAAGAAATAGACAAGAAAGACGAAAAAGACTCGGGGCTCCTCTCCATCCGCGGGGACGGATGGGTCTGCTGCCACTTTGGTAGGCGACCAAGCCAAGATCGGCACATCCGGCCCCTGACTAAGACCAAGAGTGCACAGGGCGGAGCCTCGATGACATCGGGGCCCCTCATTCAGAGGTTACCTGGCGTTTTCGAGCCCGCTGGCTTCAAACGCTTCCTCGTTATTCACTCCACTGATGGCACCATGTTGTCCAAGGGCAACATGATCCATCAGAGGAGAGGATTAGCTAGTGCAATTGGTAGAGAGCCGAAGGTAACCCGTTTCTCGGACGGGAGCCTTCTGGCGAATGCGGCGAATCCCGCCGAGGCGGCCAAGATAAGTGCTCTTCGGACACTTCATGGCACCCCGGTGAGTGTGACGCCGCACTCTACCATGAACTTTGTAAAAGGAGTAGTTTATGCGAGGGAACTCGTTGACTACTCCATAGAAGACATCACCCTAGAGCTGGCCGACCATGGGGCGGTCAAGGTCGAACGTGTGATGAGAAAACAGGGAGGGGCCTCGAGACCCACCCCTACACTCTTCGTCACGTTCGACTGTGACAAGCTCCCTGAGTCGGTGCGTGCCGGTTGGTACCGCTACCGCGTGAAGGCATTCGTGCCACTGCCGCGGCGGTGCTATTACTGTCACCGCTTCGGCCACACGAATCGATCATGTAGATGTGCAAAATCGGGGTCACCCGAAGTCTGTGTAAATTGCTCCAAGGTCGCACACGATAAGTCCAAATCGTGTGTGGCCAAGTGTGTCAATTGCGGAGAGCCGCAACCTGCTTCTTCGAAGCAATGTGGTGCATATCTCCTTGAGAAAGAAATCCTGGCCATTCAGGCCCAGGATCGACTCTCATTCCGCGAGGCTAAGGACTTGGTCCTGGCGCGCCCGGCTCTGCCTGGGACGTCATATGCCTCAATAGTTAGAAAAGCACCCTCTGCTCCTGGCCCATCCAGGCCAACGAGCACGGTTGTTTCCGCGCCCATTCGGAGCCCTTCTGCGGCCTCTACTACACCCGGGCGCTCCCCTGGTAGAGCTGGCGGCAAAAAGGGTTCACACCCAGCCCCGGCTAATACCAGGGCTCCCCCCTCTTCCCCCAGCGTGACCGTTTCCCGTAAGGCGAAACGGCCACGCGCCTCCACAGAGTCGTTAGACTCACAGGAGGCAACACCCCTGAAGATGGTCGCTAGGCCATCTTCCGGGGTTCCTAAAGCTGTTCCCCGAAAGGAGGACAGCAACAAAGGAGCTTCGGCCCCTTCGCCCATGCCCCGAGGTGGAGCGAGTGGCTCGGAGACGGTGGTTCCTCGAAAAGAGGGCCCCCCGCCTCCCGAGCCGCAACGCCCGCCTAAGGTTTCGAGGCGGAGGGAGGAAAAGACTCGCATGGCGAGCCCAACCTCCCCCAATAAGTCCTCGAAGGCGACAGCGCCTTCAGCGCTTTGTCCGGCCAACAGCGCCCGGGGTTCTGCCCCCGGGAAGCGTACGGCCATTCCCGTGAGGGTCTTCAATTCGAGGAGGGCCCCCGCGTCTCCTGCGAGCTAGGCCTGGAGGGCATATTCCTTCAATGGAATTGCCGTGGATTCCGGGCCAACTGGGAGGAGCTGCGGAGGCTCGTCTCGTCCCGTTCCCCGTTAGCTATTTTTTTGCAGGAGACCATGCTAGGCGCGTGCCCGCTGCCTGCCCTCCCGGGGTATAAGGGTCTTGCGACCCCACCACCGCGGGATGGCCGGGCTGGGGGATGCGCGGTTTACACCCGGCATGATGTCTCCGTTCTTCCTTTCTCTTTAGATACCTCCTTTCAGGCAGTGGCTGTGCAGCTGCACCTGGATAGGAGGTATACTATCATTTCTGCCTACATTCCACCGTCAGCTGACTTCGACGCGGGGGACTTCCGCCGCGTCGTGGCACGGTTGCCGAGGCCCTATCTCTTGCTTGGAGATCTGAACGGCAGGCATCCTCTCTGGGGAGATTACTCCATAAATCCCAGGGGACAAGTCCTTGCCGATCTGATCGAAGAGCTTGAGATGGGTGTCCTAAACGTGGATGAGTTTACGCATCACTGTCCGAGAACCGCTTCATTTTCTTGCCTTGACCTATCTTTGTGCTCTTCAGATGCACAGCCTGATTTTGATTGGGGGGTGGTCGATGACCTCCATGGTAGTGATCACTTTCCCATTCAAATATCATTTTCAGGGCAACTGCCGCCTGAGAGACCACCTCGGTGGTGCTTGGCGCGGGCGCGGTGGCCTGCATTTCAGGAAATGACTGAATTCTCTATCTCAGTCGAGGAGTTTAGGTCGGTAGATGAGGCCGTTGAGTTCTTCTCCGGCAACCTCATCGCCGTAGGCCTGACTACTATTCCTAGGACGTCTGGCCGTTTTGCACGCCGACCACTCCCATGGTGGTCGGCCGAGTGTGAGACGGCCCTCAAACAGAAGCGTTATGCCTACATACGCTATAAGCGCCGCCCGAACGATTTCACTGTCGCTGAATTTCGTCGGGCTAGGGCTAGGTTCCGGTATATTTCGAAGCACGCCCGCCGCTCTTCTTGGCGGGCATACGTGTCTTCACTTAACGGGAAGGCCCCTTTAGCTGAGGTGTGGAAGCGAGTCAAAAGGATTCGGGGCAAGTTCTCGCAGGACTTCCCTCCCGTTCTCCAGGAGAATGGGACCTCAATCTCGGACCCCGCGTCCGTGGCGGAATCCTTAGCGACCGCTTTTTCCGCATTCTCTAGCCGTGATGCTGCTCCGCCAGCATTCAATGCACGTCGTGATGTCGCGGAAGGCCGCCGGCTGGACTTTACCTCCAGAGGCGGAGAACCCTTCAACGACAAGTTTACTGTGAGTGAGTTGCGTTCCGCTCTCGCTTCGTGCGCGGACACCGCCCATGGTCCGGACGATGTCCCGTACGCCATGCTTCGACACCTGGGTGAGCGAGGCATGGCCTTTCTGTTAGATTTGTTCAACAGGATCTGGGTGGAAGGTCTTCTCCCAGACTCCTGGCGAATCGCTACTGTGCTCGCCTTTCGCAAGCCGGGGAGAGATCACTCTACTCCGAACGGTTTCCGCCCAATCTCTCTAACCTCTTGCGTGTGCAAGTTGATGGAGAAATTGGAAAATGTTAGATTAGCCTATTTCCTGGACAGCGGAGGCCATCTGTCTTCTGCACAGTGCGGCTTCCGTAAGTTCCACTCCACGTCGGATGCTCTGCTCCGACTGGAAAGTGCCGTCTGCGAGGCTTTCCTTCGTAGACAGCACTACGCCACGGTGTTTTTTGATCTGGAGAAGGCCTATGATACCGCATGGCGATACGGTATCATGGAGACTCTCCACACGATGGGGGCGAGGGGACGCCTCCCAATTTTTATATCTGAATTTTTGCGAGATCGTCGATTCCGCGTACGGGTGGGGGGAGCCCTCTCCGGCCCAAAGGAGCAGTAAGAGGGTGTCCCGCAGGGAAGTGTCCTCAGTGTCACACTCTTTGCCCTGAGCATCAACGGCATCACCTCGGTGCTGCCGGAAGATGTTCTCGCTACGCTCTACGTGGACGACCTTTCGATCTCTTTTGGCGCGGCCCAGATGCCAACTCTGGAGCGTGGACTCCAACAGGCATTGAACCGCGTCTCTCACTATGCCGAAGCGCACAGGTTTCGGTTTTCTTTGGCCAAGACTAAGGTGGTGCACTTCTGCCGCCATCCACGGCTTCACCCCGACCCAGATTTGTTTCTTAATGGGGTGCGCCTGGATGTGGTTGAGTCGCACCGTTTCCTTGGTCTTGTATTCGACCGACGCCTCACCTGGGAGGCTCATATTCGCAGCCTTAGGGTCTCTTGTACCCGCGCCATGGACATTCTCCGTTCCGTGACGTTCAGCGCTTGGGGCGCTGATAGGGCTACCGCCTTACTATTTTATCGATCCTTTGTTCGCTCGAAGCTCGACTACGGATGCGAGTTTTATGCATCCGCAGCCGAGCGTTTATTGCGGAAGGTGGATTCGATCCACCACACCGGCCTTCGCCTTGCGACCGGTGCCTTCCGCACTTCCCCCATTGAGAGCCTGTTGGTCGATGCTGGGGAGATGCCACTCGCTCTGCGCCGCGTGCAGTGCATCACTCGCCTGTACGCGCGAGCCCGGCGCCTCCCTCAGTCGCCAACAGCTCTCACTGCATCCGCAGCTGATCTCGATGGTGCCTATGCCGTCGAGAGACGCCAGTCATACCCTAAGCCCTTTGGGTTTAGGGCCAGGAAACTCCTTCGAGAAGTAGATATAGCTCTCGGGCCGGTGGCGCCCCTGGTTCTGCCCAGGACGCCACCCTGGAGGGTACCACATTTGGCTATTTGTCGCCACGCCTCTGCGCCGGGAGTATTGCGTTCGACCTTTTTGGAGCACACATCGTGTCACGCTGGTACCGTGCCAGTGTATACGGATGGCTCCAAGTCCCAAGAGGGGGTCGGCTTCCACGCCGTATCCCCTCTGTTTGAAGTCAGCGGGGCTCTACCAGGCGCTGCGTCTGTCTTCACGGCCGAGCTGGTGGCAATACACCACTCGGTACGGGAGATTACGCGACGTGCCCGGTTCGGAGACCGGATTGTGATCTATAGCGACTCACAAAGCGCCCTGA
Source organism: Ceratothoa steindachneri (assembly GCA_963969495.1). Classification (NCBI taxonomy): domain Eukaryota; kingdom Metazoa; phylum Arthropoda; class Malacostraca; order Isopoda; family Cymothoidae; genus Ceratothoa; species Ceratothoa steindachneri. Next base: position 223,875,880 of record OZ018318.1, read on the forward strand.
GTGCTCTCGGGGCATTGGAATCTCCGCATCCCCTGGTTCGCGATATCCGTGACGCCATGGTTTTGGCGAGCCGGGCAGATGTCGAGATTATCTTCTGCTGGGTTCCTGGACATGTAGGAATTGCGGGGAATGAGCGCGCCGATGAGGGCGCCAAAGAGTCCGCGAGGACTCTGCGACCGGACCAGCGTTTCTCTCTTCCTCACACCGACTACATCGCAGGAATACGGGCAGCTCTTCGGACTGCTTGGCAAAGAAGATGGGAGACGGTCGAAGGGAACTTAAAGTTGCGTGCCATTGCGCCGCGACTGTTCCCATGGACCTATCCCCCAATGCCGCGGCGGCTTCAGGTTGCTTTCTGTCGTCTCCGAATCGGACACACTCGTGTGACGCATCGCTATCTGATGGAGCGCTCGCCTGCGCCCTATTGCAACGACTGCGTCGTCCCCCAGACTGTTCGGCACATTCTTGTCGAATGTCCCAGTCTGGGTGATCTTCGCGCACGACACCTGTCCCGGTACCGGGATGGGCGGGGTCGCTACCGCCTGTCCCTTGTTCTCGGGATGAGTGCGTGTACTTTGACTGGTGGACTTATTGACTTTTTGGGGGAGGCCGCCCTTCTCCCTTTTATTTAACGCGATTTAATTGTTGTTGTTGTTTTTGTAATTGTTTTGTTATTGCTTTGTTATTGTTATTCCTTTTTATTGTTTTCTGTTTAATTTTTTAAAGTAGCCTAAATTAGGCTGTTTGTTTACGGCAACTTATGCCTTAGTCGGCAGTCGCCAGATAGCCCCTTAATTAAAAAAAAAAAAAAATACTGTCAGCTAACTTCAACTTAAGGTGACTCCGCCAAATTATGCCAAAGTTTCTGAGGCCCTTTGTACTGCTCGGGGATTTGAATGTTATACAACCCTTTTGTGGAGACTACTTGATCAATCCCGAGGGTCTGGTCATTGTCCACCTGATCAGCAAACTGGAGATAGATGTGCTAAATGTGGATGAGTTCACGCATCGTTGCGAAGAAAAATTTCATTTTCCTGCCTGGATCTTTCCTTTGTGCTCTAGATGAGGCGTTTGAGTTCTTCTCTGGCAACCTCATTGCTGTGGACCTTATTACTATACTTAGAACATCTGGCTGTTTAGCATGCTTCTGTGGGGGTCAGACTAGTGTGAGACATCCCTGAAACAGAAGCATTATGACTACATGTGCTATAAGCACTGCCTGAACAATTTCATTGAGCCTGGGTTAAGTTCTGGTATGTTTCAAAGCACATCCGCCTCTCTTCCTGGCAGGCATAATTGTTTTTACCGAATGGGAAGACCCCTCTAGTAGATGTAAGGAAGGAGTCTAGAGAATTATGGGCAAGTTCTCACAAACCCCGCCCCTGTTCTCCAGGAGAAAGGGACCTCAATCTCGGACCCAGAGTCCTTCCCAACTCCATTCTCTGCTGGGATCAACATAAACAAAGCCTTGGACACAGTCCCCAAAATCATCCTAGCTCACAAAATTGTAAACACACCTCACAAACAATGACAAGAAATGGCTCAAACTTCATATTTGGCAGAAAAGGTCAAGTAATAAACAAATCACATTAAACAACTACACACCAGAGTTCCCAAATAGCTGTTCTCTCTCCCCTACTTTTCAACCTCTTCACTCACAATGTACGACAACTTCATCACCAATCATTGGCATAAATACTTAGACAGATGACTTCTATCACAGCACAACATCGATACCACTATCACAAAACTCCAACAATACATTAACACACTGGAACAATGGTTCATAAAAGAAAGATGACTGCATCCACAGCCAAATCATTAATATTATTCACTCCCGGCTACTATGAATTAAACTAAATGGAGAAGCACCCCCTACCTTTCTAGGCATCATACTTGACACCCATATGACTTTCGAAGCACACGCAACCAAGATAATAAAAAAAAGCCACACAGAAAATTAACATCTTCAAAACACTAGCCAGCACTACCTTTGGGCAGCATAAGACATCCCTCAACACACTCTACAAACAATCCATATGAGCCACCCTAAACTATTTGCACCAGCCTGGCACCCAACACCCAAAAACAGCCACACTACACACCAAACGGCTCCAAAATACACAAAATAACACTCAGAATCATCACACAAAAAGCACATCAATCCTGCATCTCCATCCTGAAACAAACATATTAGCCATTAAAGTTGACCTAAACATGATAGGAACCCAAGACCTTAGGCAGAGTACAAAATCCTACCCACCCCAACCGCCCCCTTGCAGACAACCACAACAGGAAACCAAAAAGATATCCCTCGTACCTTACTTACAAGCTAAGCCAATAACCTTCTCCCCAATCCCTTGAACAATGCCTTAACAAAACATCCACACTTGCAACCATGCATAACCACATCCTAAATGAGCAACCCCTACATTCCACTCCACAGAAAATGCAGAGTACTCTTATCTCAACTATGAACCAGTCACTCGCCCATACTAGAACAATACAAACACCAACATGCACTCGGTGCATCAAGCCACAGAAGACACAAAACACCTTGATTGCCCTAACCCCACACTTACACGCAGTGCCCACTATTACATTCCTAAGGGACCTTGGACCCAGGGAGGAGTGTTGTGGCATCCCTGTAGGCCACCCTCCTCAGTGAAGATAAGTGGGGAGGCGAATAAGTAAGTTTCCTCGATCATAACCTAATCAATCTCACTTGACTGGTTCTGTGGTCAAGAAAATGCTCCTTTCCTTCGAGATTTTTAGTAACAATATCTATCCATAGTGATGCCACTTTTTGCCTATCCGGAAACCACCCGCCACAAGGTCCACTCACTCATTCACTCACGAGCCTCCTGTCAGATCGGAAGGAGACAAAATACACAGATACCTATTTTCTTTTATTAAAATAACATTTATCCACCACCCAATACAATTAGTTACCCAACAGTACAAATATGTAAGAAAAACGCACAACACAAAAATATATACAAATACATGCTCCAACTTCAACCTCACTCAATATATCTCAATAAATATCAATATATGCGCAACACAATAAATATCTATTGTTACCAAAAACAACTATTGGTTTGCGAAAGCACCAATGGTTTTCTTCACCTGTCCCTCTCCAATACTCGTTGCCACCACAAAACCCCCAATTGAGCCGGCTCAGTTAGTTTAATAGTCAATAATGTTGCCCTGGGGCGTTTTCTTGCACGTTATGGGAAGGTTCACTCGCCCTCCCTGAGCGTGGGGTGGGGAAGAAAGTGCACTCGAGCAGTTGGTCTCTCTCTCTCAAGGGGGACCAAGGGGAGAGTTGGCTGTGGCCCCTTAATTGTGCCACACGCCGATTGCTTAGCGCTTGACTTCTTCCTTCTCCTCACTCACATACAAGAGCAGCGGGACCAAAGGAGCTGGAAAAGGGGAACATAATTACCTCCTGTTGCTTCTTTCAAAATGTTACGAGTTCCCCCCTCCCTCACTCATATCGTACCTGGCTTTATGTCCAGCTCCACTTCTTTTCATGCATTCACTATAATGGCCATTTTCAATCAATCATCAAAAACCTGTTCTTATATATTTCACCTGTGGGGGGCGGGGAGAAACGTCAGACCTCAGCAAAAGACGGGGAGACCCACACTGCTTCCAGGCAGCTTTGTCCTCCCTCCTTCACCAAAACCTGAAACAAAAGGCAGGCATTAGATTGGGCACTGGTGAGCTGAGGCAAACAAAAATGGACCTACCACATCCCTTTCCCCTACCTAAGTTTGCCTCATCTCACCGTGCTCCCAATCTCCACCAATTGCTTCCTCCCCACCTCACTCATTACTTACTCTCTCAACGATTCCAAAGCTTTTGTCATCACCCAATCATATTCTTTTACACTCCCTCTTCTCCTAGTAACCCCCGTAAGGGGCGCGGCGATCTGCCATCCTGGCCGCCATGCTGACGGGACTCAGCACCCCGTCCGGCCCCAGCTTAGCCTCTCTTCCTTCCTTCAAAACACTTGTTTCCTCTCTTTTCACACAACCTCTCCCACAATTTTCTCTGGTCAGCCTCTAATTTCACAGGGTAGATGCTGACCTTCCTTTCAGCCAACCGTCCCGCTGAGGGGGTGGGGGACAATGTTCCCTAACCCCTGAGCTCCGGTCTCGGGTGGCTGGCTTTTAACTACCTGCTTCATCCCCACCCATACCTTCCTCACATCCCTTTTCCTCTTGTCTTCAAAATCTATCATTTTTACGCCGTGTCTAAGGTGGAGCCGCCATGCCAATGGACTGCCAGGCCACCAGGCGGGAGGGGTGGTCCCAAATGGTGGCGCCTGGCTCTGCCGGGCCTGCAAGCACCTCTTGCAGTGCGGGCAACTGTGAGAGGTGGTAAGCTGTTGCGTCCCGTGTAAATAAGAGGGTCACCATGCCCAATGATGAGTATAAAAAAAAAAACCAACCCCCAACTTCCCCAAGAACGATGGAGCCCGCCCTCGGGCAGCTCCACCAAAAAATGGAGGTCCCCCCCCTTGTGCTTGCTTAGGGGACCCTCCATACTTCTTTAACCGGAGAGGAGGCTTACTCCTCTCCTACGCCTACGGGTGTAGGCGACTTCCCCTCACTCCCTTCTCTGGAGGTGCTTTCAGGCACCTGCCTATTTCCAGCGGCAGTCCCTCCTTTTCTTTCTAAGGGGACTGCCAAGAAAGCCAGCAGGCAGCCCATTGCCGACCGCCCCTCTTGTAAGCGGCTCGGTAGGGCAAACCCCCTTAGGGGGGAGAGGGAAGCCAGGCCCCTTCGGTCGCTTGCCTCAAAAGACCTGCTGGCAAGGATATTAAACCCTGCCAGGGTTAAGGCTTGTGCCTGCCCACAAATGACTCTGGATGCTGCCAAGGGGACCTGCGATGTCCTGGGAGGGGATGGCCAACTGGAGGCCCGTCCTGTGATAGACATGGTCCTTGAGGAGACCCAGCCTCAGACGGTAGGGCCCTCCATGGGGGGGAAACCGGGCTCGGCGCCAAGCACCGAACCCAAGTCCGTCCCTATGCAAGGTCCCCCTCAAATGGCTGAGGGCTCCGAGGCAATACAAGGAGGGGAGGGATCTCCTCCGACAGGTGCCCCCACGACTACCAGGAACTTCTCCATTTCAGAGAGGGACCTGGCTGAGGCCGGCCCATCTGGCGTGGGGGCTTCTGCCGGCGGAGGTGAGAAGCAGGTTCATTCCCCGCCCTCCTCTCCAAAAAAGAAAAAGACTCGAAAGACAAAGAAGACTCGGGGCTCCTCTCCATCTGCGGGGGCTGCGGGGATGGATAGGTCTGCTGCCACTTTGGTAGGCGACCAAGCCAAGATCGGCACATCCAGCCCCTCTACCCCCCTGTGTGCGGAGCCCCTGACTAAGACCAAGAGTGCACAGGGCAGAGCCACGATGACATCGAGGCCCCTCATTCAGAGGTTACCTGGCGTTTTCGAGCCCGCTGGCTTCAAACGCTTCCTCGTTATTCGCTCCACTGATGGCACCATGTTGTCCAAGGGCAACATGATCCATCAGAGGAGAGGATTAGCTAGTGCAAATGGTAGAGAGCCGAAGGTGACCCGTTTCTCGGACGGGAGCTTTCTGGCGAATCCCGCCGAGGCGGCCAAGATAAGTGCTCTTCGGACACTTCATGGCACCCCGGTGAGTGTGACGCCGCACTCTACCATGAACTTTGTAAAAGGAGTAGTTTATGCGAGGGAACTCGTTGACTACTCCATTGAGGACATCACCCTAGAGCTGGCCGACCATGGGGCGGTCAAGGTCGAACGTGTGATGAGAAAACAGGGAGGGGCCTCGAGACCCACCCCTACACTCTTCGTCACGTTCGACTGTGACAAGCTCCCTGAGTCAGTGCGTGAAGGCATTCGTGCCACTTCCGCGGCGGTGCTATTACTGTCACCGCTTCGGCCATACGAATCGCTCATGTAGACGTGCAAAGTCGGGGTCATCCGAAGTATGTGTAAATTGCTCCAAGGTCGCACACGATAAGTCCAAATCGTGTGTGGCCAAGTGTGTCAATTGCGGAGAGCCGCACCCTGCTTCTTCGAAGCAATGTGGTGCATATCTCCTGGAGAAAGAAATCCTGGCTGTTCAGGCTAGGATAGACTCTCATTCCGCGAGGCTAAGGACTTGGTCCTGGCGCGCCCAGCTCTGCCTGGGACGTCATATGCCTCAGTAGCTAGAAAGGCACCCTCTGCTCCTGGCCCATCCAGACCAACGAGCACGGTTGTTTCCGCGCCCATTTGGAGCCCTTCTGCAGGCTCTACCCAACCCGGGCGCTCCCCTGGTAAAGCTGGCGGCAAAAAGGGTTCATACCCAGCCCCGGCTAAAACCAGGGCTTCCCCCTCTTCCCCCAGCGTGACTGTTTCCCGCAAGGCGAAACGGCCACGCGCCTCCACCGAGTCGTTAGACTCACAGGAGGCAACACCCCTGAAGATGGTCGCTAGGCCATCTTCGGGGGTTCCTAAAGCTGTCCGCCGAAAGGAGGACAGCAACAAAGGAGCTTCGGCTCCTTCGCCCACGCCTCGAGGTGGAGCGAGTGGCTCGGAGACGGTGGTTCCTCGAAAAGAGGGCCCCCCGCCTCCGAAGCCGCAGCGCCCGCCTAAGGTTTCGAGGTGGAGGGAGGAAAAGACTCGCATGGCGAACCCAACCTCCTCCAATAAGTCCTCGAAGGCGACAGCGCCCGGGGTTCTGCCCCCGGGAAGCGTACGGCCATTCCCGTGAGGGTCTTCAGTTCGAGGAGGGCCCCCGCGTCTCCTCCGAGCTAGGCCTGGAGGGCATATTCCTTCAATGGAATTGCCGTGGACTCCGGGCCAACTGGGAGGAGCTGCGGAGGCTCGTCTCGTCCCGCTCCCCGTTAGCTATCGTTTTGCAGGAGACCATGCTAGGCGCGTGCCCCCTGCCCGCCCTCCCGGGGTACAAGGGTCTTGCGACCCCACCACCGCGGGATGGCCGAGCTGGGGGGGTGCGCGGTTTACACCCGGCATGATGTCTCCGTTCTTCCTTTCTCTTTAGATACCTCCTTTCAGGCAGTGGCTGTGCAGCTGCACCTGGATAGGAAGTATACTATCATTTATGCGTACATTCCACCGTCAGCTGACTTCGACGCGGGGGACTTCCGCCGCGTCGTGGCACGGTTGCCGAGGCCCTATCTCTTGCTTGGAGATCTGAACGGCAGGCATCCTCTCTGGGGAGATTACTCCATAAATCCCAGGGGACAAGTCCTTGCCGATCTGATCGAAGAGCTCGAGATGGGTGTCCTAAACGTGGATGAGTTTACGCATCACTGTCCGAGAACCGCTTCATTTTCTTGCCTTGACCTATCTTTGTGCTCTTCGGATGCACAGCCTGATTTTGATTGGGGGGTGGTCGATGACCTCCATGGTAGTGATCACTTTCCCATTCAAATATTTTCAGGGCAACTGCCGCCTGAGAGACCACCTCGGTGGTGCTTGGCGCGGGCGCGGTGGCCTGCATTTCAGGAAATGACTGAATTCTCTATCTCAGTCGAGGAGTTTAGGTCGGTAGATGAGGCCGTTGAGTTCTTCTCCGGCAACCTCATCGCCGTGGGCCTGACTACTATTCCTAGGACGTCTGGCCGTTTTGCACGCCGACCACTTCCATGGTGGTCGGCCGAGTGTGAGACGGCCCTCAAACAGAAGCGTTATGCCTACATGCGCTATAAGCGCCGCCCGAACGATTTCACTGTCGCTGAATTTCGTCGGGCTTGGGCTAGGTTCCGGTATATTTCGAAGCACGCCCGCCGCTCTTCTTGGCGGGCATACGTGTCTTCACTTAACGGGAAGGCCCCTTTAGCTGAGGTGTGGAAGCGAGTCAAAAGGATTCGGGGCAAGTTCTCGCAGGACCCCCCTCCCGTTCTCCAGGAGAATGGGACCTCAATCTCGGACCCCGCGTCCGTGGCGGATTCCTTCGCGACCGCTTTTTCTGCATTCTCTAGCCGTGATGCTGCTCCGCCAGCATTCAATGCACGTCGTGATGTCGCGGAAGGCTGCCGGCTGGACTTTACCTCCAGAGGTGGAGAACCCTTCAACGACAAGTTTACTGTAAGCGAGTTGCGTTCCGCTCTCGCTTCGTGCGCGGACACCGCCCATGGTCCGGACGATGTCCCGTACGCCATGCTTCGACATCTAGGTGAGCGAGGCATGGCCTTTCTTTTAGATTTGTTCAACAGGATCTGGGTGGAAGGTCTTCTCCCAGACTCCTGGCGAATCGCTACTGTGCTTGCCTTTCGCAAACTGGGGAGAGATCACTCTACTCCGACCGGTTTCCGCCCAATCTCTCTAACCTCTTGCGTGTGCAAGTTGATGGAGAAATTGGTAAATGTTAGATTAGCCTTTTTCCTGGACAGCGGAGGCCATCTGTCTTCCGCACAGTGCGGCTTCCGCAAGTTCCACTCCACGTCGGATGCTCTGCTCCGACTGGAAAATGCCGTCTGCGAGGCTTTCCTTCGTAGACAGCACTACGCCACGGTGTTTTTCGATCTGGAGAAGGCCTATGATATCGCATGGCGATACGGTATCATGGAGACTCTCCACACGATGGGGGCGAGGGGACGCCTCCCAATTTTTATATCTGAATTTTTGCGAGATCGTCGATTCCGCGTACGGGTGGGGGGAGCCCTCTCCGGCCCAAAGGAGCAGGAAGAGGGTGTCCCGCAGGGAAGTGTCCTCAGTGTCACACTCTTTGCCCTGAGCATCAACGGCATCACCTCGGTGCTGCCGGAAGATGTTCTCGCTACGCTCTACGTGGACGACCTTTCGATCTCTTTTGGCGCGGCCCAGATGCCAACTCTGGAGCGTGGACTCCAGCAGGCATTGAACCGCGTCTCTCGCAATGCCGAAGCGCACAGGTTTCGGTTTTCTTTGGCCAAGACTAAGGTGGTGCACTTCTGCCGCCATCCACGGCTTCACCCCGACCCAGATTTGTTTCTTAATGGGGTGCGCCTGGATGTGGTTGAGTCGCACCGTTTCCTTGGTCGTGTATTCGACCGACTCCTCACCTGGGAGGCTCATATTCGCAGCCTTAGGGTCTTGTACCCGCGCCATGGACATTCTCCGTTCCGTGACGTTCAGCGCTTGGAGCGCTGATAGGGCTACTGCCTTACTTTTTTATCGATCCCTTGTTCGTTCGAAGCTCGACTACGGATGCGAGTTTTATGCATCCGCAGCCGATCGTTTATTGCGGAAGGTGGATTCGATCCACCACACCGGCCTTCGCCTTGCGACCGGTGCCTTCCGCACTTCCCCCATTGAGAGCCTGTTGGTCGATGCTGGGGAGATGCCACTCGCTCTGCGCCGCGTGCAGTGTATCACTCGACTGTACGCGTGAGCCCGGCGCCTCCCTCAGTCGCCAACAGCTCTCACTGCATCTGCAGCTGATCTCGATGGTGCCTATGCCGTCGAGAGACGCCAGTCATACCCTAAGCCTTTTGGGTTTAGGACCAGGAAACTCCTTCGAGAGGTAGACATCGCTCTCGTGCCGGTGGCGCCCATGGTTTTGCCCAGGACGCCATCCTGGAGGGTACCACATTTGGCTATTTGTCGCCACGCCTCTGCTCCCAAAGCTTGTACTGCGCCGGGAGTATTGCGTTCGACCTTTTTGGAGCACACATCGTGTCACGCTGGAACCGTGCCAGTGTATACGGATGGCTCCAAGTCCCAAGAGGGGGTCGGCTTCCACGCCGTATCCCCTCTGTTTGAAGTCAGCGGGGCTCTACCAGGCGCTGCGTCTGTCTTCACGGCCGAGCTGGTGGCAATACACCACTCGGTACGGGAGATTACGCGACGTGCCCGGTTCGGAGACTGGATTGTGATCTATAGCGACTCACAAAGCGCCCTGAGTGCTCTCGGGGCATTGGAATCTCCGCATCCCCTGGTTCACGATATCCGTGACGCCACCGTTTTGTCGTGCCGGGCTTATTTCGAGATTATTTTCTGCTGGGTTCCTGGATATGTAGGAATTGCGGTGAATGAGGCCGCCAAAGAGTTCTGCGACCGGACCAGCGTTTCGCTCTTCCTCACACCGACTACATGACAGGAATACGGGCAGCTCATCGGACTGCTTGGCAAAGAAGGTGGGAGACGGTCGAAGGGAACTTAAAGTTGCGTGCCATTGCACCCCGACTGTTCCCATGGACCTATCCCCCAATGCCGCGACGGCTTCAGGTCGCTTTCTGTCGTCTCCGAATCGGACACTCGTGTGACGCATCGCTATTTGATGGAGCGCCCTATTGCGACGACTGCGTCGTCCATCAGACTGTTTGGCACATTCTTGTCCAATGTCCCAGTCTGGGTGATCTTCGCGTACGTTACCTATCCCTGTACCGGGATGGGCGGGGTCGCTACCGCCTGCCCCTTGTACTCGGGACGAGTGCATGCACATTGACTGGTTGACTTTTGGAGGAAGGCCGGCCCTATTTATTATTTAAGGTTTTTTTTTTTTTCCTTATAGGTCGCGCGCTCTTGCTCGCTTCCTTTTCCCCTTTTTAAAAATTTTTTCGCTTTGGGTTTGTGTTTTTTTGTCTTTTTTAATTTGATTATAAAGTATACTAGTACTAGGCAGGTTTTTAATACGGCGACTAATGCCCAAGTAGGCAGTTGCCAGATGATCTCTTAAAAAAAAAATAATAAATTAAAAATATCCCTACAATCCTATGATTTTGCTGGTTAATGCACATGCTGTAACCATTTATTTCCATTTTCTTCTACCTTGATTAAACTTGCCTTTTGCCTCTTATTTTGAAGATTGCCCTTAATCCTTGACACCTTTCGCTTTGCTAAGTTCAGATTCCCTTAGTATATTTTTATTTCCTAATTTTTTTCTATGATTTCTAATTTCCCTTCTAATATTGCCCTTACCTCTAGCAGATTACCTCATTTCTAACACATAAGGACTTAATAACACAAATTACTTATACAATACCTCTACCCATCCCTATTAAAATGTAGTCCATCCTTCCAATACATCTCAATTAGTTTCATGTTAATCTAGAAGGAAAAATTGTTGAATAATGAAATGTATGTTAAGGTTTTAATCCAATGTACTCTCAATAATGCTAAAGTATTTTAGATGTTTTTTATTTGAAAAAACATATATAATCACATCAGGAGCTCATCTTGACAATTCCCTCAAATCACTGTGACTAAAGAATTCTTTGCACCATGTTAGTAGACTTGCGCGTAGTCTCTATTAGCCCAGTGCTGTTTTGTTTACTATTCTTAAACTTGAATCATAAATAGGGGAATGAATGTCACACTGGCAAGGTTCACAATTGCAAATAATGGCTGTTTAGAAATGTAATTTGTTATGCAAAGCAAGCCAGATGTAATATATATATACAGGGTGTCTACTGCCCTTGAATTTAAAAAATAAATCATTGAGTGATTGTTCAAATGATTTTTCAAACTTACTATTTATATTCTCTTTAATGTCTATTAGGAAAATAGTAATATTTAAGTTAATCTACTCACTAATGTGAGTGAACATTGTATGCTTTGGATGCATTGTATTTTATGATGGATGCTCACTATACTTCTGTAACTGTCGCTTGGATACCTTGTTCTTGTTTTTTTTTTTGCACTGGTCATTTAATTTTGGTTATGTTTTGCTTATAACCCATTTTTCCCTTAAATACCTCACCTCCATCAATGTCCCATAATGTTTATTGCACTTTTTAATTTAAAGAAAAAAACACTGGCTAAAACCCATCCTGGATTATTTAAAAAAAAAGTCCTTGAATTCTAAATCACTAACAAGTAGACAACCTGATATATCAGAGATATACATATAGCACCTATATATTTTTATAAAATAAGTATAATGCCTTTAATTGCTGAATCGTGGCTGAAACTAGAATAATACCCCCAAATAATCAGGTTATTTTTATTATGTCTATAAGCTTTAATCCTTAAATTAAAAGCAAAATTAGCTTGCAATGCCACATAATGGTCTAAGTTGTTTGAAGATGTTTTGTCTTTTGCTTTTAGGGTTATTCTTACATAGCATCTGAATATATCTATCATTTATGTTAAATGTAATGGCTGTTACACTTAGGGTATTTTCTTGATGCTTTAATTACTCTATGATTTGAAAGTACTTTGCTTTGGCTTTTGTGATGAATTATCTTTATCAACATGGCAAATGTTTTAAAATCCATAGATCACAAATCCACATCTTAACTTACTGGTTTTAAAATGAAATAGTTAATGCTCACAGACATGCTGGCCACTATTGTGATATCCTTGTGTTTAGTGACAAGGGTAAAATAAAAAAAATGTGGGAGGAGGGTGGAATTTTTTTTTTGTGGGAGAGGGATGAATGACAATGTATGTGCATCTTACTCTGTGTGCACTTGTCATTTCAACTCGCTTTTTTAAAATTTGCTAACATCCCCCATTCTCATACTGGAGACACAAAGTTGTTACAGCTACCAAATGCATTTTTTGCTACCTCCTGTGTTGTCAATAACCCCCTAAGGAACTTTAATTTAGTTATTGTTTTTTTATTGTTGTATAGAGAGTACTAGGGTAAAAGCACAAGTTTGTTATAAGTCTGATCTATAGGGGCTAAAAGACTGGCTGGAAACTGAAAAACTAAATCTCTGGTACACCTAAGACTGCCTGGAAACTGAAAAAACTAAATCTCTGGTACCCCCAAAATCTTAACATGTATTAAGGCAAGCAATAAAAATCACATTTTAGGCCCTGATATTTTAGAAAGTATGCATCTTTACACCCTAAGTAGCTTTATTTTCTAAATCTCTACTTTTTAAGAAAAATGTAGGGTAAGAGTCTACTGGGTTAGATAATGAGTGGCTTTCCCAAAAGGATAAAAAAATAAGAAGCATACATTGGTCATAAATATTGCCCCATTTTGAGAAAATGGTCAGAGGTACTATATAGATTTTGTTTATTTTCCTTCACTCTTGGCCCCAATGGATCCCCAAACCAGATTATGAAATTAACATAAAAAATCAGAATATTCTCCGATGACCCTAGCCTTTGGAGGGTGGGGATTGGCTGGAAAGTGTTTTTTACCTTCTCATCCCAGGAGAAGTGGAACTCATTCTGTGTCAAGGGTACTTGGATATAACTACCCATCAACAGGATTCCTTAAAACAAGAAGTGTGCTGTGCTCTGAAGAGAGTGGAAAAACTTCTGATTGGCTTTGTGGGTTAAGCACAATGCATCCATAATTGCTGACCAAACCTGTGTATTGATGTTTGTGTTCACTTTTCTTAGGAATGAACCTGGCACCTTGATGATAGATAAACAATGCCATATCCTCCACTAGAGTAACAAGAGCTACATTTATGTACTTGGAATATTAAAAAAAAAGTATTTCCACTAGTGATATACCGATTATACATTTTGGCTAATGCCAGTACTGATTTATTAAAAAAAGACCGATGCCAAGCTTTAGTAAATTTTCGAATCATTAGGTAAATCTCCACTGTTATTGTCACTTATAATGCTCTTAGGATGTCAAGGCTTCAAGACTATAAGGCTAATCATGACACTTTGCAATATGTTTTCCAACCTTGCCTGCCTATCAGGATGGATAAAGCATCTACCAAATGATTCTCATTTAGGTTGGTCCAGCAAATTAGCAGAGAATATTTTACATTATGTTTTTTGCTTGCTATATATAATATACAAATCTTTTCTACTGCTTCAGGAATGTAAAAGATGGTAAAAAGTCATAAATTTTGCAATAATAACCTCAATGCAAAACATAGAACTCATTCAATTTACGATACAAGTGCCGCTGACCACTGTTTTTCTATTGCAAATTTTATAAAATGATTGGTGAAAAAGGTGTGACATCTTTTTATTTATATACTAATTGTAGGCTGATGAAAAAGTGTGACAACTTTTTATTTATATACTAATTGTATGCCGGGATAAACCATTTTCTGGAATGTTCATGAACTTAGGAAGTCCACTACCTTTCTTTATTCCAGTTGATCTATTTTTTCAAGCTTTTATCCTAATCACACTAATAACATTCACTTTAATCGCTGAAAATTCTTCTTACACTTTTTTCACCAACCATTCTAAAAATAATTTAATAGAAAAAATAATAAAGGAGAGTTGGAAATTTTATAGTAATATAAAAATAAATGTAGGCGATAAAATCTCAGCTGTAGAGTGTACCACTGTGAATAAAATTAAACTTAAAACTTCAGTCAATATATTTTTTTTTTTACCACCAAAAATATTAAGAGAAAAATGTTAAATCAGCATAAAGGCTCATCAAATCACAAAAAAAGATGCTGATCAGAAAAAATGTGAAGGTGCTGATTGATCAGTACATGCGCTAATTTCCACCTTTGGGTGTTATGCTAAATTAAAGTGAAATATAGAGCTCCCATTTTTGTACCCCACCCCTTGCACTAGGCTGAAGAATGCCTCCCAAAAATGTTTTGGCACAATTATCAGCAATCCTAAAATGTGATAAAAAAAAGATGGTTGCATAATTATTTTTTTAGGGTCATATCTTGGATTTAGCATAATTTGAATTTTTGTATTTTCTTTTTTTAGGAAAATGGATGGAGAATTACTATCTCTTAAATGGAATAATCATAGGACAACTTTCCTTCATGTTATTGGGACCTTACGAAGCAAAGTAAGTTGCTAATATAATTGTTGAATAGAAATATATTTTACCTTAGGTTGGGATACTATTTTTACTTTATCTTGTATGTGGTTGTCATTTATTCCTTTTTAATGGTTAATGTCAAATTAAAGGATTATTTTATGGATTTTAACTGTCAGTATTATATTAGATGATGAATGCGTAAAAGAATTGAAAGTTACATAAGAAGAGTTCAGATGCAAAATCCTCTAAATCTATCTGACCACTTTTCTGTTAAATTAACATTATTGATCAGGCTTCTCTGTTCCAGTTCAGTAATTTCATTTTATTAGTTAGTTAATAAATTTTTTTTCTAAAATGTCATTTAATCTACTGTTTTTAATAAATTAGATTTTCTTTTGCTTCAAAACCAGCTAAATCCAACTTTCCTTTTTCTCAAAAACCTCTAAATCCACGTCTTTGTACAAGAGAGTAAAATATTGCAAAATCACTTAAGATTCATTATGAAACACTGAAAAGGGGTAAAGCTCACACATTAAATAAGAAATTTATCATTTTAAGCGTGATGGGTGGGTATGGTAATACTATCCATTTTACATAGCCATTTTTAGATGAAACCTACAGTCATGTGCTAGTTCCCCCCATTCCTATATCTCTGCAGTCACTAAATAAAGCAAAAGACCCAAATATAGGTTAAAAAATGCACAGTATAACCACACTTGCAAAAGATGGCAACATATTTATTTTAACAATAATAGAACAGATATTAAACAAAACAAACATTCAAAATATATTAAATTTTAATTCAAAATCTCCTCATCCACGACTTGTCGCCTCCTGTTTGCATGGCGTGACATCCATCTGAGAGTAAAATGGCATCTTGTCTAACCTTATTGTGGAATACAGCTGTCCCTTGATATAAGTTAAATAAATCTATGTTCATCAAAGTAACAGCTGCACAAGACAAACTATCATGGCTGCAAGCTATTCTCCCGCCTGAGCCATTCCTACTATATTCTCTTTTGCCTTACAACGGGCAGAGTTGAGAGGCAGGAGACATTTTTTTCCTTAAATTTACACTCACTAGGACAAGTTAATCCATTTCATCATACTCCATGACTAAAATGATCTGAATTATCAAACTGAATATCCTACTAATCTCCAAAATCAAATAATACAAAAAAGCTGGCTCCTCAGTGGGTAGCCATCTTGCAACTGGTTGAAGTCACAAGATTCCATGCTACATTGTGATTGGTTCTCAGAAGGTAGCGGCTATTGCCTCCAAAGGGAAGTGGCGTTTAGAGGCTTTTGCCTACAAATCAAGATTCCAGACCAGGAAAAGAGTGGGGGTTTGAAGCGAAATGATATGATTAATTTGATTATCTCATTTTTGATGGAGGTGGCATTTAGCGAGTTTTGCATCTGAACTCTTCATATGTACACAAGAAAATTAATCTCAATAAAATAGCTCTGATAAAGGAATTATAGTACAGATTGTTGGACCCCTTGGTTTCCTATCATTAGTAGTGAATGAGTGGGTATCAACTGGTAGATTACAGCTGTGACAAGCAATATGTTGTACAAATAAACTGATAATGGAAAGGATTAGTGTTTGGGGGTATAAGATGCAAAAGGAAGTTATGACTGTGGGTAGCCAAGTTGTTGTTCATGCCTTAAATTGTGGATAATGGAATTCCTATCAAAATGTAGTTTTTTTTTTTACCAACCATCGGGGTATGTGGATATGAGTATCCCTTTGCCAGGGCTCTGGAATGGATGAGAGAGGATATATCTTGCATTGTGAATACCTTATGATAATGGTTGGGTGATTAGATATGTTCTGACTGTGCAGGAGTTATACCTGCATGGGGGTGGATCCAGTTTCTGTGGCTTTTATGGTTGGCAAATCCCTACACACTTCAATGCCAGAAATCCAATATTAGCTTTACTACGCTAGTAAGAGCTCTATTCAGAACTATTAGTATAGAAAGTGTATGGATGAGAAGTTGGGAGTGAAAGGGAAATTGTAATTTATTCAGTAAAAGGACATTCCTGGGTAGAGTGATGGCAAATATGTATATTATAATGTTTGTGAATAAGAATAGAGTATCCATGATGCCATGGCTATTGTAAGTTAATTGGTTTTGAGTATGCCAGGCTAAGACTGAGCAACGGAACTGATATTTTTCTCCCATTCTTCATGGTAGGGATATTGGGGAAGCTTGTTTTTTCCTGTTCTTCTAGGCAGTCTGTCTCCCAGAGACCATGTTAGGAGAGGTACACTTGTCCAAGATACCATCCAAGATACCAGGCTATAAGGTTTTCAGGCATGTGGAGTGTCATTTTTTACCTGATTTGATATCTGTTCCTTCTTTAGACCTCTATACCTTCATTCAGGTAGTAGCTGTTCAGCGTCACCTGGATGAGGTATTCTTGTCTCTTTTTGGAAGAATTCACACCACTGTCAGAGAACCAATTTATTTTCCATCCAATATCCGTTGCTATGCCACCACCACTTAAGAAACCACCTCAAGTGTTTGAGGAATGCATGGGCTACTGTGATCTGTCCAGGAGTTTAGGTCTTAATGAGGCTGTTAGTTCTTTGGCACCCTTGTACTGGTACATAATTATTTGTGAGGGCTAGATTGTTTCTTTCTTAAGCATGGTGGGAGGGGCTCTTAAGTTATGGAGGTAACCCTTTTCAATGACCTGTTTACATCAAGCACGTTATGTTATGCTCTCACTTCATGCTGACATACTGCCCCTGTTCTGCACGATAATCCATATGCCATGCTCTGACCCCACAGTGAGCAAGGCTTGTTTTTTTTTTCCTATATTTGATCAAGATTCATATAGTGTGTGTCTGTGTGTATCAACCAGCCTTGCCCATTAGTATTTGTATGTATCACTCAGGATAATACCCTTGTGCAAATTCTTGGTTTGAATGGCCAAGTTTGTGCAAATGCGTAATAGTGCAGTTGAAAATGAGTGGTGTGTGATTTAATGCCTACAAGGAGATAAAAAGGAAAGTGGAAAGTAGCAAATGGACAAAAGTTGAATGATGATCGTGATGGAATCAGGAAGCTATTCTTGAGGGAAATGAGAAGTGTGAGGAAGCAGAAGAATAACAACATAAAGTAGAAGAATGGCAGGGTACTTGTTAACAATTAGGTCAAAAGTAGATGGCAAAAATATTTTGATAAGTTGTATCATGTGGGTATTGAAGGTGATTCAAATGTACATCGATTGGCCCCTTGGATGTAAATTGGGTGCTGTAATGGTTTGTTTGTAGTGTTGTAGGAGGTCTGAAAAATGAGAGGCAGCAGAGTAGATAATATACTTGATAAGATGCTAGAAAGTAGTTGTGATTTTTTTTATAAATGGCTGTTGTAAGGCATTTGAAAGTGGAAGTGTGCCTGGGGATTGGAAGAATGTAGTAATAATAGCATTACATAAAGGTAAAGGGCGGTTTAATATATTTATGTATGGGAGGAAATACAAGGTGATAATACTTTTTTTAAACGTACTTTTAGGTAAGTATTTCCTGCTGTCGTTAAGGGACTTTACCACCTGAACAATCTATCCCACTATTCCACATTACTTTCTCAATACTGCTGGTCCTGCCAAAATTGAACTTAGGCTGTGCAGTGTATGTCTTTCCATCCTCATTCACCCTCTGTTATCTTGGCCTAATTTTAAACTGGGGTCTTTGTCTGGCCAGCATTTGTGCAATGTCCCTTACTGATTAGCTGTGCCTTCCATACCACAAAGAAATTCATCCTCTTCTGCTGGATGCCCATGGTTCCACTGTTCACTGCTGTCCCCTCCTCAGGATCACTGTAGTGGTTGTCCCACTCTTCTCTACATTCCCATTTCCTCTGATCCCTGATGTCATCTCTTTACAGGTACCCCTCTCTGGATGATAACCCCGCATATATTTAGCCAGTACACCAATTCCCCCTCCCATTTAACCATCTTCAAATTGTGCAGATCCTTAATTCACAGTGGCTGGCTGCACCCCCCCCCCCCCCACAAACTCTTCCTCTCAATACTCTATCTACATCAAGCTACTGGGCCTCATCCTTTAACTTTTCTTATAAAGAGGTTGTGCTGACCTCCCTCATCAGGGTCATACCAGGCTAACTCATAACTTATGTCCCATTAAGTGGTATAGGTCAAATTTATGGAAAGTTTTTATTGGGTGTATAAAAAGAATAATGGATTGATAAGGGATAAACAGGGGTTGTAGATAGAGAAGCATTGTAGCGATTGTAAGAATGTACCTATATATTAAGTGGTAAAATATTGGATTGTGTGATTAGTGTTGAGAGTTAGCTGTGCATTGAAAGATAGTCATTGAGTGGTTTGCCATATTTGGGTGTGTAAGACAAGGTCATATGTTGGCATGGCTTTTTAATCTCTTTATTGTTGATCTCTAAAAGAAGTATATATAAGTGAGTGAAAGGGGGTTTGAGATTCAGAGAAGGGTTCAGCTGATGATATGTTGTTGGTGGTTGAAGAGAGGGATTTGTGCTGTCACCTTTGACCAACTGTGTAATTTATGTACCTATCTAGTGATGGTGAATGGCTACACTTTAGTGTGGGATATCCCAGGAAACTGCACAAATGTATGCTGGTGTATGAGTGTTATACTATAGTCTGGAAGGAGAAGGTTGTAAAACGTAGATAGTGAGGATTGTCTGGTAAGAGAAAATGAAATTGCTAACAGGTTTTTACAACCAATCTGCACTCATGACTTGGGGTCTGAACCATTTGTATCTACAGCCACTGAAGTTGACCCATCATGACTCAATCTGACACAAAATGATGGGTAGCCTTGTTCTTACTTGGGCATAAAGGGAGTGAGTAGTTTTTGTGGCATTGAAATATGCCAACTCTACCCTGTGGGAAATTGGTTTTTGAGTCAAGTGCCTTTCTGAGCAGCACCATTATGTCAATGCTGAGAGGTGACTAGCTTTTGGGCAAACTTTGCTATTTAAAAAGTCCCTTCCCATGTCTGCAGTTTTACACATCCACAAGAAGACTGGCCATGTGTGTTTTATGGTCATTGTGTTTCTAATGACTGCCCCACATGCAGGCATAAGGATTTGTAGGAAATTAATTTTATTGGCTTAGTTTATGCAATACCTTTATACCATTCCCCTTGCTCATAATTAACCAATATTTTTTAGCTATCCTGAATCACTCATGATTGTAATATTTATTCATTTTACTTTGCCATTATTTGTTACTTAATGTTTTAATGTGAGTAATTTCCAAATAATTACATATTTTGCTAATAAAAAAATTCTTTATCCTTTTCAGGCTTCTTATACTGATGCAACTATAGCATGTGAAGGAAAATTTTATCCTGTTCATAAATTGGTACTTTCAACATGTAGTGAATATTTTGGGGCCATTTTTGAAAGGACCCCTTGCAAAAGTCCTGTGGTCGTGTTGAAAGACATAGAATGCAAAAATTTAGAATTTCTTTTAGATTATATGTATGTAGGAGAAGTGAATGTGAGGCAAAATGAACTTGCAGCGCTAATTAAAGCTGCCGAATGTCTTAGAATTAAAGGTTTAGCAGTACCTGATGAAGATCCTTCAAGCAGTAGCTATTCTCCTACATATTCTTCCAAAGGAAGAGCAGCCGCAGATAGTCAGAGAGAGTCTAGTCCACCAGCTAAGAAGCGAAGAAGTCTCCATTCCAGTTCTGAAGAGAGAAAGAGGGACTCTAATAATAGTGTAAATGATGCCCTAAGGTTAGGGGCCTCTGCTTCATCCAAAGACAATAATGATGCTTCCTCTGACAAAGGCATCACTCCCATCAAGTTGGAACCATTGGAAGAAAACGATGTCTCCAACTATATCCACAACTCTTCAGATGGTACTGTCAATGACAGGGTCCATGATGAAGGTGGTGGTTCAGTGGGGGATGGAGATCGGGATGACTCCACTAATGATATGCAGGAGTTTTTCAAGGCCAACATTGAAAAAGAGGAGCAGGTTCACCTCGGCGAATACTCTTCTTCAGACTTTCCTGGGCCATCTGGTGTTCAAAATGTGAGTTTAATTTGTCTTAAAAGTAAAAATTGTGTTGGTTTTAATTGTTATTTGTCAAACACTAGTTCTAACGCCAGAATTATATTTTGACAGTAGACAATTTGTAGATTCTCAATCTTATTGATAAAAACCCATCCTAACCATAGGTGCCTTTTTCAGGCTGCATCAATGCCATATTCTATTTGTCAACTGATATCCACAATCTATTCGCTTTTACTCAGATTAATTAAATTTCTTATGTCTACTTATCATAAATATTTTCAACTTATAAATTTAACTTTTCTAATTGGTGCAATTTCTGAGACTCCCTCATCTAATCATAAAGAAATGCATTTTTACCAGTTCTTTCTCTTTCCAGAGTAACTTATCCCATTGGGATAGTGAAAACAGTTTTCAGTCTGATACCTTAACATTAGGTACAGCTTCATCTCAGCAAGATTCACAGACCCAGCAACAACTGGTGAGTGTTGCAATTTCTTCTGTTACTGGCTGTGTCAGAGGTTGGTTATAAAAGCTTCCATGAAGTCAATAAATGAATTTAAATTTACCATTTGTAATTTAACTAACAAACCATGACTGTTTGGCAGCTCTTATTTTTTTTTTAAGTTTATGATTGCCTGCACTTGATTTCATTTTCTGGGTTTAAATGAAGTATTGGTATTGTGTAAATCCAGTGGAAGTTTCTAAACTTGCCTTTCTTTCCTTCTTTTTCGACCACTCAATATTAAACAAAATAAGTTCCAAGAAATTAACTTATTATTAACTTGTTAGGATTTAAGCAAAATCAATCTTTGTGAAATTTCTAAACTAGATTAAGGTACACCATTCTTGGAGAATTTCATCCAACAAAATCTCATTTCTTCAGATAGAAGTCTCATGGTTTTATTTAACCTAATACTTGCCTTCTCTCTCAATATATCTAGTCAAAAACTTAGAAGATTGCAGGAAAGATTGGCAAAATTTTGTGAACCAAGTTTATTTTTGACAATATTGGCATGAAGTTGTCTTGCTATATCAAATTTATGGTGCGAATGAAGATTCTTTCTACTGTGTTATCAGTAAAATTGATTTTGAATCTGTGTGATTGTGAGATCCCACTGACTACAAAGGTAAGTTTTGATATACTTTGCCTTCAACCTCTGGCACTGTTTGAATTTATTAAATAATGATTAAATCAATTTGTATTGTTTCTTGTAAATTAAGAAATATATTTGTTTAAAATGAGTAGGATCTATGCAAAATCAATACTTAAGAATTCATTTGACAAACATCAAAGTAAGTTAGGTTATCTTGATATCCTCATGGTGGGTATGAGATCTACATTAGTTTTCAGCACAGGTAAAATTCTAATGGGGTCGGTTGTAAATAGGTGGCCATTATAAATGTGTACATTTCCTTTAATTGTGATGCTACAATCTTTGCCTTCATTGTGCAAACTTTTGGTTCTCTTCCTCTCCTAAATTTTTCTTTTGGTAAGACGTATTATCTTTTATCACAATCTTTGCCAATTGTTACTATACTCTTACATGTTTTTATCTTGCATACTCGCCTTATTTAGACACTCTAGTAAATTGTAGATCCTTAATGAGATAATGATGGATATCTAGTGCAAAGAACTAGTAGAACTACAAAAATGAAGCCCTATTCTATTAGGGTTGTTACCCTATGTCTCGAGTCCTTGGGAGAGACTCCTGCATACTGGTGTCATTTGAGTTCTTGGAGGGCGAAGCATTCCTCCTTAATGCTAAATTGTTTGCTGTACTCTGAAGACCCTGAGCGTGTCTGGTAGATATGTCTTTTAGATTTTGATTGTCATTTTGTAATTTTGGCTGATCTGCCCATGAGCAGTTGTCATAAGATGACTTTCTCACAAGCATTCCATTTTTGTCACTGCTTCACAAATTGTTTAAAGGTGGACAGGCGGAAGAAGCCCTGTATCACACTTTTTGTCTGCAATGTTATTACATTGTAGCCATCAATATCTGTCTATACAAGGTGGAATGTGTGATTTGTCACAGAAACAACTGAATTACTCAGTGTGTCTAGTGTCAGTTTTCTTTTCTTCCTATCACCATAGCCTCAGTTGCGCATCTTCTGTGGGGGCAATACCAGGGCTGATTTCAATCATCCCAAAATTTGGAAAGGACATACTGTGCTGCTTGGTATTCATGCCGTAGTTCTAATGTGAACATCTCTTGAGTGCTTGGGTGTCAATCTGAGGATTAGAAAAGTTGGATTATTCAGGTTGTGATTATGAGTATAGGTGAATTGGAAACCTCACTTAAAGCATTCTGATATGATCCCAGCAAGTGAGAGATCCATAGCCAGAGAGAAGGAATTGTCACTCATCAGGTAGGCAGTGCATGAGGGCATCTGCATCTACTCATACAAGATGGATAAAGGGCTAGCTTCTGTCGCAGCAGATGAAGGACAAGTGGAAGGAACCTTCTGTGAAGCTTATCAACAATTTGAGGCATCCCCTCAAGCCTACCATGCTTTGGTAAGAGAGGAGATGAATTTCTGACAGGACCAAGTGGTAAACTTGCTAAACAACCGCTGGCTCACTGTCTCCCCCCCAAAGATGTAGTGAGTTATGAAGACCAAGTTCCCAGTCCACATCATGGTGTTTGGGCTCATCAGTAGTTAGTGTCACATTATTCCCACGTTTATTTTATGGTGGGGGTTGCATCAAGTGCTTGGATGAGTTTGTGTTGCCCTTGATCCAGGAGGTACCTGCTGGAAAGAAGTTTCTGTGGCAGCATGACTGCACCATCCAGCACAAGCAGGACAATCCGTTCTTGGCTGTCGGACATATACATATAAAAATAAATATATTATTGAAGGAGTTATATTCTGCTTTTGGTCTTGAGTTAACCTGTGAATAAGTTTGCTAAAAATTCATTAGAAAAGTAGTAGCAAATGAGAGCAGGAAACTAATTCACTGAGGAAAACAAAATATTTAGTGGCCTGACGCATTTTGATACACAGCTGTATCATTATCAAAGATTGATATTTGTAACTTAGGAATTGAAGGCAGAGCTTTATATTCATTGTTTTATATATAGAGAGAGTGGTTGGTTGATTGTGGAGGAAGAGGTTGCTGCTTTGATTGTGGTAGTGGTCACCAGTTCCAAGTTGGAACAAATATTCCTTCTCTGCTCCATTATTAAAGTTTGTTTTTGAGGGTGTCTGCCAAATAAGTTGGTATTTGGATTTTTATAAAAAAAACTTGATGAAAAATAACTTTATTAAACTTTAGATTAAATGATGAATTTGTGAATCCTATGGAAATCAAGTTTGTTGACCTAAAGGAAGATAAAGGGACCAGGGTGAGATCAAATCTGTCCTGTCAGAACACGTGTGAGAAAGAACGAGTACATGTTGTGTGCAACTTTTGTGTACATGGATATATCTCTCTCTCTCTCTCTCTATATATATATATATATAATAGTGATCAAAATAAGAGAACGATAATTTAACTTTTCTTATTTGACAATTTTTCCTTTAAAATTTGATAGAATATTCGTAGTATATATGTCTTGTGCTAAAATATTTTCTAAATAATAAAAATTATAAAGAAGATATTAATGATACACCTTTAATTTTTAAAAAATACAATAATCAAAGTAAAAGAACGAAGATGTAATCTTTATGAAAACAATTAAACATGAAATTTAGTTTGCAAACTAGAATTTATGCATTCTTAAACATTAATAGGAAGTGTAGAGGCCCTTGCTTTTGATGACTTAGGCACATCTTCATCCACATGAAATCACCAATGTATTGCACAATTCTGGAGTGTAATTATTCCACTCTTCTTCCAGTCTCTTCCATAATTCAGTGGTTGTAGCTTCTATTTTCGCCATGACGTTGTCTCCAATGATCTTCCAAAGGTTCTCGATTGGACTCTGGGTTGGCCATTTCAAAACTTCTATTTCTTCAAGAAAATTTTTGACTGTTTTTGCAGTGTGGCACAGAGCATTATCTTGCATTAAAATGGCTGGTTGATTGGGAGAAGCCCGTAAAGAGGGAATGGCATGTTGCTGAAGGAGGTTCTGGTACACATTAGCATTCATTAACAATACCATTTAGGCGTGTGAGAAGCCTCACTCCGGCTGCTGAGAACATTCCCCAAACCATGACACTGCCTCCTCCAAATTTTACAGACTTCTTGACACACTTAGAAAGAAGTCTCTTCCCCAGTTTTACGTCTTACATATTGGTTACCATCTGAACCAACCAAATTAAACTTGCTTGCATCACTAAAATGAACTTTGGCCCAGTTTTTATCACTCCACATAACGCTTCTCAACTCAGCAAAGGAAAGAAGCAATTTTATTTTTCTTGCTTTATAATAGGCTTTCAATCCATCTTGTGTGGATCATGTGGTTGACTTGTTTTACGTGAACTGCCGGCCTTCTTCGTAGGCATGAATGAGTTGGTTTCATTATGTAATTTCAATATCCTTGCTATTACACTTTTAGAACCGCTAACTTCCCTTCGAATAGCCGAGAGCGAGAGATTCCATCACTCTTCATCTGAACGACTTTACTTCGGAGGGCTTCAGTTGTATTATTATTTTTCAATATAACTACCCTCGACTTCAATGCACTTGCGCCACTTGTCTCTGAGGCTTCGAATTCCCCACAACCAGAAATCTCCCGACTGCTGTTTAATCCACTACTGGACGGCGAGCTGGACATCTCCTCCCCAAACCGGTGTCCACGCAGTGCAGCCTTGAGCTGGCGGAATAAAAAGTAGTCGCTGGGGGCCAGATCTGGACTGTAGGGGGATGGTTGAGCTCCTTGAATCCGCACTCGCGCAGGGCAGCTTGTGCAACTCTAGCCTTGTGGACTTTGACGACGTTGAAGTCGATCATGAGGCGTGAGGTTTCTAGGGAGCCAACGGGCAGAGACCTTGGTCATGGCCAAATTGTCGTGGATGATGTTGATAACACTTCCATGTGATATTCCAAGTTCTCGCTCGATTTCTTCGACCTTCACCAGTCGATTTTCGAGGATTATCCTCTCCACACGGGCCACATTGTCCTCGTTGGTCACGTCTGACGGGCGTCCTGGACGGGGGTCACATTCAAAGGACTCACAACCATGGCGGAGCACCCTATTCCAGCGAGCAATGGTTGCATAGGAAGGGGCGGTGTCGGTGTACACTGCAACCATGCGTTCATGGATCTCTTTTGCATTCCTCCCTTCCTTGGTCAAAAATTTGATCACTGCCCGGTGCTCAACCTTCTCCATTATTGAAAAATTACTAATTAATTGTATTTTTTCGACAAAAAACTATATTGATGTTTTTGTACTGTCCTGATGATTTAATTTATTGTTTGAATACATATCCTGTCAGTAATAAACGTTTCATTTACCTATCGTGCTTACAAATACATAAAAACGTCGGGTTCGATTATTTTGATCACTACTGTAGATACCTTCATTTTTGCTATGCTCTTTGTAGCCTTATTTATTCTCTTTTTCTTAATTTATTAATTTCCTGTGGTAACTTCTTTGCTTGTCTTATGGTCTTTCTTTATTTTTCCAATGCGATTTTAATTTACATTTGGAAGTATATCCGCTTTTTTAATAATTTACCTAAAACGTATGTGGTTATCGTTAATACAATTCCCCCAACGCTTCTGCTTCGTTGCGTATGCGCTTGCCATCTGACC
The DNA here is from genome assembly GCA_963969495.1 of Ceratothoa steindachneri. Taxonomy (NCBI): domain Eukaryota; kingdom Metazoa; phylum Arthropoda; class Malacostraca; order Isopoda; family Cymothoidae; genus Ceratothoa; species Ceratothoa steindachneri. The sequence continues at coordinate 223,902,275 of OZ018318.1, forward strand.
GCCGAAATAGATCCGACCGAATTTCGACACTTCAAACTGCTCGCTTCTTTCTCCTTCATACAGCTGAAAAATGGGGTCAATTTTATGGTCTCCTGGGACGGCCACCACCGAGGGCATAGCTGCCGACCATAACGGAGTAATTCGTATTCATTGAGTAACAAGTGATGCGGCCAGATTCAGAACTATGACACATTTTCCCGGGCCTTAGCCCCTCCAAGTAGTGTTTATATTGAGCTATAAAAATGCGTGCAGGGTACATCACCCAATTTTCCTATACGTTATGAACATAAAAAAAAGGCTAGATCAGCGCCTCTGCTGGTTTTTGTACTAAAATTAACAAAGGGTTAGCAGGGCTCTTTCATGGCTTGGGTTTGCGCCCCCTCTGCCCCCTCCTCCTCTCTTTACATGCCTCCTTTGTAGGAATGGCCTGGATTGGATGTCTTGCCTCTTAACACCCAAACTGCTCTCACGGTTTTTTTTTTTGCTTTTGTTTAAGCTTTCAACAGTAATTTCACATCCTCTAACTCCACAAACTTTCTTATTCCGTTTTTCCGAACCTATAGTGGACATAATCTCTTTTATTTTCTATTATCTTTACACAAATTCCCCTCGTGCGATTTTTTTTTGTGTCCTCTAAGAAACTTTGGTCAAAATAAGTCATTTAATAACCCCCTACCCTTTTTTACATTAATGTAAAATTCGCATTTTACTTGGGGTTAAGTAATTTAAAAGACATTGCAACCGAGATGCAACGGACTCATTAATGCATAGCCTTTAGTTCTTCTCTTGGTCGAGCTGTCCCTACTACTACATTTTGTTTCATCACGCAAATAAAAATAAATGCCTTCCAAGTTCTGTCAATGTTATCACTGATGGCTTCTTTTTTATGAAGTCTGTGACCTTGTGTAAGATTCATGATTGCAATTGTTTATTTTGTTGTTGGTGTTATTTCGTTAGATCAGCTTCCTCCCGTAACCAGTATATTTTAACCTGTGCTGCGGTACAGTCCCGACCACTTGCAATGGCTGGTTCTCGGCGCCTCCGCCTGGTGGCACTACCCCTAACGTGTGGCCAATGAAAGCGTGAATTGTGGCTGGTAACCCCAACTCGCTCGCTTTTCGAGGACCTGTGAAAGCCTTTCCTCAGTAGGAAGTCATGTGACCTCTTCTGTATTAATCTCTAATCCTTCCTATCGATTATTATTATTACTCCCACCTAAAATCAAAGCGACGAGCAACAAATGCGTTCTCCGCCTGCAAGTTTTGGAGTAGAGAATCAGCAAGAAAGTCTTTAAGATGGGGGGGGGGGGGAAATGAGTACATATAATGTTTATAGAGCGAGTGAGTTAATGCTGAGACCCGGAGGCCGTGCAATCCGCTCGTCCCCAATTGAGTCTTTGGGGCCTTGTGGGCAAGTAATTCGCCATATGTCAGTTGTACCATGGTTCTCTATGTTACACCCGATTCCCACTTGCGGGGTTTGCCCCATTTTCTTACCCTAGTATATATTTACTCCTTGGCGCTGTGTACGCTCTCTTCACTCGGTTAATGTCTGAAGATTGCTAAACCGATAATGTGGCATTGTTGTGTCGCAAGATGGTGGGTTAGCAATGGACCTGGTTTAGCGGGCGGATTGGGGACGAACGGGCTTGACGCTCTCGTTGCCCCGCCCGCAGGTTGCAGCGATTGCGCCCCCTCTATAGTGGATGAGCCCCGCAGTGAAACCGGTCATTTCTTTGCAGTTGGTCGGGAGGCGGGTGAGGACTCAGCTCCACGGACCCGAGGACCTCAAGTGTCCCATCTGCGGGCGCGCCAGTAGCCGGAGGGATCATTTGAGGAGACATATGAGCATCCACACGGGGGTCAAACCCTTCAAATGTACCTTTTGCCCCTTCAGAAGTCATTTCAAGTGGAATGTAAAGTCCCACATGGACCGTATTCACTTGGCGAAGTGAAGTCGTGCGAGAGATCAGCTAGAAGTGTCCCCAGGATTCTGTTTACGAGAGACACTTTTCTTGACTTGGTTTTCGATGGTCTTTTTTGTCATAGGTTTTGCAATTGACTCGTGGTAGTCTACTTAACTGAAACCAGTGCCATTCAGTAAAGTTAGTGCGACTCGACAAGAGGTCGCTTGAAGTTGTATTTCGGGGTAGTCTGCCACATGCAACATTCTGTAGTGTGTGGTGTACTATCGGTTTAGTAAAAACCAGGGTAGGGAAGCTAATGTTGAGGAGGGCACGAAGAAAATGTTAGCATCGCCATCTGTAAACGATGGTTTATACATCTTTCCACTTTTTCTTGTGTTCATAAAATCTCACCATTTCCTATATTGTGTGTTTCCCGGTGGCATGGTCAAGAAAGTGTTAACTCTATCTCTTAAACGAGTTTGGCTTTTCGTTAGGTAATATATTTTAAATTTGGCCGCAAATTGGGTTTTGTTGGCTCTTATGTAATTTCATGGGTGTGTTATATTATTCCTTGCCACGTTAATGCCCCTGTAGGATCTGTTTTCCCCAATTAGTATTTGCCGGTTTCGGGTTTTTTTTTTAACAAAATCGGTTCTTCTTTGTCTCGTGAACAAATTTTTTTCTGTCATGCCTCGTAAACATGGCTTCATACTTTCAGGCGGATTCAACTCTTGAATTAACTGCTCCATTGATGTATTGCTATATTGATTTGTTTAATTTAAGACTTTTGCCATTTTCACAGTCTTTGGGGTAGTTTTCACCGCCCTATTTATAGTTATTATGGGTGCGGATTTGTTTGCTCTTCTTCTTACCCCTGACTGCTAACTTTCATTCCGTTGCTAGTTTCATATTTAGCCATTTTCCCACTCAGTGAGGTTTACGATGTTTTTTATGCTGTCTTTATTTATTTTAGCTCTTGTAGTTATTTTATTCTCGTTCTCTTAAATCACTATTTCCCTGTGGTTACTTCGTGGCTTAGCTTAAAGGTGTTCCTTTATTTTTCGAGGGTGATTTTAATTCGCACTTTGAAGTATATCCAGTTCGATTTATCCCCTCACCCAAACTACTACCACCTTTTTAAAGTTTTAACCTGTTTTGGTACTGGAGGTTGCGCCCCGCGCCAAGTCGAGGCCGTTTTGTCATTCATAGCGACACAGCGCGCTAAGTACCATTGAGGCATTCGTATCTCCACATCCACTGGTTTGCAGATTTCGGGTGGGGTAGGGGCTGTCGAGATTGTCCTCTACCGGCTTTTGGGGCATGTAGCTGGGACTGAAGAGTCCTCCGGTCTGACGCAGACTACATTCCAAGAATCGGGCTAACCCTTCGGCGTGCACGACAAAATAAATGGGAGACGCCGACGGAAATTTAAACTTTCCTACCATTCTGCCCCAATTTTTGTTGTCGACCTATGCCCCATTGCTTCTACGGCATCGGTATTTTTCCGTCGTCTCCAAATTTGGTCACACTCGAGGGACGCAGCGCCATTTGTTGGACTGCTTCCCTGAACCTTCCCGTGAGCTTGGTCTCCTAGACTGTCCTGCAATTATGGTCGAATGTCCTATTATGGGAGAGCTGCGTACTCGGTACTTGTCGCAGTACCAGGATGTGCGGGGTCTCTACCCCTTTGGCCATTAGGAGAGGCGGACTTTTCCTCGTCCCCCCTTATTGTTTTTTATCTAGATTTTTTGTTTTAGTAATTTTTTTCGCCAGACGAGATCAAAAGAAACGGAAAATCGCTAATTTCTTATTATTTGTTACTAATTATAGGGCCAAACGTTCGCTTTCGTGGTGATGCCCTGATAAAAGATCATAAATCAGGAAATTACTGGCAAATATTTGTATAACTTTGTAACAAGCTTTGATAGAATCGTCACCGTCCGCTAAGGTTAAAGTAGCGTGAACAACCAAATTTGAAGAGTGACATGCTTCTCCTATCCTGGATTTAGAGTACATTATTTGGTAAAGCGGGTAAACTGCGAAACTAATTCGAGATTGTTGTCATTAATGATAATAGTTTAGGTTCTTTTATTTATGATTATGATGGGAAAAATGCGACTACCTATGAACGCTTACTCTTTGATATGTCATGTTTCTTTAGTACTCTAGTATTCACACGGTGTCCTTAGAGTAGCGTGCTTTTTACCTTATCCGACCAGTTGGAAATATAGTCACACGATCAAAGAATGTCTGTAGTGGAAAAGATAAAATATTGACGTAGCAAGAGTAATGAAAATAGGCTGGGTTAAGTAATGGTGTTGAGTAATACCTGAATAATGCTGTTTGGGCACTCTTGTAAAAGGTGATGTGGGAGATTGGCTTGTGGAGTGTAATATTGTAGTAATCAGAGGATGACTGGGATAAGCGTTGGCAGAATCAAATTGAATGCGGGGTGGGGGTGACCTTAATTAGGGAGGTTACAAAGTAAAGGGTGTCTGCTCTTGCTGGCTGTCCAGAAGGGAAATTAAAATAAAGATAAATGGTAAACTTCAAGGCCTCACGATCTATTTAATTTAGTTCATTGCCGTATCGCTATGCCCTAAAGCTAACCTATTTGTAAACATACGTTAGTACTTTTCACATGTTTTGACAGTCGATTCCACGCGTTGACTCTCCAAACGAATAGTAATTTTGTCATGTGCTTTACTGTAAAACCTTTTTGCTTCTAACTTCAAATCATTTTTACGATTAGGATTTTCGCTAATATGGTGGTTTCCTATAATCCAGATTTTATATGCCACTTAAAGTTGTCCATCTTTTTTTCCCCTAATGGAAACGACTTTATCAATCTAGTTTCATAATTTGGGGACCTAATTCCTGCTACTCAGTCGGCCCTGCCTTCCTTCTCCAGCCTCTTATGTCTCGGGAGGGGGGGGGGGGGTTCTACACCCGTGCTAGCGATTTTTAATTGTATATTCACCCTCACCCCAATGCATCGCCAGACAACAACAGGCACTGGCTTGACCGCCCCTCAAGGACACCTGTAGACCCGTTATTGTGACGTAGGGGCCCCCAATCTCATCTCGCTGAGAGAGAGAGAGAGAGGTAGTGGGGCTGGCGTATGTTAGCGGAAGCGCTCAGGCAAGAGGCGCCGGCGATTTTATGTCTGAGAACGAATCTGTAGCAAACGTTTCGCGAGTTTTAATTTCTTTTTACTCGCTCCCTTTATTCTCAAGATAGATCCCGTCATAAATATCAGAAGATGACTGGAAATGTCCCCACTTTACTACAGACTATGATAGTGAGGGTTATCATAGACCATTGTCTTATTCCCTTTTCCCCCGACTCTCTCAACGCCAGTTATGATATGACCAGCTCATTCACCCTCATGGGTCAAGAATTAGTCTGTTTCTGGTCTTACATCGATATTGCTTCGCTCGTTCTGCCCACGGCACGATGCTTCCTATGGCACATTCTGACCGCTTCTCCGTGTAGCGTTTGGTCGTGCCACCATCAACATTAACATAAAAGCCGCTCTCTCTTATCTACCACTTGTAGCACACTCGCGCCTCTCCTGGACCCATCAGTTTCAACGGTCAACGATAACATTCCACCTGAATTCATTTCTCAACTCTGCCATAACTCGACCGGGCAATTGCATTCATTCTCTGCTGGGTTTTTGTTGCGTAACGAGCGAGTTCTCTCTCAATTTGTATAGGATTATTCAGTCAATTTTTATGGCAATTCATTTATCTGCCACAGCGGTGTTTATCAACGTTTGTATAATGAATTTCTCTTAATTATGCCTTTCTCTTATGATGTAAATAAACTATTAAAATGAGGTGTATTTATCAATTGACCTTAGATCATTTGCACACTACCCTCTGGTTACTTCTTGCTGGGTTCAAGTTAATCTCCATTCTCTTTTGGAACCCGATAATTTGGTACTGTGTCTAAACAACAACAAATCAGTCCATTTTCCTCGATTAAGGATTTTTGGGCTAAACTTATTTCGCGGTTTCTACGCTTTCTACGTACCAGCCAGCGAGTTTGCTTCATCGGACTTTTACTTATTCCTCTCAAGGTAAAAATTACGTAATGCTTCTCTTCCTGAGACCATTACGAACGAGAAGCAAGCACCCTCTTGAAATAACCAAAGCTGCTTGATGTGTATTTTAAGCATTTGGTGGAAGGAACTCTAGAATATGTTTAATTAAAACTCAATTTTATTGTCTAATGTTGGCTACTCTGAATAGGGCGAAAGCTTAATGTTAATAATAATTATGCTAACTCGGGGGTCAGAAGGTTAAATTGAATACAAATAATAGGAGTGTTCCCTTCCTATACCCGATTAATTTTAACTCATTTTTTTATTTAACGACATTTTTCAATTCTTGTGGAGTTCTCCCATTGGTGTGAAATAGCAGAATGGGAATAATTCCCGAATAGACAAAACCAAAAAAAAGCCATAAGGTAGTATCAGTTTATAGCAGACGCATTAAATGTGGGTGGGCAGAAAGGGGGCATTTGAAGCCTTCAAAAATATACTTGTTTCGAAGGCTTTGGTGTTCAAATTATGAATTGACATTAGTTTGGTCATCGGCTACTTGCATCACGTTGATGTCTTGCAATAAAGGTGTTTGGTGTGGTACGTGACCGTACCAATAAATAACTCACCATTATTCCCTTTGTTTATTGTCCATTGCTACATTTGAGGGTGAACCATCCATTTACTCTGGTGTAAACGGATTTTTCTTCTTGCTTTGAGCCATCGCGTTCTTCACATTGTTGGCTTCGTTTTCGAGGACTTGCCATAATAACCGTTCAATGCGAAAACCAGTTTTCGTTTCCTCGAAGTGGACTTTAGGAGTCCTCCTTTTCCCACGGCATCGATAATTCTGTTGAGTGCGCAACTGGCTTATCTTGATCCTCTGAAACGTGTTGATTGCTCTTTACGCGAATATTTTTGGAGGAGTTCAGCGGTAGTATAAAAGTACTGAAAAAGTATATAAGGTGGGGATGGGTTAAGTGAAAAGCAAATGGCGATAAATTTTGGTAAAGAAAATATATTTGGCATTAATTACATAGTGGCTCTTTCACAGATGGTCGATTCTAATTATTAGGTTATCAAGATATTGTTTTTAGAAGACATAAAAATGCTTCTTCAAGTTTAAATTGTTCCAAATTTGCTGCAAGATAACTAGGACAATGTCTAGGCCATTTTCAAACTACAAAAACCTGTGTACCACGCGACCTCTGAAGGACGCTTACGTGTCGATGTTGCTTCATCTTTAACCTAACCTAACTTCAAAGTTTACATAGGGAGTTGTTGAACCAAAACTTCCTTCAGGTGAACCGAAAGGGTTGTCCTCTCCCCCATGACCTAACCTTGCAGGCCTCCCTTGTGGGGGGTGGATATTGCCTTGGGTTTAGGAATTTTATCATATGGGTGATGTGATAGCGCAAGGCTCCTTGCAGCATCATGACATTACCCAAATGGCAAAGTTCGCTCTATGAAGGAGATAGAACAGAAAACAAAATCTTATATGTAATTAAAATCAATGAACAATGGAAAAGCATTGGCAATATTGATGAAAACTGCTTTGCCTTTTATCTCGAATCCTGCGCCACACGCACATTTGTCTACATTCAAATGTCGAAATAATAAGCTCCGCTTTATTCATAAGATTCTTGGCGGTTATAAATACCTTCAAAATCAAGATGGTGGGGGGGGGGGAACTATCCTCAGATGCCAACTGATTCGGGCGATGCTTAAGTCGGACCAATCCCGCAACAAGGAAACCTTGAATTAAAAAGAAAGAATCTGCGTTCGATTAGAAAGCGGCGATCAAAATCAATGACCGAAGAAGCAGATTCACGATCGGCAAATGAACAACACTTAAGTAACTTCCCCCCCCTTTTGTTTTTCTCCTGCTTAACCCATGAACGATTGGAGGGGTCGGAAATGCTTTATGAGGGGGGGGGGGATGGTCAAGAACAGAATTGCTGGAAACTTTTTACTCTTTAAAATGGCTCGTTACCATCTTCCACTTTGGTCGCACCCTCAAGATAGAAATCCGCCCCTATACTGTCAGGGGTACGTTAATGTGTCGGTCGGTGGGATGATATAAACATTTTACTTTCAAGGAGTTTTTGAAGGTCAGATAATGTTTGTTAATTGATAATACATTTGTTAATCTTTTTTTTCAACATTGTTGAAATACTCGAGTGCACGCGACTTAGGTATGTTGAACTTGTTTATTTATGCATGATTGTGATTTATTCTTCAATACTCAAAAGAGTTCGTTTTCTGGCGTCAATATCTCGCTCGTTATAATTAGTCGCCTCAAGCGCCACATCTCGTAAAAATTCCTCAGCAATCTTCTTTTGTTTGATATTAACTCACTGAAGAGATAATTTAAATCTGTCCCTTCGGAAGAAAACTTGCGGGACATTAATCTTCATTTTAGATGGTTATTCAATGTTATAATACTATTGGGCATCGAAATACTGGTAATAACGCGTCATAATGGGCTAAACTCATTCTAGATTGGGGCATCACTGGCATATGTGTATACTTGGTAGTAGTTAAAACCGGAAATTAACTTAAATTATTTAGGTAAAATGTGGAGATTATTTGGTTGCGGCCACATATCCGCCTATGTGCACTCAGCAGGTTCTGGAGAGGAGCGCGTTCTCTTCTGGTATCGATCGCCAGAAGTAGACTTCTATAGGCTATTTGCGTTATGTGCTTTAAATATTTTACCTGCCAACTTTGAGATGGCCTTTTAGTTTGAACTAAACAATAAGTCAGTTCGCCGATATGGCCATTGTCTACCCTGACAGGTGTCTAGACGTCGATCGGAATCACTCTATTCGGATGTTATAGTGTGCGTGTAACACTTCGCTGATGCTGTTGTTTGGTTCAACAGGGCGATCAAAACTGGTCGGAGAGCTCTAATTCCACCCTTCATCCGGATCTCGCCCCATGGAGAATTCACGCATGCCCTCTGTGCTCTTATCGAACTCCGTTGAGTGGGAATTTGAAGCGCCACATCCGCATCCACACGGGTGAGCTGCCCTTCGCCTGTCCGCGATGTCCTTACCGCGCCAGCGATCCGTCTGCGATGAAGAGGCACATTGCCAGGCATGATCAAGGCGCCATTTTAACTGCCAAGACTGGACCTGCGCGTATCCCTCACCTCTGACTTTAAGTCCAAACTTCTTTTTTTTCGGATCTCATTAGTTCAAAGCAATCGTCAAGCCTTTCGGCGTTCGCATTTCGTACTAAGGGCGGGGGGAGCAAGTGAAATTGTGATTTTTTTTCGGCGACTATTAACTTGTCCCTTTTCGGGTTTATTTTGTGATCTCTTTAAAGACTATATTTATCAGGCGTTTTTGTTTTAATTATTTTTCAATTTGTTCTTGGAGATTTGGGAATTTCCTCTCCATGTCCAAAATTTAAATTTAGCAGTGACTAAATCTGTCTCTGTTTTCCGCTCTCATTCTAGCTTACCTAAGAGTGCACACATCCAGCTTTTCGGTCTCTTGACTACCCCGGTGCCACCGGAGCGTGCCTCTTATTTTGTTAACCTTTGAATTTTTTCCTAGTTTTTTTTTAGTTAATGGCTTTTTTGTATTCTAAATTATCCTAAAGATTGTTTTGTTTTGTTTTTTAACCTTCGGTCGCATTAAAAAAGACAGTGAATGATGTGCCCCTTCCGTTCGGACAAATGATCTCGTCTTGCTTGATAGGGCGTAAATAGTGGTCAACATTAGTTGCGTTGCTTCATCCCGAGTGTACGGTGGGAGAAGAAGCATTTAGTGGTGTTATTTTAATTTGAAGTGTTTTTTTTCTGTGGGTGCCTTAGATTAAAAAAAAAAATAGGGCGCCCATTCGCTAGCTACAACCCAATAAAATAATACGTGTGGATATGAAGGGAGGTAAATAGTGAGAAAGATAAAGGGCGTTGATATGTAGAATAAGGAGTTGCCAAGATCGAAAAAAAGGCGAAAAGGTAACATTAGACGATTCAGCTTATTTGCATCGGAGGAATGCAAGATTTGGCATTCGAAGGTCTTCACAAACCCGAACTGTCGAATAAGAGAGGTCGCTATATTGAGTTATTCTTATTCATGCTGATTTTGATAAGTGATCAAGCAACAGCATGGGATGGAGTGCCCACCCCCCCTCCCTTCCCTCTATTTCAAATGCATTATTCTTAAATTCAATTCTGTTCTCGGGTTCAAATGGGCTTGCTGTCCTCTCAATTTGTGCTTCATTTGAACATTGTCACGTACTCGCAAATCTATACATCCATCCCTTTTCTTTCAACATTCGGTGAAACTTGAGGCTTTTTTGGTGTGTCTCCTTGGGGAGGGACCCCTGACGTTCGCCAAGATAATCGATGCAAATGGCTAAATGAATTTTCATCTGCCTTAAAAAAAAAAAATCGTCCCTACTTCGGCCTCTACACGTGTAAGAAGGATTCACTATAAGCTGGAACTAACGAGGGCAGCAGCATGGAGTTTTTCGAAGGGAAGTTAATATAAAATTGTGATTCATGGAGGGCTAGTGAAAAATTGTTTCAGCACTGGTTTATACTCATTAAAATGTCATTTATTTTTGTGGACCAACCTGGTAACTGGGGATCAGAACCACGGGTATCATCAGTGCATGACAGCCCGGCGACTTACCACCCTCGATATGGCTCAATTTCGCTGTAATTGAAAGTGGTGTTTCCACTCGGTTAGTGGCTAGACCATAATAGCCCGAAGACGTAGTGAAATTAGGTGGTTGTGAAGTCAGAGTTTATTAATAAGTTATCAAGTTTATAGTCTATAATTGGACATTATAGTTTGCTGGCTTTAGCTAACAGGAGTACGGTTATGCGACTTTTGACGAAGTAGCAAAATGTTCGAAATGCCTCATTTGGAGACGGGACAATTAGATACACTAAGCAGTAAGCATGCTCTGCTTAGAAGGCAAAATTCAAATATATCTTAGCGTCACAATATTTCTTCTGTCAGCAGTAGTCAAATTTAAATCACCAAAAATGTTTTATTATTAGTAAACTCCGTGGTTTGGTTGAGAATGCCTGTTTTAAAGCATATTCGCGAAGGAAAATTTTTATCAAGGAACAATTATCTTCAGTACCTTGGTTAGAATAGAAATCGAAGATTATCCCAAAGGTAAAATGATTATTACTCCCTTTTAGAGCCACCCGTAAAGTCATTTCAACTTCTTTTGAGATAGTTAGCCCACCCCCACCCAACCTCCGTCCGGGATTTCTGACTCTCGGGGGGCCCTCAAGAACCCGGGGCGAGACGAGATTGGACGCGCTTCCTCGGTACACGCCCCCTCCCCGGTTCTCGATGAGGACAGGTGAACAGTTTTAACTTTATTTGAGGTGTCTTAAGAGGCGCTTATAACGCGAGCTTCGTCACCGGTGGGATCCGGCATGCCCGCTCCTCTCCTCATAATGGATGCCATCATGCCGCCCTCATTGGCCTTTGAATCTGAGGTGGGATACCCTACACTTAAAGCTCACTCCTGAGAAGGAGACGCACACTTACACATCCTCGCCTTTGATTGTGATGGGCTCACTGAGTCGGTGCGTGCCGGTTGGTATTAGTACTGCGTCATGGCATAAGTGCCACTCCCCCGGAGTTGATACTATTACTAACGCTTCAGCCACACGTATTGCTCATGAAGTCACTCTGATCTAAGTCTGTTAATTCCTATAAGACTGTACACAACCAATCTAAATTGTGTACTGTCGTATGAATTGCGGAGAGTCCCACCTTACTAAGCAGCAATTTGGCATGTATCTCTTGTAGGAGGTCCAGGCCATTCACTCACCGGCCGACTCATTTGTGTTTGTGTGAATAAGGAAGCGGTCCTGCCGTGCCTTGTGCGACATAGGATAGCCTATGCTTCAAAATCTAAACAGGCACCCTCTGCTCTTGACCCAGCCAGCTCATCCACGGGATCAGGTGCCACCTCAGCTAAAGCCATGTCTCCCCTCGCGTGACAATTTCCCGTAAGGCGAAACAGACACGTGCCTCCACAGATTCGTAAAACTCACAAGACCCTCCCCCTCTCCCCTGAGTTAGTATAAGAGCATCTAAGAGTATCTCAGGCTGTCCGCCGAAAGGACACTACCAAGGGAGTCTCGGTTTCACCGCGTCCTCTCTGAGTTTAGTTCGGTAGATGAGGCCGTTGAGTTCTCCGGCAACCTCATCGCCGTGGGCCTGACTACTATTCCTAGGACGTCTGGCCGTTTTGCACGCCGACCACTCCCATGGTGGTCGGCCGAGTGTGAGACGGCCCTCAAACAGAAGCGTTATGCCTACATGCGCTATAAGCGCCGCCCGAACGATTTCACTGTCGCTGAATTTCGTCGGGCTAGGTTCCGGTATATTTCGAAGCACGCCCGCCGCTCTTCTTGGCGGGCATACGTGTCTTCACTTAACGGGAAGACCCCTTTAGCTGAGGTGTGGAAGCGAGTCAAAAGGATTCGGGGCAAGTTCTCGCAGGACCCCCCTCCCGTTCTCCAGGAGAATGGGACCGCAATCTCGGACCCCGCGTCCGTGGCGGAATCCTTAGCGACCGCTTTTTCCGCATTCTCTAGCCGTGATGCTGCTCCGCCAGCATTCAATGCACGTCGTGATGTCGCGGAAGGCCGCCGGCTGGACTTTACCTCCAGAGGCGGAGAACCCTTCAACGGCGAGTTTACTGTGATTGAGTTGCGCTCCGCTCTCGCTTCGTGCGCGGACACCACCCATGGTCCGGACGATGTCCCGTACGCCATGCTTCGACACCTGGGTGAGCGAGGCATGGCCTTTCTTTTAGATTTGTTCAACAGGATCTGGGTGGAGGGTCTTCTCCCAGACTCCTGGCGAATCGCTACTGTGCTCGCCTTTCGCAAACCGGGGAGAGATCACTCTACTCCGACCGGTTTCCGCTCAATCTCTCTAACCTCTTGCGTGTGCAAGTTGATGGAGAAATTGGTAAATGTTAGATTAGCCTTTTTCCTGAACAGCGGAGGCCATCTGTCTTCCGCACAGTGCGGCTTCCGCAAGTTCCACTCCACGTCGGATGCTCTGCTCCGACTGGAAAATGCCGTCTGCGAGGCTTTCCTTCGTAGACAGCACTACGCCACGGTGTTTTTCGATCTGGAGAAGGCCTATGATACCGCATGGCGATACGGTATCATGGAGACTCTCCACACGATAGGGGCGAAGGGACGCCTTCCAATGTTTATATCTGAATTTTTGCGAGATCGTCGATTCCGCGTACGGGTAGGGGGAGCCCTCTCCGGCCCAAATGAGCAGGAAGAGGGTGTCCCGCAGGGAAGTGTCCTCAGTGTCACACTCTTTGCCCTGGGCATCAATGGCATCACCTCGGTGCTGCCGGAAGATGTTCTCGCTACGCTCTACGTGGACGGACCTTTCGATCTCTTTTGGCGCGGTCCAGATGCCAACTCTGGAGCGTGGACTCCAACAGGCATTGAACCGCGTCTCTCGCTATACCGAAGCGCACAGGTTTCGGTTTTCTTTGTCCAAGAATAAGGTGGTGCATTTCTGCCGCCATCCATGTCTTCACCCCGACCCAGATTTGTTTCTTAATGGGGGTGCGCCTGGATGTGGTTGAGTCGCACCGTTTCCTTGGTCTTGTATTCGACCGACGTCTCACCTGGGAGGCTCATATTCGCAGCCTTAGGGTCTGTTGTACCCGCGCCATGGACATTCTCCGTTCCGTGACGTTCAGCGCTTGGGGCGCTGATAGGGCTACTGCCTTAATTTTTTATCGATCCTTTGTTCGCTCGAAGCTCGACTACGGATGCGAGTTTTATGCATCCGCAGCCGAGCGTTTATTGCGGAAGGTGGATTCGATCCACCACACCGGCCTTCGCCTTGCGACCGGTGCCTTCCGCACTTCCCCTATTGAGAGCCTGTTGGTCGATGCTGGGAAGATGCCACTCGCTCTTCGCCGCGTGCAGTGCATCACTCCACTGTACGCGTGAGCCCGGCGCCGCCCTCAGTCGCCAACAGCTCTCACTGTATCCGCAGCTGATCTCGATGGTGCCTATGCCGCCGAGAGACGCCAGTCATACCCTAAGCCCTTTGGGTTTACGGCTAGGAACCTCCTTCGAGAGGTAGATATAGCTCTCGGGCCGGTGGCGCCCCTGGTTCTGCCCAGGACTCCACCCTGGAGGGTACCACATTTGGCTATTTGTCGCCACGCCTCTGCTCCCAAAGCTTGTACTGCGCCGGGAGTATTGCGTTCGAATTTTTTGGAGCACACATCGTGTCACGCTGGAACCGTACCAGTGTATACGGATGGCTCCAAGTCCCAAGAGGGGGTCGGCTTCCACGCCGTATCCCCTCTGTTTGAAGTCAGCGGGGCTCTACCAGGCGCTGTGTCTGTCTTCACGGCCGAGCTGGTGGCAATACACCACTCGGTACGGGAGATTACGCGACGTGCCCGGCTCAGAGACCGGATTGTGATCTATAGCGACTCACAAAGCGCCCTGAGTGCTCTCGGGGCATTGGAATCTCCGCATCCCCTGGTTCGCGATATCCGTGACGCCACGGTTTTGGCGAGCCGGGCAGATGTCGAGATTATTTTCTGCTGGGTTCCTGGACATGTAGGAATTGCGGGGAATGAGCGCGCCAAACATTCCGCGAGGACTCTGCGACCGGACCAGCGTTTCTCTCTTCCTCACACCGACTACATCGCAGGAATACGGGCAGCTCTTCGGACTGCTTGGCAAAGAAGATGGGAGACGGTCGAAGGGAACTTAAAGTTGCGTGCCATTGCGCCGCGACTGTTCCCATGGACCTATTGCCCAATGCTGCGGCGGCTTCAGGTTGCTTTCTGTCGTCTCCGAATCGGGCACACTCGTGTGACGCATCGCTATTTGATGGAGCGCTCGCCTGCGCCCTATTGCAACGTCTGCGTCGTCCCCCAGACTGTTCGGCACATTCTTGTCGAATGTCCCAGTCTGGGTGATCTTCGCGCACGACACCTGTCCCGGTACCGGGATGCGCGGGGTCGCTACCTCCTGCCCCTTGTACTCGGGATGAGTGCGTGCACATCGACTGGTTGACTTGTTGAATTTTGGGGGGAGGCCGGCCTTCTCCCTATTATTTAAGCAGGGTTTGTTTGTTTTTTTTGTTTTTTTTTTCCTTTAGGTTGCACGCTCCTGCGCCGGGGAGACCTCCCCCCGACGCAGGAGCTTGCTTCCTTTCCCCCATTTTGGTTTTTTTTTTCGTTTCTTTAATTTTATTTTAAAGTAGCCCTGAACTAGGCCAGTTTTAATACGGCGTCTAATGCCCAAGTAGGCCGTCGCCAGATGAGCTCTTAAAAAAAAACAAAAAAACACCGCGTCCTCGAATCATTGCCGAGCCGCTTCCTCATTTAAATTGTAGACGCCCCATCTGTCTGGGTCTACTACCACGATTAATCCCAGGGATTGGTCCCTTAAATGTGGATAATTTTGTCTTCTTTTTTTACTTGTCTTGATCTGTCAAGGTGCTCCGGATACAGCCATATTTGGATGTAAAGTGGTCGATAAACTGCCCTGCTATATATCATTTTCTGTACCTCTCTGACCGAGAAAACACAGGGGCTCGGATGAGTTTGTTGAGCTCTCTGGCAACCCCATCGCGTGGGCCTAGCTACTATCCCTAGAACCTCTGGTCGTTGTGCACGCTAAATGAGTCATCTGCTACCCAATACGACGAAGTGGTGTCATCATTGTCAGTGCAAAAGAGCATCAACGGTCTCGCCTCCTTCCTGCCTGAAAGATTTTCTCGCTACGCTCTACGTCAGTGTTTCCCAACCTTTTGGGGGCTAACGCCCCCTTAGACACTAAATCTGTTGATAACTCCCCCCCTGCAAACTAAGTTTTCATCATTCTTAAATTACAAGACATTATTTAAATATAAAAATTAGAAGAATCTCATTGAAAACTTACCGCAACATTTTTTAATGAAAGATGGTTGACTTTGGTGCTTTTTGGCTAACTCTTGCACCCTAGGTTCCATCCTACTAAGAAGTAACCTTAAGGGGAGCATTGAGTTGCTGGGTCAGCTTGTTAACTAATTGCTCGGTTGATCTGAAACTTTGCTATTATATGTAAAACGTTATTTTAAAACCTTTTTGTTCCTACAATTTTTTGAAAATGTTGTTATTTGAGAAGTTACATAAGATTTTGCATTTTGGGGGGTTAGGTTAGATTTTTAATTCCTTCAAAAGTTTTTTATGTATACATATATTTTTTTTATATAAACATGGCAAATGCGTGTAGAAACAAATGTATGGCCTTATTTTTCTGATTTTCGTTCTAGTTTCGAAATTAAATCAAATTTTCAACTTTTATTTTTTTTTACCTGATTTTTTTCAAAAAATCTCAGATACAAAATTTTTGAAAAAAAATACTGCAATTTTGAGGCCGTAGGAAGATTGTTCATACATTCCTCTTTATTCTGACACTTGTATGGACAAAATCGCATAAAAACTTTAGAAGAAATTACGTTTGGTAGTGAGCGCATTTTGCAAAAATAGAAATAGCAGAAAAATGCAAAAGAGGGTTCGTACTTGCAAAAGGGGTTTTGACTGCATATTATGCATCCCCACTGTGGCATCATCGGTCATATAACTTCTCAGTGAAGGGGGATTTTTGAACAGTGGAGACCCCTCTTCCCTTCACTCCATTATATAACCCTTAGCCTTTGGTTTGGGTTCGAAACCTGTCATAAGAGCAGCGCTCAAAAAGCCCCCGCAGCATAATCGGTGGTGTCGGTGTCATCGCAGTGTTTCTTTTTTTTTTTTGCTTACTGTGGTGTGAGTGAGTGCCGAGTTCTTTCCTTGTCAGAATGTTCCAGCTGTCTCTTTTTTCTCAGATTCATAGGAGTGCTGATCGGTAACTGTGACAGAACATACCCATTATTATGTCTTAGCACAGCCAGACCTATGGAGTATTTCGCTGTAGGTAATGACACAAACTTAGTCTTGCTGAGTTTTTTCCAAATTCTTGCATGGAAATACTCATTTGGATTCTGAGTTTTCCCCTTGAGGCACCGACTCAGCAAATCATCTCTGGTCAAATTCATGTACACGTTGAGCACAAGTTTCCTGAACTCAGGTGACAATTGGAAAGAAATTTTCATATTTTTGTGAGAAGGAGGAGTTTCATTTTTAGCTAAAGCTGCATTATAGAAGCAATATGAGTCAGCACCTTCCGGGCACTGATGATGCCTTGCATTTTCATCCGTACTTGTAGCATGGTAATAGCCTCCCAATGCTCTATTTCTCATTTGTTCAGTGGTGGTACCAACAAAGTCTCTGATTGCTTTGCCGAAATAGAATGTCAACTTATCTATGACTGTGTCTGTCAACTTATTTTTACCTCCCAAGACAGTCTTTTTCCGTCGTTTACCGGTCTTAGTTGTTATATCTTCGGCTGTGCTTTTCTTTATTAGTCTAAGTCTTGTGCCAAGTCTTTTTGCCACATGGTTTATGCAGTCTTCCTTGCAAACTGTAACATTCGAATAAGGGCCTTGTCCGTCATTGAGTGCAGTAACTGCATTGAATGCACTGCTGTCTCCATCACTAACAAATGTAACATACCTAAATTTTAGTGCTTGTGATCGTTGCCATAGTCTTACAGCCTGTTCCTTCTCCATCGCACCTGCTTTACCATCAAAGTTTTTGTGACAGACCCTTGAGTGCTTCAATTTTTGTTCATTGCTCATAGCCTTAGACCTTGTACACACGTAGCAAAAATTTGAGAGTACTTCATGGTCTATGACAAAGCCAGTGTGTGCTTCGATGACAGCAGCAGCTCCTATATGTGATGTATGACCTTTTCATCCAGGTCCCATCGAAAGACACATCAACATCAAGGACTCCCTGGTCATCCGGAAAAATGCCTAACTCTTCATATTTTTGGAAAATGCAAACTCTAATACCTTCCTGATTTGCAGCATTTCTATCAATAATTTATTTTCCTATGCAATGCTTATAAGTCTCATACCTGTTTGTGCTGATATATGGCAAGTTCAACTGCGAAACTGTCAATATGAAGCCACTATACCCTTGTCCAGATGCCAGAGCATTATATACAAGAGCTGATGTGTTCTTCATTTTGTTCTTTTTACATTCTTTAGATGTGTCTTTAGTCGAAAAAAGTTCAGTGTCACATAAGGCGCACTTGACATTCACAATGACATCAGAGTCCATATCTACAAATGATACCTCACCTGCTTCACAACAATCCACACAATAAGATGACGCAACCAATGAACGTAAAGTTTTTTTATCAAGAATAACATTTTCATAATCATCATTCTCGGAGATTTTACTGTCTGGAAATAATGCCCTATTTTCATTTATCAAATTCATTCTCTTTTGAAAGGTTGACAAAGTAGCAACAGAGGGTTCACAAACATTTTCGTTAGTGGCTGTGGAGTTGGATGCAGCTTCGGATTCACGTTTTAGATTTTTGGTCGCTTTTGTTGTTTCTCCACCAACTTTCGAAATTTGACGTAATTGTTTCTTTCTTCTTGACAAACGACCCATTATAATTATCAACAAAATGCACTGTAATAACACTGATTGTCTAACGAACACTGAAATATACAGCAATGATATATTAGGCGAATCGCGTAGTCAGAAGCTCTGAAATGGCACAAGCTCACTCGACCATAACGTATTCAACACTAAATTATAATGGCTTCTGTTCAGTTTTCTTTGAATTTTTTCATCAATTTTCTATGAAGAATGGATAACTAATTAAAAAAAAAAAAGAAAAAAAAGTTGAAAACTTTTGGAAAAAATGACTCAACGCTCCCCTTAAATCTTCTTCTTTTTGTGATTTACAGGTGGTTTCTTTGTTTTGTGAGAAGTCGAGTAACTGTACTAAAGACACTCTTCTTGCATTGCAAGATTAGTTTCATTTGTATAATCATCTGTAAATAGGTTTATCAGCAAGTCGGGTATTTTGATATCTACAGCTCATATCCTCGTGTAACGTTTTCAAATGTTAGCAATCAATCAAGAGGTCATCATCCAATATGGAATTATTAGTCTCATATTCCAGTTCATTTAGATTTGGAAACGGAGACAGATTCTTACGACCAATATTATCCTTGAATAAGGAAAGTTTGTCCAAGAATGCGCAAATTTTAGATTTTGCTTTGATAAGAGTTGCTTCAAAGCCTTGCAATTGCAAATTCAGATCGTTAAATATGCTGGATATCTGTTAAATAGGCAATGTCCTTCTTGCAAGCTAAAAGTTCATCACTCAAATGACGACATTTATTCTCTCGGAAAAATTGAATTATGCTGTTGAAAAAAAATGAATAAAATCGCTTTCAACAGTTTCCTTTCAATAACCACCTCACTTCGGTATGTAAAAGGAGGCGATTAAATTCTTCATCATTGTTATTAGAGCTGTCTGAATATTCGTGAATGAAGTGGGTAGCATTTTATTTTATTTACTGATGTAATAATAACGTTGAGAGATTTATGAAACCGATCACTCAAGTTCTTGGCAACCAGATGTTGTTGATGAATTACGCAATGTATTGTAAAAACACCGGGCACAACTTTCTAAAAAAAATGCAAGAAAACCTTTATATCTTATATCGTCCTGTTAATGCTGGAGCTCCCTCAGTCGCGCAAGCAATAATATTGCTCATTGGAATATCTTTTTCTTTGAAAAACTGTTCAACTGCAGTAAAAATAAATTTAAGTTCAAGTTCCTTTGCAAAGAGCAGCTCTTGCTCACTTTTGTCATCTTTAATAAAGCTAACAAATCCTATAAAAGTAGCTATTCATTGCCTGGCAGTGTAGAGTCATCAAATTGCTGAACCTTAAGTGTGTCACAGGATTTCTTCAATGTCTTCGGAATCTCTTTGGCAATTATGGCCTAGTTAGAGAACACTTTCTCACATAGAAGGAACATTTGCAGTTGGTTGGTTATTAGGAGAACTAAAAAAATCCAAACTTCAAATATTCAACACTATATTGTTTGCACTTTCGTTTTGAGGAGTTTTCAGACATGATTATGGTTAGTTAAACACGGTCACTATAATTCAAATAAATCAGTAAATTGCCTAATTCACAACTGAAATAATCGGGCACAGCAAACATAAAACTGGAAAATGGGAAAACAACCAAAATATGTGTTAGCAAGACGATGACTAAGTTTGTATATAGTTATTAAAGTTATACAAAAATCACCATTCCTACTAAGTGCATTTGTCACAATATGGGTAAATGTTATGAAAAAGATTACATCAAAGCTTATGTGAAAATTTTTGTAAAAAAAAACCCCCACTAAATAACTAATATCACGCAAAAGAACAACACCACAGAACTTTCGCCGAAACTAACGGCAATCGAAAACGGACGTGGACCCAAGAGTGTGTGGCTGTTACGTACATGTTTTATACAAGTACAGATTGAACCTCAAGCATTTTTGGCATTGAAGAAGCTATAGAAAACTATGTCAGCATCCCCTGGTTCACGATATCCGTGACGCCACGGTTTTGGCGAGCCGGGCGGATGTCGAGATTATCTTCTGCTGGGTTCCTGGACATGTAGGAATTGCGGGGAATGAGCGCGCCAAAGAGTCCGCGGACTCTGCGACCGGACCAGCGTTTCGCTCTTGCTCACACTGACTACATGGCAGGAATACGGGCAGCTCTTCGGACTGCTTGGCAAAGAAGATGGGAGACAGTCGAAGGGAACTTAAAGTTGCGTGCCATTGCGCCGCGACTGTTCCCATGGACCTATTGCCCAATGCCGCGAAGGCTCTAGGTTGCTTTCTGTCGTCTCCGAATTGGGCACACTCGCGGGACGGACCGCCATTTGATGGAGCGCTCGCCTGCGCCCTACTGTGAACACTGCGTTGTCCCTAGACTGTTCGGCACATTCTTGTTGAATGTAAAGTCTGGGTGATCTTAGAGCACGTTAGCGGGGTCGCTACCGCTTGTCCCTTGTACCTGGGACGAGTTCGTGCACACAGACTTTTGGGCTATACGACTTTTTGGAAAAGACTGACCTCCACTTTATTTGAGTTGTTTTTCTGTTTGATCGCATGTTCCTCGCCGGGGAGATGCCCTCCCCCTTAACCACCGATTTTCATTCGTGGCCGTCGTGCTTACGGGACTCAGCGCAACGTCCGGCCCCAGTTTAGCCTTTTCTTTCTGCCCCGTTGGGGTCGGGGCGATTTGCCTTCCTGGCCTCCGTGTTGACGGGCCTCATCACCTTTCTTCCCCTTTCCGCTAACAACCCTTTAGTCTTATCTGGCAATGTCTTTCCCAACTCTACTACTACTCTCTCTCTCTTCAAAGTCTTTGTTTCGATAGGATTGGACTTCTCTACTCGCGTTCGAGCCTGTGCTAGTTCCGGTCGGCGAGATGTCTGATTCTCGGGAGTCTGTCCTGGCTCGATTTCCCCCATCAATACCTCCGGAATATCGGCGGCTCCCAAACCATCTCCTCCCCCCCTTTTTGGGGAGGGCCGCCAAGAAGGGGTAAAACTTCACATTTGACGTTCGGTTCGCCGGACCGGGCCGTGGACGGGAAAAGAGTTAAGGCCCACAGGTATATCCTGCATGGTCCACCAGGCTTACCCTGAGGTTACCTGGCGGTGAAGTCCATGGCTCCCTCTGTAAGTGGCCACACGCCGACTTCGTCGTTTAGAACCGGCCCGTTTTCTGCGCCAATGGAGATTCGCGGGGCTAATGGAAACCAACCCATAGGCCTTTCTCTCGGGTCTCAGATCCGCTCGTTTATTGGATCTGGCAAGATGGTATTTTCGCGGGTGGTAGATTCCTGTTCATGTTCGAACAAATTCTTTAACAAATCCCTCTTAAAAAAACAAACAATGAAACTAGCAAAGAAAAACTTAAGCTGCGCTTCCCCTCTCCTCTCTCCACCCCCCCTTACTTCCCAGTCCGTCGAAGAAAATGGATACGAATCTACTAACTTGAGGAAAGAAAAGAACACAAGACGTGGATAAAACTGGTGGGAGAACTTTAACCACAAGATCGCCTCCCAAAACAACTGGACAGATAGAGAAAATTGCATAGAAACTTGCAAGGTCTCAGGAAATCGAAACTCACCACCGCAAAAACGACCAAAGTTAGTAAGAAGTCCGCTGGAAGTTTCAAACTCCCAGCAAGCAGCAGGTCCACCACGATCCACCAAAATGCTGCCTGAACTGCTCTCACTTCAGGTACAATTTGTTGATCGATCTTTCAGAAGAGTTTACCTGATAAAACCAGAAAGCCAACAAACCAACCTAATGAATACATGCATGGTCAAACAGAGTAAAGATTTCCAAAAACTTTCAACTTCCCAGATCACAATTTCCACCTCTCTCGCCCCAACCAGATGGTAGTATACTAGTCGAACTAAAAACAAAAGAGCAAGCGGAAAAAACCTTAACATTAAAAGAATTGGCAGGATATAAGGTGAATTAATTGAAGAATTAAGCGAGTACTCTGTGACTCAAGTACACAGACTACATAAAACGATTAACAACAGCAAGATACCAACAAACACTTACTTCATATCATTTGACCTAGACATCCTACCCCCTAAAGTTTAGTCGTTCTTTTTCACGTATGGATGCTACTTCTTCGAATTTGTAGACATTACATTTTTTGCTTGATGCTGGGTGGGGCTCTCCACAGTTTACACATTTCGTTCGGCAATTTTCGATTTGTTCAGGGTGTAGTGTATTTGCGCAGGTGGGCGCAAAGCCCTGATTCCTGCGACGACAGGTGTTTGTAGAGTGCCCAAAAGTTTAAGAATTCAAACCTAGCCCCATAAGATGCTACTACTGCTAAACTTTTGGGCACTCTACAAACACCTGTCGTCGCAGGAATCAGGGCTTTGCGCCTACTGCGCAAATACACTACACCCTGAACAAATCGAAAATTGCCGAACGAAATGTGTAAACTGTGGAGAGCCCCACCCAGCATCAAGCAAAAAATGTAATGTCTACAAATTCGAAGAAGTAGCATCCATACGTGAAAAAGAACGACTAAACTTTAGAGATGCCAGAGAAAAGGCACAAACCTCCATAGGAACCAGAGGAAACTCTTATGCCTCTGTAGTTGAAATGAGCAGAGTGACCAGACCCCCATACCACGGGGTTAAAGCAAAAACTCAACCGCCCCCTCCCGAGGAGCCTGCGCCACAGGCCTCGAATATTGAACTCCCCTACCCCACGCATATGGTCGACAACCGACCATCCCCCACCCCAAAGCCAGTTGCCGCACCGCGAGGCACCTGCACCCGATGCCTCGATGCTAAACCCCATCCCGAGCAGAGAGGTAAACCTACAATCAAAATCACTTCAAATCCCTCAGTACATCGACCCCCATTCCGAACAGATGGACACTCAGGATATACCAATATCGTCCGCCCACAATCTCGGTCACCCCCTCACAGTGTTTTGCTACCCCCAACTAAAACACCTACCTCTGACATCACCTACGAAGAGAAGGTAGAACACGAGAAAGAGACCCAAGATCCACGTGGAACAGAGCTCGTCCCCACCAAATACATCGAAGCTCGAATCATACCACCAACAGAAGCAGAAAAAAAAGATAATCCGTCCTCCTATTATTGACGGAACACCAACACCGCCCTCTACAGTAGATACCCAGGACAGAAACAAGAAAAACGGTGACAAAGAAGAACCAAAACCTCAAAGACCAGTCCACAGCAGACTCCAGTGGCCACAGAGCCTTAATAAATCCATGGGCACCACGACCTCCGCAAAAACCAAATCGCTCACTTCTCGAACCAAACCAAAAGAATAATGAAGCTAATCCAGTGGAATATCCGCGGAATCAGAGCCAACTGGGAAGAATTAAGGCTTCTTGTATCGGACGAGAGCCCTGCCTGCGTCCAGGAAACCATGTTGGGAATACACCCACCACGAAAGTTACCGAGTTACAGTTGCGTATCCACCCCAATACCAAATGATGGCAGCTCATCCGGCGGTTGTGCCATCTACACCCATCAAGATGTTCCCACATTACGAGTACCTATCAGATTAAATTCACCTGGAAACAATCGCCGTGACCATGCACATCAAGAAACTGTACACGATCGCAAACGTCTACCTCCCACCCACAGGGCCCCTTCCAGTCACCGCCTTACGAGACTTTATCTCACAACTACCAACTCCATTCATTCTAATGGGGGACTTTTAACAGTCGTCATACTGAGTAGGGCGACAGAATATGCAACGCCAGAGGAAACGAGCTATCAAAGCTAATAGAAAACCACTAACTTGGAATCATGAACCAGGGCGAAGGTACTAGATTTAACATACAAACAGGTACCCTATCAACGTTAGACCTGGCCCTCTGCTCACCCGACATCACGGCAGACTTCGAATGGAGAATCTTGGGTTACCTAAAAGGAAGCGACCATTACCCGATCATCCTTTCCTCAGACGAGGGATTATCCACCTCGGGTATACCACGCTAGAGACTGAACCAAGCGAACTGGCTAAAATTCAACAAAATCACCGATATCCAAGTTGATGACATCCCGGAGACGGAGGAAGCACTGGAAATCTTTACATCCATCATATATCAAGCCGGTAAAACATCCATCGCAACCAGCTCAGGACAACCCAGTCGCAGATATGGTTTAGCCCAGAATGCTCTGCTGCACTGAAAGAACAAAGGAAAGCCTACCGAACATACAAACGATGGCCAAATCCGACGACTAAAATGGAATTTAATACAAAGAGAGCCAAATATAGATACATACTTAAACAAACCCGCCGGAAATCTTTGGAGAGCTTATGTCTCCACGATAAACTATAAAAAGCCCCCATTAACCGCGCATGGAGCAAGATCCGAGGGATGCTAGGTACACCCAGCCGAGACCCTACCCCCCGTACTTTGGATAAATGGAAACACTATCTTAAACCACATCGATGTAGCAGACACGCTAGCGACTCACTTTGCCAAAATATCAAATAGAGCGAACACAATACCGGTTGGAGAGGGAGTGCTCACCTCTAAAACTTCGCATCAAGAGAGTACAAATCTTACAACGAAGAGTTCGATACAGCTCTTGCATCATGTAGAGACACGGCCCCAGAGTAAACGCTTCCTCCTAGATATATTCAATAAAATATGGATTGAAAACGCCTTCCTAGATACCTGGAGAAGGGCTACAGTTCTAGCTTTCCGGAAACCAGGAAAAGACTCAACCAGTCCCCAAAACTACCGCCCAATCGCCCTAACCTCCTGTATATGTAAACTTATGGGGAAAAAAATGGTGAATGTACGCTTAACAAGGTTCCTTGAAACAAAATCCTGCATATCCCCATTGCAGTGCGGATTCCGAAAATTACACTCAACCACGGATGCCCTTATCCGTCTGGAATCCGTGATATGTAATGCATTCGTCAGGAAACAGCACTTAGTAGCTGTTTTCTTCGACCTCAAAAAGGCGTACGATACGTCATGGCGTCACGCCATCTTAAAAGCCCTCCATAACCTCGAACTACGCGGACAACTAACAAACTTCATTCAAAATTTCCTAAACAACCGCACCTTCTCTGTAAGATTAGGTAGCGCGAAATCCAAATCATTTCTACAGGAAGAGGGCGTTCCATAAGGCAGCGTCTTAAGCGTACCCCTGTTTGCTATAGGAATCAACGATATCTCACAAAACCTCCATCAAGACATTACAGCCAACCTTTATGTAGATGACTTCTCTATCTCCCTAGCAGGTTACGAAATGGCAACAATAGAACGTCGCCCCCAGATCGCCATCAACAACATCACGAGATGGTCTACTACCCACGGCTAAAAATTTTCAGCCGAGAAGACCAAAGTAGTCCACTTCTGCCGTCGTAGAAGGTGTATTAGGGAACCTGACCTATACCAAAAAAGGATTGCAGTCGTTGAGAATTATATATTCCTAGGACTAACATTTGATAGAAGGTTGACATGGGAACCACATATAAGAAACATTAAAAACTCTTTAAGAAAGACATGAACCTCCTACGTACAGTGTTACGCCACGACTGGGGAGCTGATCGCGAAACAATTCACTCTCTACCGCTCCTTAGTGCCACCCAAACTCGACTACGGATGCGAGATCTACTCCTCTACTTGCAAGAAACGCCTTGCACTCATCAACACAGTGGCTAATGAATGTCTCCGCATGGCTACCGGAGCCTTCTGATCATCACCCATACCGAGCCTACAATGCGATACCGGGGAGACAACACTAAACCTACGTCCGATAGAACTCTCTCTACGCCTCTTTACCCGCATCCAGCGACTCTCAACATCGCCGACTTCGACCGCCGTCATGAATGACCAAATGGATAATATTTTTACAACACGCCTAACTCTCCCACAACCATTTGGAAGTAGAGTGCGACTATGGATGGAGGAAATCAGGGTAACGATGAACCTCATCCATCCACTTGCTTTCCCAGATATTCCATTTTGGCAATATATATATATATATATATATATATATATATATATATATACACCGACGGATTCTCGGTGATATCAAATAACTACACATTCTCTGAAAAACTATCCCAAACATTATCAATCTTCAATGCCGAGTGCTATGCCTTAAAACATGCAGTGGGCATACAATAACCCAACATCAGATGAATGAATGACAGACATCCATCCAATTCTGTTAGAAATAAGAAACTACGTATATAGAGCAGCGTGCGAAAGAACGAAAATTTCCTTCTGCTGGGTCCCAGCACACGTAGGGGTAGCTAGAAATGAGCAAGCTGACACAGCGGCAAAAAACGCCGCCCTTCGTCCAATCAGGCCCAATGATATCCCAATAACATATGAGGACTACATCATTGCATTAAAGGCCGCCATTCCGGAAAACTAGATGGGCAGATTTATGCGGACAAAATAAGATGCGATCATTTTCCAAAACTTATCGCCATGGAAGCCTCGAGAACTCACCTGCCAGCAATAGGTATCCGTATGCAGACTCCGCATCGGACATTCACTACTCACACACGGATACCTAATGGAGAAAGACTATCCCCCCTACTGTGAAGATTACATTCTACCCCTCATAATTGCACATCTTATCGCGGAATGCCCAACCTATGGAGAACTCCGGCGAAGATAGATATCCATCGATGGTGAGGGGTACCCTCGATATCCTAAGATCTGCACTAACGGCTTAAAATATCCCTGGCAGCAGAATCATCCGCCACCTCGGGAGACAGGACTATTAAAGAAGCTATAGATAAGTCCAATAGCACGATCTAAATTTGAATTATTTCAACACATTATCATACCATTTATCCATCTAGTGCTTCAATCATCACTGCATAATCACCACCTCATGATATCAGACACTACTTTTATATCTCATCTTAAAAACATTTTTTACTACCAAACGAATTACCGGGCAATCACCTCGCAGTGAGCACCAAGGGACTCGTAAATAATCCATCCATCCTCTTTCTAGCACCTTGTGTTCCCACTTTGCTTCCTCCTTTTCCATACAACTTCTCCCACAACTTTCTCTGGTCAGCCTCTAATTTCACAGGGTAGACGCCGGCCAGCTTCCTCTCAGCCAACCATCCCGGATGGGGGAGAGGACAACGCCCCCTCACCCCTGAGCTCCGGTTTGGGATGGTGGGTTTTTAACAACCTGCTTCACACTCACCTTTTCTACATTCCCTTTCTTTCTCCTTTCACTATATCACTTTTTACGCCGTGCCTAAGGTGGAACCGCCATGTCGATGGGCTCCCAGGTCACTAGGCTGAGAGGAGTGGCCTCAAATAACGGCAGCTGTTTCTGCCGGCCCCGTATTCACCCCTCGCAGAGCGGGCTACTGCGTGGGGTGATGAACATCTGCATCCCGTGAATTACAAAGGGTAACCATGCCCAATGATGAGTCTATAAAAAAAAATTCTTCTGCCTTTACCCTCCCCTCTACCATCACCGGGCAGCTCCACTGAAAAAATGGAGGTCCCTCACTCAGGGAACCCTCCCAATTTTTTTTACCGCAGAGGAGGCTTACTCCTTCCCCTGCTTATGGGTGCAAGGACTCCCCCTCGCCCCTTCTGTCACTTTTTCCAAGGGGACTGCTAAGAAAGCAGGTAGGCGGCCCATAATTGAACGCTCGTGGTTGGCGCGGCTCGATAGTGTCAACCCCATTAGGGGAGCAAAGGACGCCAGGGCCCGTTGGTTCATGCCCCTTAATGTCCTGCTGGCGTGCGCGACAAGTTTGCAGTGGGTCAGTGTACCTGCACCCCTCTCTTCCTCGACGGATGCCCTTTCGCCAACATTAGAAAATAAAGAGAACCTCGAATGGGATATGTGGTCTTAGGGGGGGGGGTGCGACATGAAGGCCTCCCTTGAGGTGGAGTTGGTCCCTGAGTTGACCCAGTCTCTGATAGTACGACCTTCCATGGGATCGAACCTTGGCTCGGACTTTACCTCCAGGAGCGGAGAAACCTTCAACGAGTGAGTTGCGTTCCCTCTCCCTTGCGAGGTTTATATCATCGCAATTTGGGGTCTATCCGCGAAATTTGGACCGCCAGATGGACGGACCTCCATGGCATGAACAAAATGCGCCCCATCCTTCCGACCCTATCAAGATGGCGGCCTCAGGGCCTTACTCGCCGACAGGAAGTGTCAGTATGCCGACTCCGTACCAGTCATGCAAGATTGACCCACGGCTTCTTGATGGAAGGGGGCTACTCCCTTTATTGTAAAGACTGCATCGTCCCCCTGACGATCAGCCACCTTATAGGCGAATTAAGACGCCGGTACCTACCCATAGACGGTGGAGGGACCCTCCCGATCCTCCGACTAGCACTCGCACCCGAAAATATCCATCCCGGCGGTGGAATCATTCGCTACATTGATAAACTCTGAACCTTCGACTATTGCAAATTATAAATAAAACTCTACTAACTTCGGGCACAATTTCATTATTACCATTCATACAACTTCCATTTATATCACCCACCACTGCCATGCAAACCACTAAATAACTTGTTTACGGCGCGATCACCGTGCAGTGTGCGTGCGCCAAGGCACCTTTTAACCAACCAATCCCTTCCTCCCTCTCCCCCCCCCCAAAAAAAAAAAATTGGAAGAAGTGTTTCCACTTGGTTAAAACCCCCCCTGAATGCGACGTTAAACTATTAGTCGTTATAAAAAAAAGAAGCCCGCACCAAAAGATCTTTGGGGTCGGCAAGAGGAGCGAACAAAAAATCCCTCTCCCCCCCAGACCCGCCCTCCTCCAAGCCACACATGATGAATGATTTGATTAAAATCCGCTTGCTTTCTTTCATCCGCAAAAGGCCTCACCTCCATCACTACCGATTCAGCCCTCTTTCCCCGATTCGGGGTCGTGTTCTTTGAAATCGTGGAGGGATCGGATCGTTTCAAATGTCGATTGATATCTTACATCTTTATTCAGGCCACACTGCCTCCGCGTGGGGGGGGGGGAGGTGTTCTCCCTAGGTATTCGTCATACATAACGTAACTACAGGGCAAGCCAGAGCAGTCTTCATCTTATCCACCTCACTACATACATAATGGGCGCTAGGTCTACATGAGCAGCTGACATCTGGAGAATTCGCGTACGCCCCTCCCCCCCCCCCTGCACTTATTTCAACTGAAGGATTAAGGCTGTATATCTTCCATTTTCACATTCACTTTTTTTAGAAATCTCTTTAGCAACTTTATGCTAGTAATTCCCTCGTTGTTTTTACACTATAAATTTGAAAAAAAAAAACCGCGTTCATTTCCTTGCTCCACTTTCATCCATTACACCGATTTCCATTTCTCCTGACCATGACCTATTATCGACACATTCCCCCTTCTCGATTTTGTCTGTGACTTTACTTTTATAGCAAATCTTGGCCGGCGAAAAGGAGGAAGTTGTGAACCTGCCCTTAAGTTAGTGGCAGCGCTTGACGATTGCGTACTTATGGGTTTCGAAAGCGTACTGATACTAAACAGGCAATGAAAAAACATGGAGTGTATCGTGAGGTAGAGAAGGCTATGATTTAGAAAGTTCCAAAACGGCTTGTGTGATGATTTTGGAAAAGTTATTCATTTCACATAAATAGAGCGTAAGAATATGAAGCAACAAAGCGAAAAAAAAAAAACAAAGTGGCAGAGCCCGAGTGATTATCCTCTGGATCGTGGTCAGGGGACATTATTATTTAATAAGTGAACACTAACTAGAGCATTTAACGCGCTGAAGTTTATGAGAAGAAATTCTAAAGAAACTAGATGAGTAAAAATGTATGCAAGAAATATAGCCTTTATTAGTTTAAAGGGTTGAACTGGGGTGCTTGAGTCCAAGAGTGCGCGCGACAATTAAGCCGACTTTTTCGGTGTTGGCGCTTTGAGGGTTTACAATCCTCTAGCTATCCACTGCAGCACTTTCCCGTGCTAGGTCCGATACTTCCATACGGATTGTGGAGGGGGTTAGTTATGAGTGTAGCTAACTAAGTAATTGTAGACTCCCTTTCCTCCTCCTCCTCCTATTCAAGCTGAAGTGGTAATAGTGGTTTGTTCTTTCAGTTGTCGTTGGAATGTGGTGGCAAAGGCAACAAGACTTCTGCCGGGTTGGGAGGAGGAGGTGGTGGTTTGGAAGAGTCCCTCAGCCTCGGGTTTATAGGCCTTTTAGAGAGCTTCAATGAGAGCGTCTCCGCGAATGCTATTGAAAGCGGGATTGGACGGGGCCCGCCCTCCTCGTCCCCTTCTTCTAAGGAGTGGCCGAGCGGCGACTGTGCGTTTACGAAAGCGAAGAACTGCTGGATTGCCCTCACAGGGGGAGATCCCCCCGCATCGAGCAGCACGCGTGTGACCTGTCCCGTTTGCGGGAAGAGCATCAGTCGGAGAGATAACCTGAAGGTCCATCTGCGAACTCACACCGGCGAGAAGCCGTACCGCTGCCCCTTTTGCTCACACCGGTCGGCCGACCGTGCCAACCTCAATAAGCATATCAAAGCTCTCCATTTGACACCCTCGCCCGCGTCTACGCCCACCTAAGGACTCCTAGGGGACCACTGCACTGCGCTCACCTGTGCCAACCCTTGGGGAGGGGCACCTCGCCCTTTCCAGTTTAAACCTAGCCCTGCAGCCCTCATCTCCCTTTTTGGCATTGCCCAGGACTTTGCTCTCTATGGAAGCTGCGACGACACCTAATACCGCGCACACTATGGCGGGTGAAGGGAGGATGAATAATTACATTAGCGCGATTAGGGCGCGTGAAACACCTGCTTCCCCCCTTGTTCCTTTCCCTTCCCAGTGGCTTTTGAGTGATATTCATTGGACCAGGTCCGACATCGAGTGGGTTACGCTTTGTCTTTCAAACCTCGCGAGTCCCGTGTTGTATGGTGACTTGGTGCGCCTGACTTTTTCCATTGGTCTGGGTTTCTGTGGCGGTAATGTCCCTCTCTCTCTGCCTTGATGACAGATACGTGTGTCAATTCTTCCAAATCGAAACCAAAGAGCGTGAAGAAGCTTTACTCCTGGTACTATTGTTCCTAATTCCCACACTCACCCCTTGCTTGCAAGAGTGTCCAGTCGAGCGTGAGCAACTAAGTTGCAACTGACATCTAGATTTCCTACCCTTCCAGCCCCAACGCCAACAGGGGGATCCTACCTGATTGTGAATGCTGGGGTGAGGGGCAAAGATCCGGGTGTTTCACTCACTCGCCGTCTCTCAAGCTCTCCCATAGAGTATCCACTTTATACTATTCGGGTTAGATATCGCCCTTAAATTTTCCTTATCTACACTTTCTTTACTATTTTTCTGGCGGAGATGCCCTCGATGGATTTCGCTTTTAGTTTGTAGTAATAAAATTAACTTCTCATTGAGGATTGATCTATTTAAGTGTATCCCGGGCGGTTTGGATTTAGTGCCGTCAGGTGGTTTATGCTTAAAACTACTCCCAAATGTAGTAGGCTTTCTAAATCCAAAGCTTATTTTATCCTTTTATTTTTTTATACTTAAAAGGCCTATTTTTATTTGGAGCCAAAAGCTTCATTCCTGACTATTTTACTTAGTCAAAATTCTAATTGTATTTATCCTGAATGGCATCTATATATTAGTCCGTACACAAATAAGTTATGATTTTCTACTGTAGATTTGAGTTATTCTTTCAACCCGACACAGTCTTCGTTGCCGACTGGGGAGTTGGGGTCGGAAGAGTTGTGCGTCCTTGTTTTTTTTTATCTGGCTTATGTTCTTCCAATACATTTCCACTTATACGCCTTTGCTTTTTAAATGCTTTCGACTGATATCTTGGACGTCATCCCCTAAAGAAGTGTTTGGAAGTAGATTCGTGGTAAATGTGAAATTCGAGGTGGGAGGTGAAGGGTGATGAAAATGCTTGTATACATCGTGCCAGTAGCCAAAGGGCGCGACTGCTTTGAGCGTTTCACGCTGGGAAAGGGTGGCGGCAACTCTTCCGCCTGGAGCCACTCCACAACGAGGGCAAAATGGCATTTCGGATTTCCTTTTAATGCCTTACTTAGCCATGCATACGCTCATTGTTGCTTTCCGCTCGCGCCGTACGCCTTGCGTTCGAGTCTCGTGTACGCATCCTTTTTTAGGGAGACGGGTGGGGGCTATTTATCAAACAAAGGCTGGCTTGTGGGTGCCCCTTCTGAGAAGAGCGGTTGTTGCTTCTAATGTCTGCCCTATTCCCTTGCCAACCAAAGTTAGTTTAGTCTTTTTTTCAGGAGCCATTCAATGCGTCTCCCTCCCTTTCTCTGACACCAAATAGGTTATTAATGTTGAAGCGAGGGGAGCCCTCTCGCTAGCCAATTGGAGAATGCGTTGGACTTCTACCGTCTAGGTACAGGATTTTGATTCATAGCAGGGGCGCCTGGTCTGGCACATACATTATCACAAAAAAAACAGTGGTCATTTCTTCTCTCCCTTTGCACACACAGCACGCCACTTCTAGGCAACCCTCTGAAAGGTGCTCTAATGTGAAATGGCTAGCTACTAGCCTCGAACCACTGCTATCCCAAATAGAACACCCGCACTGGCGTCTTCGTGATCGCCATTGATTATCATTCTGATCTTTATTCGAACTTCATTATCCAGTCGGGGATCACTCCCATGATTTAAAAGACTGGTGATGTAATAAACTAAGCTAATTTAAGAGATCAGGTTTCTCATTTTTATTATTCACCCTCTATTCAGTTTAATAAGGCGGTGTTTGTAACTGGAATAATCGCTGCCGTGTTGATGACAGCGTCTGGTTGGAGGGCTTATTGGGTTTGGGGATGACAGGCGGATTTTCGTTTTGCTCTTAAGGTTGATCCTGTAGGTAGCTAGCACCATTCGTCTCTCGCTTCGTGGGCGAGACATAATGTCATCGGTGTGGGCGGGTTCCTGGTCGTAATGTGTGTTTTTGAGCAAACAGCGAGGTTTGGAGCACTTCGTGACACCAGGGGGGGGGGGGGTCGGCCGTTCCGCCTCGTGTGGCTTTAAAAGAGAGTGGGAGTGTTGTGCTGCGAAGACGGGAAAGGAAATAATAGCTGGGGATGAGTATCGGCGTATCCGCCCGATGAGGGGGTCAGCTAATGACGCCGCTCAAAGTTTTGTGCCCGCGCTGGCCGGGTTTAAACCCTTGTCTCGACCTCAGAAGTCCACGAGTCTGGTGAGAACTCTAGTAGATAGTTGCTACCTTATTTTTCACTTGTCATACATATCTCATTTAAGATTAAATCAATGGCAGGGATGGGTTAAACATATTTTCAAGTATTTTTTATGTTAAACCACAACTCAATGATAGTTTAATATAAAACTTCGCTCGATTAAATTGTAATTGATCATTTTTTATACCTTTGTAAATTTGAGTAATCGATAGCATCCTCCTTGGATCTCCGCTCCATTCACACTTCATAGTGTCGTAGTTTTTGTAATTTGTGTACCAGATATTTGTTCAAATTTGACTCGAAATAACTGGTATGAAGTAAATTTTTACTCAAAATCCATTTGTTATGGTTTTGCTTCTTATTTCCCCTCGTATTTTTTTTTTAGTCCACTCTAATTGTGAGGGTATTCTTTCTTTACGGCAAATATATTTATTTAAAAACTTGCTTTTCTTTTCCTTTCACTGGGAGGCGAATTTGTTTCGGTACATTTCAAGTTCATTCATTTCTACCAAATGAGTGTGCGATTAGTAATAATTCCCCTGCACTAGGTACCAAGTAAGTTCACAGAGCTTTAATAAAACAAAAAAAAAAGAATATTCTGCCTGGCGTAGATCCCCTCCCCTGAAATTTTAAGGGCAACAGCACTTTTGTAAAGAGAGATCTGCAAATAAATTGTGAAAATGTGTGGAAAACGTATACCCGCAGATTCACTTGCGTGCATTGTGGCTGACAGGGCGCACCATCGTGCAGATAGCCGCAATAATGAAGTAGAAAGAGATGTGTGGGAAGTATGCAGTAGAAGGAAAAGGATGGATGAGAATAATTCAGTAGAAGGGAAAAGATGGGTGAGAAGGATAAAGATGGAGAAGAATGCAATGGGAGGAAAAGGCTGAGGGAACAGAGTGCAGTAGATTAAATAAATGAGTGAGAAGAATGAATGCTTGCATGTCGAAAACCAACCAGAGCTTCGAGGGAGAGTTGAATGAACGAAAGCTCGTTTGCGACTAGCCTGAGGTGCAACTTGTAATGTAGCGGAAAAACGGGTAAAGTGCAAATGTTTAGAAGAGAGAAGTGCCCATGTGGTCCCAATCTAGTTTGAAAGTGCGGGGAGGGGATGCTCCTTCACTCAGGTAAGTCTCCGGGCACTCCTTTTCAGTCCCACGGTTTTGAATATTAAACTGCTATTATTATGTGGAATCCCATTCGGCCTAAACAATTGTAACTTTTCAAAACGAGGTCCTACTTAATATCGCTGCAAATTCTGTAGTGTATTGGGATGAAGGAGGGGCGGGGCGGGGCGCTAGGTGAATGCATCGATTAGTAATTTATTATTATCTCTGCATCGGTCTCAATGAAACAATGTGCGCTGACCCAATCCGATTCCTGAACTCTAATTTCAACTGCTTCTACCAAACAACCAACACCACACTTAACTAACCTAAAGAACTTATCTCCAAACATCTTCTCTCGCGCCGACTTGAATCTCTCCATCCGCCAACTCCTACCTCCGTTCTTATTACTGGGAGACTTTAATGCCAGAGAGACACACTGGCACAATATCAAGGAAAATAATCCGGCAAAGGAGCTTTTAGAGCTCATTCAATATCGTAACTTCGAAGTTGGCAACAACGATCAGCCAATTCACTACCACCAACAAAACAGTTTCTCCAATATTGACTTCCCTCATTTCACTCGACCTTTATCATAACAGAAGTATATTGACAAACTCATTCAGAATTGTGGAAGTGACCACTACCCGATCGTCAAAAATATCCTTCTCCAGATTATCTCCACCCCAAGACGAAAATGGAACTACCACCGTGGCAATTGGCAAGGGTCCCTGCCTGAAACCAGCAAGATTCCAAATAAACTTGATGCCCCAAAATTGCAACCAATTTCCACTCTTTAAAGAAGTCTTGTGTAGAGCTCCCTTCAACAGCATCCCACAGCTTTGCCCAAAGCACCATAGACGACCATCAACACCATGGTGGAATTCGGACCCCCTAACAGCCAAAAGGAATTAAACATATTGGGAGAAGATTGTAGTATTGGTTGGTGAACAATCATCACTCTCAGGCATCTTATCGCACGAAAATAATGAAAAATAGTTTTGCTGAGGACACCATGCAAAATAAAATTGGGTTGTTGGTCGGAGAAAGTTTAGCCACATATTCAGATGCTGATAAGCGCCACTTACGCAATACTGGCTTAAACTCATCTTGGAGAAGTTCAGCTGGCTATGGCTAAGATATTCTTAAAGTGACCGATTTCCTAAAAAAGAAGT
Organism: Ceratothoa steindachneri; assembly: GCA_963969495.1. Lineage (NCBI taxonomy): Eukaryota > Metazoa > Arthropoda > Malacostraca > Isopoda > Cymothoidae > Ceratothoa > Ceratothoa steindachneri. The sequence continues at coordinate 223,938,175 of OZ018318.1, forward strand.
TCACTGGCGCCTCCCTGGACATTACCCATGGCTTTTACAGCGAGCCAGTCATTGTTTAAGACTTGATTCTCTGGTTATGATCTGCTCCCAACAAGCAAGTCCTTTTTTTTTTCCTTTCGCATGCTAAGCTCTTTGCATATATATATTGATGGTTCACAATGTGCCTAACGCCTCAGGAGCAGCTGTTGTGATATCACAACTCTCCCACGTTCAATACCCCGCCTTCCAATTTTATTTATGTGCTCAGTTGAATTGACAGCTCTGCTTGAAGCCCTTCGTTCCATCTTTGCTTCTGGTGATTCGGACTTCACGTTAATCAATAGATCCCCGCAGAAATAAAATGCATCAAACTAGTGTAAGTGAGTAGTAAAACCACTTCCCCTTTTCCACTTTGACCCTGCCAGACACAAGTTGCAGCTTCCATTCGAACTCCGGAAGAGTCCTCATTATACCACCCAACACGGACACGGCGATTTGCTTTCCTGGCCGCCGTGCTGACAGGACTCGGCGCCCCGTCCGGCCCCTCTTCTTTCTGACACCCTGTCTTCCTACCCTGTTTGCTCACTTCCATACAACTTCTGCCACATCTTTCTTTGGTCGGCCTCTAATTTTACAGGGCAGACGCCGACCAGCTTCATCTCACCCAACCATTCATGATCGGCGCTGAGGGGGAAGGGGACAACCTCCGTCACTCCTGAGTTCCGATTTGGGGTGGTAAGTTTATAACAACCTGCTTCACCCCGACCCACACCTTCCTCACATACCCCCCTCTCTCGATCTCTCTCTCCTTTCACTGTCTATCATGTTTACGCCCATCCAAGGTCGGGCTGCCTGGCCACTGGGCGGAAAGGTATGGTTCTAAATGGCGGCAGCTTGTTTTGCCGCGCCCCTTGTTCATCCCTCACAAAGCGGGCTATTGCGTGGGCTGATTAGCGTATGCGTCCCGCAAATCTAACAGGGTCACCATGCTCAATGATGCAAATTTAAAATTCACCCTATCTACTTCACTTGTAACATCCTCGGAGCCTCCTCCCTTCCTGTGCATTCTCAGGGTTCATCCTTATTTCTTCTACCGGAGAGGAGGATTACTCCTCCTAGTCCATCGGGTACAGGGGACTTCCCCCTCACCCCAGCACCGCCTTCCTCTGTCCAACGGCAGTCCCTCCTTTTTCCTTTTCATTTACAGGGAACTGCTAAGGAAACACGCAGGCGGACGAATATTGACCGCTCCCGCACTTAGGGTGGGAAGGGATGGCAGGGCACGTACCCCTTAACCTGCACTCGTGCATTTTGACCTTAGAGGGGCCAGGCGTACCTGCCCCCTTTCTTTTCCCCGACTGGTGCCGGCCCAAGGCGAGACGACAAAAGGTTCCTCGAATGGGATCCGTGATGTCTTGGGGGGTACATGAAAACCCCTCCCTCCTGAGATGGCCATGGCCCCTAAGGTGACTCAGCCTCAGACAGTAGGATCTTCCATGGAGTCGAACTCGGGCTCGGTGCCAACACGGAACCTGAGTCCAGCCCTGTGCAAGCTCCTCATCAGACGGCTCACGAGGAGATGAGGCATCTCGTTCCCCGGCTGGTGCCTTTATGACAGCCAAGACCTTCTCCATTGCAGAGAAAATCTTGCTGAAGCCGATACATCTGGCCTCGGGGCTTCTTCCGACGGAGTAGAAAAGCAGGTTCACCCCCCTCCCCTAAAAATAAAATAAAATCGTAAGACCAAAAGGTCTAAAGGCTCCTCTCCCTCCGCGGGAGCCCGTGGTGGTCAGCAGAGTATGAACCTGCCCTCAAACAGAAGCGTTATATGCGCCGCCCGAACGACTTCACTGTCGGTGAGTTTTGTCGATCTAGGGTTATGTTCCGGTATATTTCGAAGCACGCCCGCCGCTGCTCTTGGCAGGCATCCGTGTCTTCATTAAACGGTAAGACCCTTCTGGCAGAGGTGTGGAAGCGAGTCAAAAGGATTCGGGGCAAGTTCTCGCAGGACCCCACATCCGTGGCAGAATCCTTCTCGACCGCATTCTCTAGCCGGAATTCAATGCGCGTCGTGATGTCGTGGAAGGCCGCTGACTGGACTTAACCTCCAGAGGCGGAGAACCCTTCAACGACAGGTACTCTGAGTGAGTTGCGTTCCGCTCTAGCTTCGTGCTCTGACACCGCCCCTGGTCCAGACGATGGCCCGTATGCCATGCTTCGACACCTAGGCGATCGAGGCATGTCCTTTCTGTTAAATTTGTGCAACAGGATCTGGCTAGAGGGTATCATCCCAGATTCCTAAGGAGTCGACTTCCGCAAGTTCCACTTCACGTCGGATGCTCTGCTCCGACTGGAAAATGCCGTCACCGTGTTTTTGAAATGGAGAAGGCCTATGATAAAGCATCGCGATACGGTATCATGGTGACTCCCCCACACGATAGGGGCGATGGGACGCCTCCCAATCTTTATATCTGAATTTTTGCGAGATGGTTGTCTGCGTACTGGTGGGGGGGGGGGTCCCTCCAGCCCAATGGAGCAGGAAGAGGGTGTCGCGCAGGGAAGTGTCCTCAGTATCACACTCTTTGCCCTGAGCATCAATATAAGCTAGTAGTAAGCTCTAGTGAGTACGGCGTCTTATGCTCCAAGTTGTCAGTCGCCAGATGGGCTCTTAAATTAAAAAAACAAAACGTCTACTCCAACAGGCATTGAACCGCATCTCTAGCTACGCCGAAGCGCATAGGCTTCGGTGTTTCTTGGCGTAGACTAAGGTGGTGCATTTCTTCCGCCATCCACGGCTCCACCCTGACCCAGACTTGTTTCTCAATGGGGTGCGTCTGGAAGTGGTGTATTTGACCGACGCCTCACCGGGGGGGAGAGCTCATTTGCAGCCTTAGGGCCTCTTGTACCCTTGCCATGGATATTCTTCGTTCCGCGTCGTTCGGTGCCGATAGGGTCACTGCCTTACATTTTTTTCTATCCTTCGTTCGAAGCTCGACTACGGATGCGAGTTTTATGCAACCGCAGCCGAGCGTGTATTGCGAAAGGTGGACTCGATGCACCACACGGGCCTTCGCCTGGCGACCGGTGCCTTCAGCATTTCCCCCATTCATAGCCTACTAGTCGATGCCTGGGAGATGCCACTCGCTCTACGCCCTGTACAGTGCATCATTCGTCTGTACGCGCGAGCCCGGCGCCTCCCTCAGTCGCCACAGCTCTCAGTGCATCCGCAGCTGATCTCGACGCTGCTTGTGCCGCCGAGAGGCGCCAGTCATACCCTAAACCCAAAGTTAGGGCTAGGAACTCTTTCGTGAACTAGGTATAGTTCTCGGGCCGGTGGCGTCCCTGGATCTGCCCAGGACGCCATCCTGGAGGGTACCACCTTCGACTATTTGTCGCCACGCCTCTGCTCCCAAAGCGTCTACAGCACCGGGGGTATTGCGTTCGGCCTTTTTGGAGCACACTTCGTGTCACGCTGGAACCGTGCCAGTTATACGGATGGCTCCAAGTCCCAACAAGGGTTCGGTTTCCACGCCGTATCCCCTCTGTTTTAAGTCAGCGGGGCTCTGCATTTCAATACACATCTCGGTGCGGAAGATAACGGACGTGCCCGTTTCGGAGACCGGATTCTGATTTATAGCTACTCACAAACCGCCTTGAATGCTCTCGGGGCAATGGAATCTCCGCATCCTCTGGTTCGCGATATCCGTGATGTCACGGTTTCGGCGAGTCGGGTGGATGTCGAGATTATCTTCTGCTGTTTTTTTGGACATGTAGGAATTGCGGGGAATGATTGTGCCAGTCTGCAAGGACTGTGCGGCTAGACTAGCGTTTCGCTCTTCCTCACACCGATTAAATGGCACGAATACGGGCGCCATTGCGCTGCGACTGTTCCCATGGACCTATCCCCCAATGTTGCGACGGCTTAAAGTTGTTTTCTGTCGGCGGGCCTACCCCCGACGCTTGAGAGCGCTTCCTTCCTGTTGCTTTTTTGTTTTTTTAAGATACCCTAGTCGTAGGCTGTGGTGATTACGGCGACTTTTGCCCTAGTTACTTGTTGCCAGATGGGCTTCTATATCTAAACAAAAAAAAATCCAAACCTGTCAACTACCTCCAGGCAGAGAATGCTCGCCTGTTGCGTCCCGATGCGCATCGGTGTCGTGCTCTATCGCCCTGTCCGAAGTTTTCACATTGGTACACCTGATTTACTCCCTACCCTTATGGCCTAGTCAGCCTTCTTCAGTGTCGATCATCCTCACCAACCTCCCCAGGTTCTCGTCTTGATACCCAATCCCTCCAGATTGTTCCTCGCCAATTATGGCCGCATCACAACACTCCATCCCCCCCACTACCCTCCTTGATATTCCTTCCCGTCCCAGGCACTAACCTGTTGGTGAAACAAAAACAACAACCAGTTTTCATCTGTGCTAACATAATGCATTAAAACAGATGCAAAACATCCTCATAAAATGAAGATAACTTTTCAGAAACTATACATGTTAGAATAACGCCCGCAATAAAAATAAAAGGATAAAGCGGCGAATAATCTGTACAGAGAATGTATGAAATTGAGATGAGCAAACACATTGCGAGAAGAATGTTAGCTGCATACATTATACAGCCTCTCAACTTCCAGCAGCTGAACCAGCAGTCTCACTGTAAACTTATTTGGATAACCCTATCCCCATTAAGGGTTTCATTAGCCATGAGGAAATTGTAAAATTGTTTCGACGTAACAAAAAAAAATCCTCTACATTGTTAGAGGGTACCAATGCGCCTTAAAATTGCAAGAAAACAAGTTTACATTTACAAGCCCACAAAAATATACTTATATCTGTTCATTCGATGTATGAAATTGTTCATGTCCATGCTCTTACGTATTTTCTCCCATGCCTGCCGTCTTTCTTCCTCTCTTATCTCATCCTGATTTGGTCGTTTCCTCGTCGAACGCTGAACCCTTCTTTGGCTGTCGTCGGTTTTCGTTTTCTTAGTTATTACGTACATCGATTTCGGGCGCGCATGGGCTTCCCTATTAATTCCTCATTTTTCCCGGCAGGGAACGCGCCCCAAGGTTTGTCCACGTTTGCCCGGCGACGGGATGGGCGAGCGGCCCGCAAATGTTCAAAGTGAGGTTTCGGCTACCGTTTATCGGTGTCATTTGTGCCCATACTCGTCGGGCCGGAGGTACAACCTCACTCAACACTGGCGCACCCACACCGGCGAGCGACCGCATGTGTGCAGCTTCTGCGGCAAACGGTTTGCCGCATCCAGCAATCTCCGCGGTCATTTGAAGAACGTGCACAGGTTGCCCTGAATTGGTACTCGCTTAGAGGTCCAACGCTGATGAAACCTCTTTAGAATTGCTCGTGGCCGCTCGCCCAACTTCTATCGTATCGAGACGGTTACTTATCATGTGTCGCTCCTAACATGTGCAGAATTGATCTGCAAACCAAAGCGATTGGTTGTCACATCTCTGGGTTGTTTCTGCCGAATTGCAGTTACCGATTTACCCATGTTTCTTCTTTGATTGTAAATATTGCGAATAAAACTCGTTTTATTTATTTTTATTTATTTTCATATCTTAGAAATGGGAATACCCTTTTATACTGGCTTACACGAATATTCTTGTATTTCTTTGTCCTCTTCTGGCAGTGATAATATGCAATTAAATTCATTGACCTGACTTCTCTGTGAGGAGGTATAAGGCGGTACTCCTTTATGGTTCTTCATATCGTCACTTCTCTTAATTTTGAGTCCCTGGTCTTTAGTGGCGGAGTGTAAAGCTGTATCGAAAGATAAGTTGGGGCGAGAATGTGTGCAATTCAGCCCCTGTCCGGTGGTCGATTGCATCTGGCAATGTAGCGCCCCACTTACTTTTAATAGATCGGGTGGAGGAAGATTATCCAAAGAAAGACATTTTGCATTAGTTTCAAGAATTAGCTTGATTCGGGCTTAGTTGGTTTGATGGTGGGGCTCTTGTTTTTTTTTTGTAACTCTTGTCTGAGGGACTGAATTTCTCTTTGCAGCGAAATTGGGTCTCGGTGTCTCATGGTGACGTGAAACGCGAGGCCTCCCCAATGGGACCGCCCCCCTCTTCCGTGCCCCCCAAAACTTCCCAATCCAGCAAAGTTGCGGGTCCATCATTGAAACATCAATGTCCGTATTGCCCTTACTCGTCTAACAAGAAATTTAATATGAAGAAACACGTTTGGAAACACACGGGCGAGACCCCGCATCGCTGTTCCTTATGTCCCTATTCCACTAACGACAAAAGCAACCTGAAAACTCACATACTCGCCCGACACTTCAAATAGATGAGCTGTTCTCCTTGAGAGATGGTATTGCTGGCCTCCCGCAGAATTTATCATCCAGATATATGTTTTTTTTATTTTATTTTGCCACATGAATCTTGGAGGGGTTTTTTAAGGCAATCTTTTCGCTTGCCGTGGCTTTTAGTTAGGATTTTTCTTGGTGCTCGTTGTGAGTTTATTCAATTAAACCTGAAAATCCAAGAAATTATTGCTAAAGTTTTTATTTACTTAAAATAACGTAAAACCGAAAAGTAAACTTGATCATCCCAATAGGAAAATTTTAAGAAAAAACCTTCATAGAAAGTGGTTGACTTGAGGAAATTGAAAATGTGCTGTAGGCACAGCATGAGTAACCTGTGGCCACAATGCAAGCATGTCACCTTGCGAGCTTGACCAGTTCGTTATAAATTTTTAGGCGCGTTTGACTATATATCACTGTTGGTCAGTGGGTCCGTCGATCCTCGTTTTGCTTTTTTTTTGTAATAACAGTGTAACTATTCGGGCGATTCTAACGAAATTAATTGCCAAAGTTCTCCCAAGGTTAGCCTGGGAATTATTTTGTTTTGGCAATAACATCATAACTTCTGCCGATGCTAACGAAATTTAAAACCCCTATGTTGTTTTACATTCTCTTTCGAATGGTATAATTACCAAGGTCCTCCCAAGGTTAGCCCGGGAATTATTGAAAGTCGTAAAGTCATAAAAATCAGGATATGTGAGAGCACGCGACTTTGGTTAGCAGACCTCGTTACCTAAAAACTGAACTTGGTTTGACGATCGTGGCATTCATAAATATTAATAAATTACAATTGTACTGAGGTTATCTTAATACTGAAGGATGGTGGGCGATGCTCCAAAACTAGTCGTGAACTTGTGAATTAAGAATTCGTTTCCTCTCGAAGCTTTTTTTTTCATTAATACTAGTTTAATGTTAATCTTTCGGTTGTTGTTAAATATTCTATGGAACTAAGCCATTTTCCAAATGTTTTAGCGATCACTGCTTACTCTCTTCACAAGTTGTGTATTAACAAGTAAAATAAAGTGCTTTTTTTAAACTTTTTGTCTTAATCCTCTGCGAATAACCAAGTCACCTTCGAGGTGACGTCCCGTTCCAACCGGAGAATGATTGAGCATTGCAGAGATTGACCACTATTAGCATGGGGAAAGAGGACATCTTGGTTCTTTCTACGTTTAGGGGTAACGTGGATCCTTTGAGGAGGAAAACAGGATAAAAGTAGTGCATCCATCCAATAAGTGACGCGTTGCGTTCAGTCGGCAGGTATATCTGCGATTCAGCCCTTATCCACGCATCGAATTTTATCTCTGATCGTTTTCGTCCACGTTTTCTTGTTTTTTTTTCCTGTTAACAGAATTTAAACTTTCTTCTAACGAAGAAGTTTGAAAAGAGATTTATTAAAGTGGTGATAATAGAGGGAGTGACAGTGTGTGTAAAGTGCGTATGCACTTGCCTGGATTAGAGAAACCCCTTGGGGATGATGGAAGCGAAAACGAATCTGTCATCTCCACCAAAACTTATTGAAGGGAAGTGAAAATGTGCTCGATACATCATAACTCGAATATTTGTACAATTGGCCGCGAGAAGCGCGGCTCTCGTGTCTTTGCCCCCATTCCGACACTTAGAAAAGGCCCTTTGTGTGTAAGTGAGGCTTGGGTGCATTGCTACCACTCCCGACCCATCTGCATTTACATTTTACGCAAGTATTTATCATTTATGATTAGTCAATGCCTCGTATCGAATAAATTCGCCAAGTATGAACATGTGCAAACCAAAAGTTTTGAAAATTTGAACTTTGATTCGTTGCAGCGCACAATTACTTGGGGACTTTGAATTCACCCAAGGTAGTGAAAAGGTTGCCTCCTCTTGTAAGCGATAGGTACCTATGTATGATAGGTGTTAGGAGGACTTTTCCTGGATTGGACAAACTTTATCGAAACCCAATTAAAAGTTTACGATTGACACCCGGAGTTATATATCTTCCCCCATTAAATTTCAAAGAACCGGTCGAAGAAGGTGAGCCAAGGATACAAGAATAAGTCTGCAAAAGGCTAATCAATAACATACGAGGCTGTCGCTGTTAGTTTTTGTGCCGGAGTGTTTTAAATGTTCTTGTGTGACCAGTTGCTGCCCCAAGCTTCACAGGCCTTGTTACATTAGCTCCTGTCATTCTGTTTTCGCTTTGCGGTAACAAGCTTTCATTCCTGGATGCAATAGCCGAGCAAGAGACTCGCGAGGATTTTCCGAGACAGGTGTCGCAGGGTCATGTTTTCGAGCCTAGTCGTCAGCCATTTTAAAGAGGTTTGACTCCCTGAAATAAAATGGTCGCTAGCAAACGGTTATGGGTGCCGCTTACTAAGTGCTTTTATAGGTAGGTGGAGACTAGTTTTGTGCCTATGTACTTTAATTTTTATCTCACACCAGCCGTTCCCTTATTTGTGTGTTGAATCTTACACAAGTTCATTGAATTTTTCGCTGATGGCAAAATTCCCATAATGTTTTACCACCAAACCACGGGTAGACCGCCCAAGTATTTATGCTCGCATTGTTTATGTACATCCCAGAATCAGGCAATTTTTATATCGACTAAGCCCAGATAGCCTCCTTTGCTTTCACAAGGTGTCACGCAAGCATAAATAGCTTATGCCTAGTATCGTCCAAGTATTATCTCCTTTCAAGCAATCTTTAGCATGTATTTCATCATCCCTGATGTCTAGAGCTTTCGCTCTTTTTATTTGCCCTTTGTTGTTTCCCAGTTACTCTCTAATTTTCTTTGGCAAGCCCCCTCACCCCCATGACCATTCCTTTTCTAGCCATTATTTGTCCAGATCATCAAAACTACTTCAATCCTAGCTGCTTTCAACTAAAATTAGACATTGGACTTATTTTCCCTACTCTCCTGTGGACAACACACCCGACCCTCAAATCCTCACTCCAAACGCTTCCCTTGATCTTGTGACTGCGAACATTGTACTGCCACCCAACTTGGAGAGTCTTGCACACTGTCCATGGGCATGTTGCAGAGCCACGAACACACGACACACACCTGCCACAAATGTATTTCGACTGGAAAACCCACGGCGAGATAGAGGACTCTCTCCTGGTGTTTTTTTTTAATATTCCCTCGTAACCCTAATATTGGGGGTTAAGAGGTTTGATATATTATCCTTAACCATTTATTATTTCCTATGCTATTCTGCCACCTTTCTTTCATCCCTCTTCCCTTCATTCTTTACATAGTGAAAATGTCTACCGACTCTACCGCCCCCCTTCTTTTTGACAAAACCCCCTCCAGTTCCTACACCCAGATCTATTTCGATCTTAATCTTAGGGCCTGTCCTATCCACCCATCATCATCCCTCTAAATCAGGGGTGGGCAATAATTCTAAGCAGCGGGCCTCATTGAAGCTTATGTAAAGTTTTGCGGGTCGCACTTAAACAGTTAGATGCAAATTTCGAATACATATAAGTTAATTGCAATTACTTTTGTGCATTTGTATGCAATTAATCTATAGTCATAGATAGAGCTACACATTAATTACCAAGGGTAATTTTTGTGCATAGTTTTGCCACCCCTTTTAAACTGTTTCCAGATTTGTATGAGAGTGGGGACCTCCAGCTTAACGTGGAATCCGAACCACGATTTATAATCTTAGATCATGTGATCATTACCCTAGGGCTAAGGCGTCTCCCATCCAAGAAATAACCACAATCAATTTAACTTAACTTCCGCGAACGAAAGAGAGCGCGTAGATAAAAGGGTAATGAGAATAAGTATTTATAAAGTATCGTATTTTTTTAAAGAACATTTTATCTACCAATGAAATATAGTTAAAAAAAAAATGAGCACTTAGATAAAAAATAAGATGAGATTTTGGCAAAGTAATCAATAATTAATTTTCAATATTTTGTCGAATTCTGAGACGAAACGCGGGCCATATGAAAGCTTTCACGGGCCGCAGTCTGCCCACATCTGCTTTAAATCTCGGTAATTTGTATTTCCATTGCTTTAATTCTTCCAGTCTTTCGCCATTCAACGTTTTCCCTGACCTTTAACTAATCCTTACTTTAATCAGCTCAACCTCATCCACTCGCAATGTCCCACAAGCTATAATTTTCCTTTTCTATCCGTTAGCTCGCTGACACCCATAAATTTTTCCCCTCCACTCTTCCAAAACATTTATTTTACCTCTGAAGGCGAACACACTTACTGGTCTTGTAAAAGAGAATCACTTGGGTATAGCTAGCTTGGAGGGTGGTGTTACTTTGAGCGAGGCCGGGTTCTATCTGTCTGACTTATGGCTACTCGTCCTCTGCTTGAGTCATCTACCCATATTGACTGAGACTTTCTATAGGGGGGGAATTAAGTTTGATTTTCCATGCCTCCTATCCCCGAAAGGGGAGGTCCGGAGCCCCGGTGCCCCTCTCGCGAAGCTAGAGGCCATAGACACGATCTCGTGTGACTATGAGCTAGAAACTTTAAATTACCGTTCATTTGCCTGGAGAATCGACATTTTGGGCTAATCCAACGGACTATGTCAAAGCAAAGAAGTTTTTGTGTTCGATGGCGGCGAGGTTTATCGTAATTTTAGCTACATACACACCCGCCTTTTGAAAGTTTAAAACTAACTAAATCTAACACTTTTGCTTTATTTTATTTTTTTACTACAATTAGGCTTGAATTAATCAACTAATGTTGAATTTGCTCTTTGCCGACGTTTCGAGGGGGAGGTGTTAATCTGCGGAGATGGTGCGACTGCTGGCGCCGACTCTTGGTTTCGAATTCGCCCCCACCTGAATCCGCTATAGAAAGCTCATTGGAATACAGGAGTTTAATTGGTTGTTCGACTTTACATAAAACTGCCCAATGAAATCTAGCCCCGTATGTTTGAAAGGTTTCACGAAATTCATCTGAGCCTTCGTGAAGTTTGCCATTTTGGGCTAAGAGAAAGCACACTGGTTAAAGTTTATAGCATTTTCGCTTAATTTTCCTATGACTTTTTGTCGAGGTGAAGTAACCCAGAAATCAACCAAACCTCTAAGCATCGAATTATTATGCTAGTCAGGTGATGGCTTTTATCTAGCGATTCAATATGGCTATCCTACCTTTGCGTCTTATGAGGCGCTGTTGGTCTAAGAATAGGTATAAAGAAGGGGTAGGGGGTGCTTTCCTTTAGAAGGGATTCGTTTTCAAGTAAATCGTTGTAGCCTGGACACGCTTATAGATGCATTAGTATTTTGTTTCCAAGTTTGAAATCGAAACTTAACACAAGACCAATAAAAATAAGGCCTTGGGCCAAAACTCCCGATCGAATGCAAGCCACTAATTGAGATTTTCACTTAATTAAGCGAAATATTGTTTGTTTGATAGCTAGTTCTTACCAGGTGAGTTTTATGTCCTGAACCCGGTTCTTAACAAACACGGACTTTTGTTTTGGTTTAGTACCACTATTAAGAATCCAAGACTGAACACTTTGCGCGTCGACAAATATTTCGATTGATTTGAAGGCGTTTGTTGTATGATCCGAGGAATTTGAAACTTTTAAACGCTAAAATGACGCTCATGTCGCAGCATTTTAAGTTTAGCCTTACCGTCGTCTTCTAAGGCGAAACGCAGGCGCACTAACTTCATCCCCGCCCCAACTTTTGAACCCATAAGGTTTCTGTACGCGGGACGAGTTCGTGCACATTGACTGGTGGCCTTACCGACTTTTTGTGTGAGGCCGACATTCTCCCCTTTATTTAACTAGTTGTTTATCTGTGTTTTTTTTTTGTTATTTCTGTAGGTCGCACGTTCCTGCGCCGGGAGGAGGTGGACCTCCCCCCGACGCTGGTGCTTGCTTCCTGCCTCTTGCCTTATTCCTTTTTTGTTACCTTTTTAAAGTAGCCTAGTACTAGGCAGTCGTTAGTAAGTAGGGCGACTAATGCCCAAGTAGGCAGTCGCCAAATGAGCTCCTTAAATTAGAACCCATGGGGTTTCCATTAAGAGTTTATCACGCAGTATCACATGCGGAGTAAAGGCAAAAGGATCGAAAACTTTTGTAATCTGAGAGATCTTACTTTTTAGCCGCGTCCACGCGACTTTTTAATGATTTGGGGGGGCAATAACATAGTAACTATTCAGCCGATCCTAAAGAAAATTTGAAAGCCTTATGTTGTTTTATATTCTCTTTCGAATGATATAATTGCCAAGGTCCTCCCAAGGTTAGTCCGAAAATTATTGAAAGTTTTGAAGGTCAAGTCAATAATTGAGAGCCCTCGATTTAGGTCTTTTTGCCTTATTTTCACAATTATGTGAGAATTACTCAATAAATCAATCAATTTCCACTTCGAAAAGGTAGCCTTGAACGCTCTAACAAAACTTTCCAATGCCTTTATTTTCCCCTTTGAAGTTCGCTTTTCGGACTTTATCATCCCCGAAGTCCCAATATCTAACTTCAAATCCTTGCATTTAATCTTTGGTTCGAATCTGTTTAAATTTTTTTTGGAGGATTGAGGTTCGTAACTATTAAATTGTGTACATAAAATGAATTTCCTAAGGTTTGAATGCTAAAGTAATTACAGTAATATAGTTCAAAATGAAAGGTGAGCTTGCTAATCCAAATAAATATCAAGGAGCTCTAATGATATGTTACGAGTCTCCATTTTTCCTCCCGAAAGAAAACCCCTATTTTTGTCCGGCTCCCATTTCAATTTAATTTGAAGGAAAGCCTTCATGTCCACAAGTAAAATGTTTGTTTGAGCGAACTTGCCAAGGAATGAAAATACAAGACGTTAACAGGTCCTTACCTGGGTATCTGAGGTCCGCCCTGGTCACCCACTCACGAAGGTAGAGGTCATAAACAGGAATCTCATTAGACTGAGAGCGACAAATCGTAATTTTGATCACCGTTCGTTTGCCTTAAGAATCTACGTTTCGCGATAATCCAAAGGACCGGGTCAAAGCAAACAAGTTTTTGTGGGAATGTGTTTGCTGTGTGTGATGGTGGCGAGGTTTATCGTAATTTTAACATGTGTAACTGCTTTTCATAACAAGAAACTAGCTTTTTCGCTTTTCTTTGGGTAGGCCCTTCAGACATCACTTGCTCAGTAATTTCATGCCCCTACCTAAAACCACAATTTTTTGCCATAGTTTCATAAATGTTTATTGCAGGGTAAAGAAATTTGAGGCATTGAAATGAATGTATTGATAGACCGCAAGATTTCAATAAGTTTTGCAGATAAAGAAGTGATAACATGAAAATGCGCAAAGAATAAGTTCATACGATATTAATATCACATCCATGTTTAATCTATATGGTTCAAATTGTGACGCAGTTTCGAACTCTCGCGAGTAGTTTCTGTGACGTATTTATAATTTGGACTTGCCCATGTGAATGAATTCAAATTTTACTAATCAAATCATTTTATTCCTTTCCCAACAAAGTCATTAATAGGTTAGTTATTGCTAATTGTTTAAGTATAAGTGTATGTAAGGGACAAAAGGGTGTGTGGATAGATAGGGAACTTTTGCAAGTGGTGAAAAGAGCAAGTAGTGTGGAGGATTTGCAGAGAGATGCTAGAGCCTGGTGATCAGGCCTATCGCTTTCAAATTGTTTATTTTGTTTATGTTTCCTCTGTCGTTTTCGTTAGTTAACTTTAGAATTGATCTTAGAATTTTAGGAATGCCGCCGACAGCCGACTTAATGCCTGTCGCCTTCAACACAGGAAAAGTTCCGCACCCCTGATCTAGATTCTAGACTAGAACGCGTTCTTTGGAATCGCGATTTCTACAAGCACTAATCATGGCTAAAGGTAGTGAACTGTCTTCCGACATTAAATGGGGAGATTAATTTCGAAATTCAAATCTAAGATGAGCTACAAGAAGATTGTTGAAGAACTAAATGGCCCTAAATCTACAGTGGGGTCATTAATAAAAACAAAGTTTAAGGGATTGCAGACCACTGCAAATCTCCCTCGTTCTGTCATCCTCGAAGAATTCCTCACCGCACGGTTCTTCGGGTAAATATCTGTTAAAAATAACCCAAGTATGACTAGAAGGGAAAAGGCGTCGAATTTACTTTGAACAGGGTCCAATGTGCGATGGTCAGATAAAATTGGGGAGGGGTTGGCACAAATGATGTCGGATATGTTTGGCATAAAAAGATAAGGCTCTTGCTGAAAAAAAAAAAACAACCCCACTTCGCATAGTAAAGCAACGATGTGGATCTATCATGTTCTGGGGCAGTTTCAGTGCAACAACGGAACGATGAATAGGTACATAAAGCTTCGTGGATAGTATCTGGAGTCCAGATGCTTGCAAGCTAAGAAGAAGATGGGTCTTTGAACGCCCCCAAGCACACATAGAAATTGTTTTTTTTCCTGGTTTTAGAAAGCTAAAATGAGCGTTTTGGAATGATCATCACAGTCGCTAGTCCTAAACCTGAGAGAAATTTTATGGCGTGAACTGAAGGGCCGCCCGCCTCCATGCAAGACGCCCACAAAACATTGATGAATTGGTCGTTTTGCAAGGACGACTGGGACAAAATTTAAACTGAATTTTCAAGCTCATCAAAAGGTATTGAGTATTAGATATCAAGTTGTATAAGGTATTAATACTTTTTGATTGCAAACTTTCGCTAAAATCCTTATTATTCCTTTATTTTTCTATTCAAATAATACATTCGTCTCAATGCCTCCCTGTAATAAAGGTTGATGAAATATGACGAAAAATTTTGGTATTAGGTTGAGGTAGGAATACTTTCTGGAACATCTGTATATGTAGATGCTGATAATAATTGAGACCAAATATGGATACAATAATCTGAGTGTGGTCTTATATAAGACAAATAATTTGCTATTTTATATCTTTTTATAATACCAAGCACGCTTATTACCCTCATTTCTGGATGTCTATTACTTAAGGTGTTTAAAAATTGTCATGACTAGTAATAATTGAGTTAAGTGATCGCCCTGAATTTATTTTGCTATCGTTTCATCGCCATTTTAGGTTCGAAGGGAAAGCCATCGCCCGAGGGTGTTGTAAATTGGTTTATGAAGGGATGCGGGTAGGTGAAATATTTATTTGTTTAAGGTGCACAAACAGCAGATGCGCGTTTAATTGCTGATCTTCAAACTGAGCTGCGCGAGCAATATTCCGTGAAGTTAATCCCAATATGTATTAGCACTCATATTAAAACCTATTTAGCATGGAAAATAAATAAGGATTTTTATCAATTATTCCGTTGGGAAAATAAAATCATCTGGAATTAATTTGATTTTTCGATATTATCCATTATGGTTCGTGTCATGCAAGTGAAAAGTTGATTTTCTTGTTTTCGCGACCGAAACTGCCGAGTTGAGTTGTTGCCTCAATCGCCTCCCTGCTGGAGTCCTTTGGTTGCACGTTGTGGTGGAAGCTTGCTGCTTGTCTGGAGCTTTTCATCGGCACCGATCGATGTTATATTTTCCATTAGAATTCAATGCGCTTGTATCTTGATTGAGCGGTGTTGTGTGTCGTTTCACGCTCGGTTTTAAGTCAGAAGTTAGAGACCACCTTGCCAATTCGACTGTAACGGAGGTCGTCCTCTCTTTACAGCTCGCAATCTCGACCGCGCTGGCCTCTCCTTGCTCCGAATCGCCTGAGGCGCACCTCCGGAAATCGCTTTGCTGTCGCACGTCAAGATACGACCCTCCCTCTCCTTCCGCCCCTTATTCTCTCGACCTCCTCCCGCCGTCCGTTCAAATCACGCCCTCCCCGTACGCAAGTCTACTTCGATGCAAACGCATATCGCTCTCCGGCAAGGAACGACACGCAAGTCTTGCCCCACACCAGCAGCAGCCCCTTGTTCAACAACATCAACGTTTCAAGTGCGACTATTGTCCGTACGTGGCCGTTTGGTTACGGGATTTGATCAAGCATAAGAGGACCCACACGGGAGAAAAGCCGTATCAATGTCCGCATTGCAACTTCCGTTGTTCCGACTCGAGCTCAATCACAAAGCATGTGCGGAAGCACAATGCGATTGATAATGACCACCACTCCTGTCCACATTGCGATTTCAGTTCCCACTCACTCGCACCCCTTACAGCCCATATTCGCACTGAGCATTAAGCGAGTGATTTCGGCAGTTCGAGTGCCTCTGAAATTAATTAACCTTTCAAATTGATGAAGCCTCCGCAGCGTAGATATAATATTCATTTTCGAAACAATCCCTCTCCAACTACTCCCGACTTCACTTTCTTTACCTGTTCCCCTTCCCTGTGCTTCTGTTCTTGTGTGGTGTTTCGTATACACCAAACAAAAGAAAGATGGGTTCACCAAGACCCATGGTATAGTCAAATGAAATACCCCCGTCCAAGTCTATAAATTAATAGCGGGAAAGGAGACTGGCAGCATTTCCCCATCTATTGAGGTCGTATTTGCTGTTATTCATCCAGCACCATTAAATTCTAATCTCCAATGACGAATGTCTGGAAAAAAGTATGTTCTACTTGATGTAACGTTTCGTATAGCCAATCGTTAAAGCCTATGTTCAATTTGTCCGAAAAGGGTTGTGGTGATGTATTGAAGCGGTTAATTGTATTAAGCTAAGATTTCTCCTGTGGTCATTTTGAGATAAATAACAGAGTGCACCGTTTCTTTACAGCCCGAACCCGCGGACACTCTTGAAGAGAGCCCCTGTCAAGTTAAAGAATGTTTTGTTCGGCTCTCATCCCAATTACCCGAGAAGGCTCCCCATTCGCCATCGCCCGGAAAGCGAAAACGAGGACGCCCCAAAAAGGCTAAGGTCGTGGCGATAGTGGAGGCGGATCCGTCAGCTGTAGCAGTACAAGTCAAGACTAAAAGAGAAGAGGATGAAAGCTTTGCAACGTTTGGCGATAGTAACGATTTAAAAGTGCCAGTAAGACGGAAGAGAGGGCGACCCCGAAAGAAAAAATCCCTTTCTATGGACCATCAGGACGCGAATGGAGTGATTGATAATGATAATCTGAAGCCGGTGATTGAATTTGAAGTTGAAACGGGGGAGGCTACACCGACTATTACCTCCATTAGTACCCTTGCAGTCGAGAACGATTCAGCGTTCTTGGAAGACGATTCCTTTAACCAGGTGACTAACGACGAAGAACACATTTGTAACCCGCTGGAGGCGAAGGACCCGCATCTGTCACCCAGCCCGTTTTCCTGCTCACAATGTAGTTTTATTACCGATCGCAAACAATCTCTCTCCTTCCATATGAAAAATAACCATTTGGAAGTGAAGCCACTCGCATGCACCAAATGCTATTTTCGGACAGCTAGTAAACAAAGTTTGTCTTCCCACATTTATTACACGCACAGCCAAAGTGGCGTCCAAAAGCGGTTCAAGTGCTCTCTTTGCAATTACTCGAGCAACCGCCCATACAATGTTAAGTCACACGAACGGGGTAAGCATATGACAGATAAATTCTTCTCCTGCTCTAAATGTAGTTATCGCACTTTTCTATTGACTACACTCAAGAAACATGAAGAGAAAATGCACTTAGAGACAAACCCGCACATCTGCGATGAGTGTAATTGTCGATTTCCTGGGCGCAGTCTTTTGAATGCTCACAAATTTCGCAAACATGGGTTCTTGGAGTGCAGTCAGTGTTCTTTTAAAGCCAATTCGCCGCTGGCCATGAAGGAACACAAGAAGGCAGAGCACACACAAATACTCAAAATAAAGAAGGTATATTCTATCAAAAAGGAAAGAGAGTATTCCTTACGAGAAAACAGACTAACCAAATTTGAGTGAAGAATTAATTTTTTCAGAACTTAAAAGTTTGACCAGCGATTGAATGGGTAGTGTCCAGTTAGAAAGCAATTATTGCTAATTTAGCCCGTTTCCTCCTCTTTAAATAAGTCATGAGAGAAAATTATTTGCCTGTATTTTTTCATTTACACTAAAGAGTAGTTGTTTCTGGAATTGTGGTTCTATCATTTCTTTTGTGCTTTTAAACAAAACTTGTGCTGAGATGGTGAAACTTTGTGAAATTCTCTATAAAAAAAATGCATTTTAACAATCCATTACTTGAGTATGATTGTTGGTATCTCCTCCTTTGAGTGGCCAACACTTTCAATTGACTGGTCTTTAACTTATTGTGAAGATTAAATAATACCTTGCTTTGTGATGGCTGTAAATATATGTTCAGTGAAAGGTGAGACGAAGAAGACCTTGTCATATAAGAGAATAAACATGGCTACAGGATTTAAAAGATAATTTTTAAGTATTCTCATTTTGGGGATCTCATAATCTAGGTACCATATATTTTTATGGCTGAATTTGTATATATATTTGCCTGTATAAGCAAGTAACAATTTATTTTTGGAAGTTTACTTAATTTTAATCAGGTTTAATAACTTCAAAAATTGCCATTGAGAGTGGAGAATCTAAAAATCATGGAAAGAATGAGAACTAAATGATTTTGTATTATGTGAGTGGCCAACCCTTTCAATTAACTTAGTGTGAAGATTAAATACTACTTTGCTTTGTGATGGATGTAAATACATGTTCAGTGAAAGGTGATCATCACTATATGGCAAAATATATATATATATATATATATATATATATATATATATATATATATATATATATATATATATATATATATATATATTTTTTTATATATATATTTATATATATATTTATATATATATATTTATATATATATATATATTTATATATATATATTTATATATATATATATATATATATATATATTTATATATATATATATATTTATATATATATATATATATATATATATTTATATATATATATATATTTATATATATATATATATATATATATATATATATATATATATATATATATGTATATATATATATATATATATATATATATGTATGTATATATATGTATGTATATATAAATATTACCTTGCCCAGTATTTACTGAAAAGGCATTAAATATATATCAATGATAGATTTTAAAATGGTTATCTCCTATGATAATTACCACAAATGCTGGAATAAATTAAATCCATGATGTGCTTGGCTAATATTAGATTTTTATTGTTACCAAATCTATTTCTTTAAATGATCTTTATTACTAGTCAGGAGTATGAGGGCCATTTTAATTTTCATGGCGGTTGTCTCTGTTTTCATTCAATCCCAACTTAACATATTTATGTTGCCTGTTTTTTAAGACACTAAATTGAGTCTATATTCGTATTTTTGTTCATTCATTGTTTTGGCAGTCTTTTGTAGTTCCTGTGGGGGGGGGGTTATGAACTTGTTCCTGATACTATTGTAGTTTTTATCATTCAGATTTTTTTTTTTTTAACTATTCCTGTTCCTTTTTAAAATTTCATCCATTTTCTTCACCTATATATTCCTTTCCTATCTCCAACCTCCCTTTCCAATGAAATTTCTCTCATTGGTTAGATTGCACTTATCCTCTTTTTTTAAAACTTTTTATTTAACACTTAACATTTTTTATAAAACTGGTTCCATAATTGGCATTGCCTTCATTATTTTATTGTTCGTCTTCATATTCCCTTCAAAAAATGACCCAGACTATTTTTTATTCAGTAGTTTCAAGCATCTCCATTTTGCAGAATCAAAATATTGACTCACAAATAATAATCTTTATTACTAGTACTACTTTTCTTTTGATATTGTTAGCTCAAATCATCTTGTTTATTATCCTTAAAGGTACAACTAGTCGAGTAGTTTGAAAAAAATGGCAATATGATGGGCACAAACAGCCTGTCTCCTACCCACTCACCCATGTGCTCTATACTATCAGACTTCCCACTCAACCTTCCTTGCCTGCATACCATCTGATGAAAGACACTACTTTGTATTAAGTTCCATAAACCACAACCTGGCTTCCTTTCTAATTAAATTATGCCACAATGAAATTAACCTACGTATACTATGTACTGGTCACTCAAAGATAACATTATAACCAGCTCAGTTGCCCCACTACTTTTGCATCTTCAACACTCCTCAACATCCCTCAAATCCTCCGAGCTTCTTCCCTCCAACCCACTCTCCCACACCTTCATTATCTTCTTGCACCATTCAAATGATTGTCCCATGCATTCATCTGAAACATGTTGAACTTCTTGCACTCAGCTTTTTTCTCTTTCCTCTGTTTTACCAATTATGACAACGACAATATACCCCCCCCCCCTCCCCTTCATCTTTAATCTTTCCACTATCTTTACAGTTCTGTCCTTAAAAAAATTTATGTATGATATACCTCATTGTTAGCGCACTTTGTGTGTGAGAAAAAAATAAATCATGCTCTCTTATCCACAATCTATTTCCTAAAATAGTCCTGAATCTGGCTATAGTTCTATGAAAATTTGAGTAGGAAGAATATTTTTCAGAACTGCTTAGTAGGAGGTATCTTGTAAGTTGGTTGGTTTATTTTGTTGTTTTGTATATCTACCACCTGGTAGGTTTTCTAGCTCTGATGTCATCAAAGATGATGGCTGCTCCATCATATATTTCTCATCTCTGTTAATACTGGGCCAATTTATAGTTAGGGTTAACTGGTTTTTTGGTTTTTATTTGATATTTATATTACTTTTTCACTATTTTAATAAAACACAAAGAGATTTAGCAAATGACAAATGAATATTTATTAAGGGGATCAGCTTCCAAACTTTTGTAGGTTTTCTTTAAAAAAAAATTACTCATACACTTGCAAAAGTATATACTAGAATTTGGCACATTTTACACAACTACATGCACCAATAAAGTCATTGGGATACTTCTTTGTTACCAAACCATATTCTTTGACTTCAAATTCACAAGGTATAATTCAACAACCCTGTCATCAATACAGTGATATTGAAGGTATATATATGTATATAAGTATGACCTCAACAAATGTATATCCCTTCACACTTTGTGTATGGCCAATCACCACTGTTCTTTCCATGATGGTACAGCCACAATCTGAGTTTGTCTTAAAGATTTGCAAAGTTGCCCATTTGGTAATAACTGCACTAAATAGTTTTCTACACGTTGAATGTTTTTTTTTTTCTAGCACTTCCCACCAAAGTTTTCCAAATAGGTTCTTAACACAATATTAAGAGCTGCTTTCTTGGTACCAAACCTGTTTGGTGAATTGCATTGAACAGGTAAAAGTGTATCACCAACTCAAGAGTGCCACTCCCTGTTCTTTTACACCAACAGGGTTGCTAACACTTAAACCTTCCAGATTGAAACATGTTACCAATGTTTTCTTTTATATTTCTTATGCATCTTCATTTGTAATAGTTTTTCTAGCTCCACAATACATGTTATAGTATATTATTTGTAATAGTGTGATTAGGATTCCAACTTTGTGAATGCTTACATATTTGAAGTTCATCTTCACTTTGGAAGAATTCACCTTCTTCAATGAAGTTTGGGTCTATATCAAATAGTGTATTAAAAAGTTTATAAAAACATCACCAAAGTTTCTAAGATCCTGATCATGACCTTGTTTATTATTGAGACCAAAGTCTAGATTCTTTAATGCCTCTCAATAGAATGGTACATTGAGTAACAGAATTATAGCTTCCTATAATATTGCCACTTCTGTTTGAAAGTCTGCAAAAAATCCTTTGATCTCTTCATTATGAATGTTAAACTGGTTTCTATTGTAACCAATAGGATCTCCATAACCAGTTTTAATATGAGCTATGGAATAAAATTCTGCCCCATTTTCTGTTACTTGAGCTATTCTGGTGCCATCTGACTTAAGTTTGTATCTAAAGAATTCCAAGAAATAGGTTACAATTATGAATGAAAATATTGTGTTGTAAGGACAAAGTGTCTTTCAACAACTCCTCAGCTCTTGAGTATTCACCTGTTCTTTAGTTATGGTAAATTTGCTTATGAGATTTCTTTGTTACAAATATAATTTAAAAGGTTTAGATTAAAGTAATTCTTTCTTGAGGATTTTTGTGGCGTTTGTTTGCTTTGAGATTTCCTCAGACTCTCCTTTTCAGTTGATTTAGAACTGCTTGCTTTATCTTCATTTTCTATTTTTTTTCTCACTTTGAATCTTTAAAGGGGGCTTCATATGGTAATTTGTAGTATTTATTACTTATCTGCTTTGGAAGTCTGATACATTCTCTTTTAACACTAGCCATTAATTTTATGCTAAAAATTTGTTCCTTAAATATTTGTAAACATATTCATGAATTTTACCTCCCCAATCAGCTTCAGAAAGGGGAAATTAGTATTAGTGAAAGCTTTTATACAAATCAACCAACTTACCCACTATCCTCTGTTTCCACTGTAGATCACTTGCACTTCTCATTCCAGGAAAGCCTACCAGGTATCAGATGTCTACCCAAGTCACAAATACTTAATAAGATACCTACTAAACATTTCTGAAAAAAAATCTCCTTACATAACTATAGCCAGCCAGATCCAGGACTAAATCATTCAAACAGTTCTTTTCTCATTCTTCTCTTGACTGACTGCCCTCTTTTTATCTTATATGTGATATACACTAAGCAGTGATGAGTAGCCATCACCCCCACCCCTATCTTCCATGTTATTAAACTGCTTTTAATAAAATGAGACTTGCTTATGGGAAATAATCCTGAACTTACCGAGGAGATGAAAAAAAACAAACAAAATATCTACTAAGAAATTTTGAGATTAAAAAAAAAAATGACCCACTACAAACTAGCTTTTGTTGACTACCACTTTAATTGGACCATGATATTTGTTAATTTAAGCTTATATTTTTCTGAATGTACATAAATAGTTTTTCTTCTTTCTTAGTTTGGATCACAATTGATGTCTTTTCTTATTTTTGTGAACTAGTTCTCACTAGGGCCCATTTTTTTAAAGATGTTTATTGGTGTGTCAATTTACTTTGTTAAAGAAATATTTTGAATTTTTTAAAAATTTATATTCAGGAAATAGAATCCTAGATTTTTTTAAATATACATATATTCAAAGAATTATATTAAATTGTTTTAAACCTCTACCTCTTAACCTCCTATCTGAAATTATAATCTGATAAGTGGTTTACTGGAATAATTTGTTTAGCCCATCCTGTTCTTATAAGGTACCTTGTTTTTCACATGCAAGCAAATTATGTTGTATACGGGAATCTCACTAATAATAATTTTTTTTATTTTTGTCCACTATTGGAACAAAGGTTTTGTTTAAAAGAAAGAATTATATCCATGTGTTGCACAAATTTAGCCTTCCCCAAATGGTGGAGTTAAAGAATAAAGAAGGGGCTTTTCACTTTTTTCCAAAGGCCAGTTTCCACACAGAATGCTACATCCCTTCCATATTGGATAGATGCCTTGCTATCCATGGAGACATTCCTTCACTTCTTACTGGATGCCAACATACCCAGTATTCCCACTATTTTTGCTGAAAACCACGCACTTCTCAAGAACAGTGACTCTGCTATTCTCTGCCTCACTCAAAATGGGTGTTCCTCCAAAGATGTCTCCAGCAGAATCTGCCAATGCTTTTCCCCAAAAGGCAATTTTTTTAAGCCACTTTGTGTTCTCCCCCATAGTTCCTTTTTTTTATGTGTATCCACCGACTTTGAGTGTACATCAGTCTTCAGCAATAGCTCCCATTTCCTCCCGCTGATTTCCTTCCATCTTGGTGGACACGGTGCCTTAGTGTGCTTTCTTCCACCTTTTTCCTGGATGTTATTTGTGCACAGCAGAGCTGTACACCATTCAAGAGGCCATCCATGCTGTATTTTCTACCTACTCCCACGAAATTCATGTTTTGCTCTAACCCATTAGTTGCATCCATGAAATTAGACTGCTCTCACATTAGCATTTGGTCTTGTCCAATAAGCTTGTTACCTTCTGGGTGCCTGGCAATGAAGCAGATGACTAAGCTGCTTTATATGCCTCCACCCCTGACATTCCTAGTCCCCCTTCCATTCACTGATCTCTTTTTTCATCGTTAGGAGATTTTAGTGCACAATAGCTTGCTACCTGGCAAATTACTACATTAAATCCCCTTCATTTGTTCTTGCCATAAAGTGATGGAGTTGGCCTGGTTCACACAAGGCTAACTCACAGGTGCCTTATGTTCTGCAATCTACATCCCATTTGTAACTCCTGCTGTACTGGACTCAAGATAATTTTCCCCTCTACCCCTTACCCTGTCTCTGCTGCTTTCTTTTTCACCTACCCTGATTGAGTATTTGTGTTTAATCCTACCTAAAGGCTCCAAGTTTTCTGTAACATTTTTTTCTTCTCCCACCACTCCTGTTTTCTCAAAATGAATTAATCCTGTTTTTCTCTTCCCATTTCCTTTTTCCTACTCCTTGATATCAATTGTTTTCTCTGAGTAGGATGCAGATGCATCGATCAGCAGGCAAACCCTCTACTATAAAAAAATGTACCTTTGCATTGTTGCTTTGACTTAAATTTTTGCATCATACTCCACCTTTGGAGAGAGCCGAAGTTCTAAAAGTTGCTCCAATTTATGAGGGGTATGCCTGGAGAAATTTCATTTTTTTGCATTTCTGGGAATGCCAGTCTCCATTTTTGGTCCTGCCTAGAGACATCAACCTTCCCAGTAACAGTCCTAAACCAGCTTCTCAATTGAATGCAGAAATGCTAAGCTTTTTAGGCTAAAATCAAGAATATATGTGCCAATTAGTTAAGTTCAGGGTAAACTGTTGCAAGTATACAATATTTTGAAGTGCTTCTTTCGTGGTTTCCATATCAAATGAGCCTCTATCACAAAATGGGTTCAGCACATATCCACCACTAAAAACTCCTCTCTCCCATCTGTGTCCTTTCAAGCACAAAGCCACCCAGCTTTTTTCTTTTTCATGCCAAATTGGACATCCATAGCCATAGTGCATCTCAGCCAGTCGGTTATACCTGACTTACAAACCCCTCTATACACACTCATCATACTCAATATCATTCACTTGTTCCTCAATCAGCACTTTCTCTCAAACATTCATTCACAATCCACCTTGTACTTGGTGAAATTATTAAACTTAAGATAGTTCTTTTATTCAGTTTTGCAAATAAATGCAAAGTGTTGTAATAAGTTTGTCCAAAAATGGCCACCATTCATTACACTATGTAACACAATTTTTGTTCCTGGCCAGTAAATGTTATTTTCCAACTCATTTTATTGCAAAACAATAGAAAATAATCATTATTTGTTTTAAATTTCCTTTTGTGGTTTTTTTTCTTTTTTTATCCATTGTTGGGCTAAAAACAAAAGCTCCCAAATGCAATCTCTTATCATGTTTTCATTGTATACTCCTTGGTATCTATGTTCAAAGTTCAGTATATATTGATCAAGCACTCCCCTTGCGCCTCTGAGTATACTCCCACCCATATTCTCCTTCAACTTGCTAAGATGGGTATCATGGATGTGCCCCTTCAGGGACATCCTGTAGCCCATTTGTCAGTAGCTTTCTCAACCACTTCCACATACATAATTGTCGGCCTTGGGGTCGCCCCAAAAGCCCTGACACACTGAAACAAAACTTCTAAGCCTTTTCTTTTTCAGGGAATTCTAAACGCTATGATTTTCTTGATTTGTGGTCCAACAATGACACCAGGTTTTACCTCTCAGACAGTTTGACAAAGAAATTTTGAAGGCTTGCAGACTTTGTTAAGAGATCTAGCAAACTGCTTCATGAGACCTGGTTTTAAATGCATTGAAGGGAACAGCACCTTTTGAGGGTCTCTCAATTATTATGCTTGACATTATGCCCTCCAACAGACAACTCATTCCTTTGTGGCCAGTGCTTCTTGTAATGTGCTAAAGTATCCCTACTGTCCCCAAGACAAAGATAACCCTGAAACTTAGTAAAACCTCCCTGGAGACCCATCAAAAATGCTACCATTTTCCAAGTCTCCAATCACTTCTTAGCCATAGTCCTTATAATTCAAAGCTTGTAGCTGTAGTTTGACACTGTTGTTGTCATCCTTGAGCTAAGTGAAGGGATGGATTCCAATTATGGAGAAATGCAGCTTTAATGCTTCTTTAGTTGCTGTCAATGAAGCGCTTCCCGGATTACATGTAATTCCATTTGCATCAAACATCCTAGATATATCAATGCAGTCGCATAACCCAGCTTAATAAGTAAAGAATCTTACTAATGTTTATGACATTTCATCCAGCAAATCCTACTCCTTGAGCATGGAAATCAAAAGCTCAGCATTTGATTTGATGAGCCCAGATCTCTGACATGGTCATTGAGGTAACTTTGGTTTGGATGTTATGGATTCCTCTCAACAATAGTCTGCTTCTTCACTGATCTTTTCAGCTTCTGAGAGTGGCTTATTCCTCTCTGGAGTGGTAAGTATAGGAAGATTAGCGCTGCAGTACTGGTGCAATAGAGGATGAAAAATCCAGATAGAAAATTACAAGTGCATTTTTGCGCCACTTTGTAATTTGCAAGGATCATCAATGCAGAAACAGCTGTTGCTTAAGGGGTCATTGGGTGTATGTCAAATCCTTAGAATGGCAAACTTCATGGTTCTTCTTTTCCATCTACACCATTCTGAAAAAGTAAACAAATATACTTAATGAGGTGCCCAGGGTTTATCTTGGTCCCCCCCACTGGCATTTCAAAGTATGCTTTGTAAGTTTCACACACTCATAGATGCTCTCACACCCAACCTTTTTGGTCTTGTTTTGATAATTGCATTTACAGAATGATTGTCGCCTCTTGATGCCATTTTTCTTTGATGTCTTTACTACAGTGGCTAAAGCTGAAAAGATATGAGATCTGTGAATCCTTATATAAATATTTATGAAGTAATATTCCAGGAGGTTCTAGAGGTTGTCAGGGATGTCTTCTGGCAAGTTCTGGA
Organism: Ceratothoa steindachneri; assembly: GCA_963969495.1. NCBI lineage: Eukaryota > Metazoa > Arthropoda > Malacostraca > Isopoda > Cymothoidae > Ceratothoa > Ceratothoa steindachneri. The sequence goes on from OZ018318.1 coordinate 223,965,295, forward strand.
ACATCCCTGAAACTTTATATATAAAATTCTAGAAACTTTCCATTAAATCTAGAATGTTTTGGAAGGTTTCCTTAAAATAAATATTCTACAATTTTCTAATTATGCTTTTTAAAAATTAAAGCCTACAGCGTTTTATATATTCTCAACTCTTTCCCTGAATTGGATTACTCTAGCTAGTATTATTTTCCAAGTGGGCAAATTTCGAAATTCAGTGACCTACCTCCAAGAACAAAGTTTTGGGATCAAAATATACTTTTTTTTGTTCTTTTTTTTTTTTACTTTATTTATGAACAACTGGGAAATAACACTTTTAGCCCAGGAACAAGAAAAAAAAATTGTTACTTGTGTTATTTGCCTGAATAAGAGCAAATAATTCTGGTAACTTTTTTAATATGGCTGTTAAAATGTGTTGCCTGGATTTATTTTTATAGAAAATGAATGGGGTCCCTATGATTGACAACTTATGGCAAGCATAACAAACCCAATAAGGAAAAGGTCCAATATTTTCACTCAAGAATAGCAAACCCAATGGTTAGGTTCATGTAAATGTGGATCTATTATCTATTTCGATGAATATAAATTGTCTGGCTTCATTAATAGTGCTAATAATGTTGGTTTAAGCATCCATGTCAAGAATAGATAACCCTAAATGTATTGGGTTCGCTATTCTTGATTTATCCCAATTTGTTAGCATCATTAATTCTCCTGTACTATTAAAAATCCCACACCTATGTTTCATCCACAAATATATTTGCAGCAGTTTCTCCAAATTTTACTAAGTATCTCGTGATTTTTCTTCGGAAGCTAATTAATGACCTGGCAGGTTGTTTGTTTGTTTTTTTTATCTATGGACATTATCCTGTGTGGTTTGGTCAAGATATGATCTCGATAAAATAGTTGAAAAGATGCTAGAAACAAAGAGACCTGCTCATTTGGTTTCTCGCCTGTTTTCCGACTCGTTAGTGTATTCATAGGATTTCTCCTTTATTTTCTTTAAAAGAAATTCGCTTTCTGAAGAGATTTTTTGTTGCTCTACAGAGTAATTGTAGTTTGACTTTTTGGAATCTGGCCACATCCTTCTCGAGGAAAAGTGACAGTGCAACAAAGATAGGAAAAAAGAAAATATAGGGCTTTAGTATGAAAATCCATCACGAAATATATATAGTGGTGTTGAAAACAAATCTATCTCATGGTTATCTTAGAGATTACAGCCACCAGATAAGTGTCATAAATACTGTCATGTTGGATGTTGAGGGCGTGTTACCTATTTGACTCCCTCGACATCGAGGCATCTCAAGGAGACTTCTTTACTTTATCTCAAAGTGGCCATCTATCTGTTCGTGTTCTTACATCGTGCTGGTTGGCGTAGGAAGAAATGAAAGGCTAGCGCACTTGCATTTCGGTTGCTTCTCGAAAGTAATGGAGGGCATCATGTTTCTTTGCAGCTGCCCGACAAGACCCTGAAGGGACCGAAAGCCTTGGTGGAATCAAGTCGGTGTTCTCGACTCAAGCATAATGACAATATGCCAGCGAAAACCACCGAGGCGCCGCCTGAAGTCGCTCTTTCCTGCGATCCCCCAATTTCCGGTATTATACTAGCCAGTGCGGAGACGCAACTCCAGAATCCCCCTGGCGAGCTTGTATCCTCAGTGATGGCACCCGTTTGTGGTCTTTCTCCCGGTAACAGGCCCCTTCCTAGTCACAAGTGCCAGCTGTGTGGTTACGCGTGCTACGCTGTCGGCGATTTTCGAAAACACATGAGGACGCATACGGGAGAGAGACCTTACAAGTGCTCCCATTGCAACACCAAGTTCTCTGACAGCAGCAATTTAAAACGACATGTGAGAAAGATACACACTGGAGAGCAACCCCACGCTTGTCCTAGTTGCAACTTTCGGACTTTTTTATTTTCTACGCTTCAAACACACGTCATTACGAACCATTCATAAATAGGTCTCGCTTTCATTTGAAGAATGATCGCATTTTTGCCGGCGGAATGTGACTCTTCTATAGTTCGTATCATGGTCTCCCTCCGGCAGTCCGTTTTCCCTATAAGACTTCACAAAACACGGAATGTGCTCTCTTAAAGTGATCTGTCTGTGTCCGTTAGCGTTCTTATCCCGGAACATTTGTATTTTCCAAAGATGGTTTATGTTTTGTTTTTTTCAAACGAAAAACTGAATTGAAGAAATGGAGAATAATTATATTTTATTGAGGTAAGAGTAGATCTTAGTTATATATATTGCGCAATATCTGTATGGAGAAGGGAAATTTTATGTAACTTAATTAATATTGTAAAATGTTGCAGTATTGACACATTTACCTCAAATATATTAATAGTTCCAATATGTGGTATACATTTTTGTTGTAATGAGAAAGATTTCAGATTTATTTACGATTTTAAGTCGGCTATTTCAAAAGGTTTTTTTTCCAAAGGCAACTTTACTGCCACATAAGATTGATACTCACTATCCTATCTAAAAAGTATTTCTTCTGATATATATATATATATATATATATATATATATATATATAATATAATATAATATATAATATAATACAGTGTTTACAAAAAATATCCGATATATGATCAAAAGTTTATTTACCATAGTTACACAACAGTAAAGTAATCGAAAATTGAACATCTTATGTATTTTGTACGTTGAATACAAATTCGGTATTAGAATACACAAATAGTAAAACATTGATATTATATCTACAAAAGTGTTAGATTATCGCCTCAAAAAAGTATCCAAGTCACCAACCTAATTAGTTTTAAAGCGATAATAAATAGTTCTCGCCATTTTAGAAAAATAATCTACTTCGTCCACGTGAAACAGCGAAGCTCAGTCACTGTCTAAGAGCTGCATGAGAAAGAGGTCATCGTTCAACACATTCTAATATGGTGAAGACTAAAGAATTGCCAAAAAAGAGCAGAGAACTAATTGTTCAGTTACATAAAAGTGGTTTGGGCTATAGAAAATTTCATCTATGCTAAAAATACCAATCTCAACCATTGGTGACACGATTCGCCAGTTCACGTCATATCAGTCTACTGCAAATCTTACCACGTTCAGGGCGTCCATCTAAAATTTCAAACCGTGAAGAATCCTCGGGTGACTTGATCTGAACTTCAGAAAGATTTGGAAGCAGCTGGGACAAATGTATGCAAAAATACAATTAGAGCAGTTCTTAGGAACGAGGGATTCCATTCTCGCACGCCAAGAAAGACACCTTTGTTGAAAGCAATTCATGTCAGAAATCGTCTTAATTTTGCCAAGGAACATTTAGAGAAGCCAAATAACGAAGATTGAGTTATTTGGGTGGAATAGTGTTGATCACATTTGGAAGCAGAAAAACTCAGCGCATGATCCTAAAAATACAATCCCAACAGTGGAGTTTGGAGGAGGCAGCATAATAGTGTGGGGCTGCTTCTCCTCTACAGGTCCTGGAAGACTCCATATTATTGAAGGGAAAATGAATGCTAGATGTATCGCAGGATTCTGGATGATAATCTCTTACAGTCTGCAGACGACTTGAAGTTGCCAAGAGGATAGACATTCCAGCATGACAACGATACAAAACATACAGCCAAGGGCACTGCAGCGTGGGGTCAGCAGAAGAAAATATAGGTTATGTAATGGCCAAGTCAGTCGCCAGACCTAAATCCTATCGAGAACCTTTAGCGAGAATTAAAACTAAAGATTCAGAAAAGGGACCCAAGAAATCTAACATTTAAAAGAATATGCCAAGAAGAATGGACCAAGATAATACAAAAATAATTGTAAGAACCTCATAAGTAAATATCCCAAACGGTTGGAAGTTGTACTAGCGAGGAAAGGTCATATCACCAAATACTAATGGTTTTCATAGATGTATCGGATACTTTTTGAAACGTTCGTTTGATATTTTTGCCGTAATCATAGTAATGTTTTACTATTTGTGTATTCTAATAGCGAATTTGTATTCAACGTACAAAATATATATATATATATATATATATATATATATATATATATATATATATATATATATATATATATATATATATTACCGAGCAAAATAAGAGAACGATTTTTCTTTTTAAATATTTTTAAAAATATATGTAAGTAGGTAAATGAAATTTCCATGGTACATAAAGGCATTGAATATATTTTATATTTTTAATATATATTTATATTTTATTAAGATTCCACATGATGCAATCGTATATTGAAAAAATGATACTAAATTAATAAAATAAAATATTGATACATGCAAAATAAGTGAAAAAATTTTTAGGGACACGTTAGAAGTTTCTTGAAATCATCTGGCAACATTTTGCTCAATCTGTAAGAACTGTACAATTGCCGTTGTTGTCGTAGTCACTCTGCAGAGATGCTACCACACGTGAAAGTGACTCCTGATGTCCGTCAGATTCGCTTGAAGACTTCGGGCATGACAGATTTCAAGAGAGGTAGGAAGGTCCAAGGGTGTGATTTGGCACGTTTCAAAGTTATGCACTGAAAACAAACCTATACGCGTGTTTGCCCTGCAATCGCTGAGTCGGCAGTTCGAATCTCCATCCGGATACTTTTTAAGCTGACACTTTTTACTAAGGGGTGTAACCACCGTGACCGGGCATCACGGTTGGGGCTTGCCCTGGCTGATGTCCGCTTGGGAAGCTACATAGCTTGATATGAGGACTAAAACCATCAAACTTTATAAATCTCGCGAAAAAGTCGGCTGATCATGCATAACAACCGGTTCTCTGAGAAGACCACTATTATTCGCTTCTCGATGAATGATCCCTCCGAGACTGCAGCAGAGATTTTTTCAAAAAAATAAGACCAATGGTGGCAAAGAAGTGAGCCATTTCAGTGTCACGCCTCAATGCAACCGAACCAATCATCAATAAGTAGTTCATGTTAGGAGGGATGAAGATTGGGAGAGAATTCATTTCAGCGACCAAAGTATATTTAATTTAGTTGGATCTGATGGTAGACGCTTTGTCAGATGAGCTGCAGGTGACAGACTTAGTCCTAAATGTGTTAAAAAGTCTGCCAAGCTTGGAGGAGGTATGGAGGATGTTTTCGTCTGAAGGAGTGGGTCCACAAGTGGGAATAATTGGAAAGATAAATGCGAATGTGTACCTAAACCTCTTACACAACAACGTTATACCTTGACCTCTAGTATCTCTGAACCAGCCAGCAGTATTTATGCAAGACATCGCGCTATGCCATACTGCTAAGCGAGTAAAATATTTCGAACCAAAAGATATCTAAGTAATGAAGTGGCCTGCTGCTCAGAGACCTGATCTGAACCCAATTAAAAACCTCTGGAAGATCATTAGAGACGAAGTTCGAGACCAACAGCCTTCAACTGACGTATTTATGGACGAAAATTGAATAAGAATGCGACAAAATAACAAAAGAATTTTGCAAAAAAAAAAAATATATATACTGGTGTGATAGTGGGGTCGTCGTTGTGCCGTAGTAATCGAAAACAAAGGTTTCAACACCTTATCAAGTATTTTGATTTTCATCATTGTCAAATCTTGCTTTGTTTCTCTTCTTATTTTGCTCGGTATAATAAATATATATATATATATATATATATATATATATATATATATATATATATATATATATATATATATATCTATATATATATATATATATATATAATCCACAACTATCTAATCAATAATCAGAAAAATATCTTGATTGCTTATAATTTTTTCTTGTCTAGTTCATATTCGCCATTTGAGTCTCAAATTCCCCAAGTGGCAACTTCTAGTCTTAATACCTCATTATTTGACAATTTATTTTGTACAAATCTGTTTGAAATTGGTGAAGCATTTTTGTTTCGGTGGTTGGGAGTCGCGTTCCTTTTATTTTATTTTTAAATGACTAAAATTATTAAGATCTGTCTCGCCTATTCTTGCACTAACTGCTTGTATGGTTATTTGTTATGTCATCCTATATTTTTATTTGTTAAATTCTGTCTCTGTTTACTTGTTTAAAAATAAAATGCCTAGGAAGATTTTTTATTTAACAATCGATTATTTAAGTCAAACACTAAAATCGATACTGCTAGCGAATTGCTTCCTTCCAATTTGACTACATCAATCTTGGCTTGAAGCCAAGGAATCGTTCTAAAGATAAAAGTTGTGCGATCACATAATCAGTGTTTGATTAGATTTTAAATCATGGATTTATCCACCACCTTTATATATCACCTTCATACAAACATGCAAGATTTTTTAATGGGAGAGGAGAATGACCACCGATTGACCCCAAATCGTCCCACTCAGCCAAGCTTATTGTCATCAAGAAGTAGGAAAAGGTAAAATCCGTTTGGTAGTCTGAGAGAGCAAAAGTGCTGCAACTGAATGAGTGACAGGAATTAGATGGAAAAACAACAACAGCGGAGACCCCCAGGCCTTCGGCCATGATTAGACGAGAGTACCCCTTCCCTGAGATCAAGGACTTGCCAACTGGCAGGGGGTGGTTGCAAATTCTTGCGGGATTCGTTTTGAAACAAACCTGATAGAGGGTGGGGTGGGGGGAGATGGACCTTCCCCTCCTAATTTCTCGATAGTATAAAGTCATTTTCTGTCGTGCCCATTGGCGTAACGCTGCTCCATGTATCGGAACGCTCTCTTAACTAAACCTTTTCTGTAAGCACTACTTAACACCCCATCCCCCCATCCTTCCTTTGACTGTGCGCCACTTTGGAGAGCTTCGTTCCGGATGCTTGACCAGGTACCGTAGCGAGCGAGGTTGCTATAGTTTGTTTCGTAATGTGGTGAGGCTCCTGCACACCAGACTGCCCTGATAAATTTCTTGCGGGAAGCTGCCTCAATATAATTTAAATTGTTGACGACCACCCTTACAGGTTTGCCCCCCCCCAAAAAAAAACCCGGTACTTTACTCTTTCTACAACCCCTTCCCCTATCTAATGAGGACTGGTGCCCTCGAGCTCTTAAGCGAATGTCATGCTAATCTTTGTGAATTTAATTATCCGGTCGGGGACATCGTCCACCATTGAAATGAACAAACAGGAGGCTCAACTATTATTTTACTAGAGTATATCACATTTTCTTTCATAACCTTTTTCTCCTCCTTAACTGTGACAGCTTTTTGTTATCCCCACTGTCTCACTCTCTTAGGCCTACCCGTGCGACCTGCTTGTATTAAAACGATTAAAGAGTCGTAATATTTCTTTGTCTTGCTTCTCGTTTATCACGGAATAAATTTCTGCTGTGATTAATAAAGGATTACCTTGTCTGCATGTGGAGCGAATAGGATTAGACTGTTAAATATAGACCTGTTTTAGTTTAAGCATAATAATCGCAACTAGACATGCTGAGTGTGGTGGAAGAGAGGATATTTTCCGGAATACACTAAGAGACCAATACTAAAAAGAGTCTAGGTCTAGGTGAGTTGACGAAGGCAAAAGATGTTTGAAGGAAAGGCAGTGGTGGCTTTACGTCATTCCGTTGATGTTCGTAGCGGACAGACTACACAATATTAAGCGAGACTCGAGACGACTGTGTGCAAAGAAGGGCAACTTATCGAGACTGCTCTCGTAAGAGACGGACTCCAACGTGTTAGTTTTCTTATCTGCTGGTCTGTTTGATCTCATCTCTGATGGGAATGAATGGCATGCTCGTTTCACCTTCGTAGCTTAAGTCATGGATGTGTCAATCTAAGATGTTTGTCTAATATTTTTTTTAATAGAAGGAAAGTCCTTTATTTAACGTCCCATTCCATTAGTGATTGTTTAAATTAGCTAGGGTTCTTGTTTGAAATGCACGTTTCTGGTTCTCTCGTAGGTCATCCTTCATTTGTCTCTTGAATTATTATGCCATCACGTGTGTGGGAACCACAACAGTTCCCCTTTCTTATCGCATTTAAATTTCTCTTAAGAATTTAGATGCGAAGATTGCAAGTACAGTAGCCTGTGAAGAATTATTTGATACAGGACAAAGAATTCTTGAAACTAAACAAAATTCGAAAATATTAACTTTTACTATTCCAAAATTATAATCTTCTCTTACCTATTTATAGCATGGCTTAAAATACGTATTGCATTTTATATGCCTGATCAACATAATTTTAACGGAAGTAAGTGACGTTGGTAAACGGTAAAATAGGGTCGGTTCGAAATTTTACCTGGGAGAAGTCTCAGCAAGCAAGTTGCGGCGAGGAAAATGCCTAATCCTTATGATCTGTTGTTGTTTCTCTCGTGAGGAATGCGTTGTATTCCCGATTAAGCAGTGGTGGTTCTTCGATCATCTGTAGCCCAGTGTGTATAAGTAAACGGGATTGGAGCTAAATAGAAGGAAACTGCTTTGGGGGGTTATGAGTTGGTTTGACCACCGATAGACGCATGCGCTTCTCGGGGGGGGGGATGTGGAACGCTCCCATCGATGCGGCAATAGGCTCGAATAGTTTGGGATGCTTGTTTGGATCTAATTAGATCTTGCAATACTTTTTTGAGTTATTCAATTACTCCCCGCCCCCCCCCCCTCCAATTTTTTTAATGTGATGAGTCGCCTATTGATAGCTTTCTTTCGAATGTTGAGAGAAGCCTGTTTACCAAGCGTGTGTTGGAAGTGTATATATATATATTATTCTTTTTAGCATCACTTTTAAGTAAATCCGAATTTAATTCATGATTCATGGCCAGCCACTTTTATTCATAGGGGGTATTTGGGAACCTGTTACAGTAGCATTCGGTTCTCTAATTCAGTTTCTCTTCACTTTGCAGCTTCGCCAGTGGCTGGACCAGCTGGCTCTAGTTAGCGGATGGAATAAACTGAAATGTCCAATTTGCGGGAAAGTTTGTAGCCGAAGTGATAAGTTGAAGCTTCACTTGCGGATTCATACGGGGGAGAGGCCTTATTGCTGCACATACTGCCACCATCGGTCGCGCACCAGCGATGACCTCAAAAGACACATCCGAACGCATACGGGGGAGCGCCCGTATCCATGCCCTTTCTGCCCATACCGAGCGTCCGATCCGTCCACGATCCGCTCTCACAAGAAACACCGCCACGGAGAGCAAATGAGCGCAGCAGCTGCTGCGGCCACTGCAGCGGCGACTGCTGCCGCTACTGCAGCAGCGGCCGCAACAAAAGGCTCCTCTTCGGCAGCGGGGGGCTCTCCCCCAGCTGGAGCGCTTGTCCCGTCCCCAAACGCGTCCTTCTCGATGGATTTTGCCAGTGATAATGAGGAAGGACTCAGCGCAAAGAGCCACAAAGGAAAAGGCAAGGGGAGGCGCAGTTGAGGATGCGAGTCACCTTTTGCAAGTAGTTTCCTGTTACTGCGAATAGCGTCGAGGCAGACGTTGATCATATGTGAACTTTTCTACGAAAAATAGGAAATAGCGATAATAATTAAGAATGAAGATGTAGTGCAGTTGCCGTAAATTTTCATTCATCTTGTGTAGATCATTCATTATTGATTGATTCATCACTCGTTCTAAGTCCTCACAAATTCATAGCTTTGAATTAGAGTATCCACATGAATAATTCATCTGTACCCTCCAATTAAGGTAGAACTTACAATGAGCCAGTTTTGTAGATAAGCAGCAGGTGAAGAAAGTAAAACTAATATATTTTCAAGTTTATATACTTTTATGTAAATAATAGGTTCAAATTCCCCATTCCATTTGGGAAAGTCAAATTTATACATTATCATCTTGTGAAGTTTTAAGTTTATTTTTATTCTGTATTTTATTCTAATGATCTAATTAAAAATTCAGTGTCTTGGCAGCTACTGATGATCCATATGGAATGTATTTAATCAGTCGTATCAAACAGGAACAACAATTTCACTTCATAAACTTTTGTTATTGCAGTGTTAAAAAAAACAAAACAAACAAGACTTTATTTTATGTTCACTGTTCCTAGCCAGTTTCACTTCTAATCAAAGTTTATTATAGTCACCTCGATTAGTCCTTGAGGTTTGCGTCGATGAACCTATGCAAACGAGAAGGTACATACTGCTTTACTCTTAACACTAAAACAAAAGTTGGTTAAGGTGAAGATTGCTGCTAAATAGCTAACCTGAAAATTAAAAGGATGAAGAGCTAGTGAGAGTGGAATTCATTTGTTAGAAAAGTGCGAACAAGAATGGTGTAAAGTTGTTTTTAAATGAGCATTCCTGTTTCTTTAACCATTTTCTGCTGTTCCTATTTTCTTATTACGATCGTAAAGTACGCTTTAGAATATTATTGTTACCTTATAAAGTTATTCATCCAAATTGTTTCCACTATATATATATATATATATATATATATATATATATATATATATATATATATATATATATATATATATATATATATATATATATATATATGTTATCCCAAACTTCATTGGTAGTGGTATAAAATTTATATTTCTTTGTGCCAATATCATCCCGCCTTTTTTTTCCGGGTTTTTTTTTCCGACTCTGGCTAATGTTGAGTTGGCGAAATGTTTGTTATGGATTCTTTGTTGACTTTTTTTTTATTTTAACAGTTATTACTACACATGAACAGGTAAATATTTCTTAAAAGTTCGTTTTTGTTACTGCAATTGGTTATAATTTAAGCTTAGTTTATATTAGCCTTTCAAATTCCAAACTTACCTATTAGAATTCCTTTATTTCATGACTATTGTTATGTTGGCCTTGAATCGTGTCACCTTTGATTTTATTGCATTTTGTTCATAAATTTCCTCCGTGGACAGTTTGAAATCGATCTGAGGTGACTTCTATAATGCACTGCTTGGAAAGGGGCTTCTATTCATTTTCTGGAGGAAGTGTATTTGGGTTAAGGTGTGAACTTATTTTTTAAAATTTTATTTGTATCTTAGTTTCCCATATATATATATATATTTATATGTACATATACAAATCTTTATATTTTTGCTTTTTCCTATAAATGAATTAATATATTAATTTAATGTAGGGTCGAGTTAATAGTCATTTAGTGCCATATATATTTTATCTCAGGTTCTTCAGTTAAACTATTTTTGACTGAATTTTCTTTGCTTCATGTCATTTGTCATATCACACACACCGTATCCTGCTGAAGATTTGTGACATCGATGCTGGTTTTATTGCTGGGATGGAGCTTAATGCAGGGTCATGTGAAGGAGCTTGGAATCTACCATTATTTAGTATTTTGGTAACTCACTCATTCCCTCAGGGTTCTAAAAATAGTTAGGTTTTTCAAGTGGAATAACATTGTTCAGACATAGCTTGAAATATACTAAAACGTTCCTCATCCAATGGATAACAAAGGATTCTGCAATATTTATTAGATGCTCTTTGGATTTCAGCATTTGGCTATGGGGTTGAAGAGGTATCGTTCTATTTATTTTTCTTCTTCGTTATTATTAATGATTGTTTTGGTTTAGCTCGGTTGAGAAAGCGCTGGATACAATGGAGGGCACTTGTTTGACCATTTCCCTGTTCATTGACCTTGTGTTCTTCATGGTTGCTTATCTGAGGATATCTCGAGTGGTCGCGTTCAAACTTATTTTCATACCAGGTCCAGAATTTAAAATTGATTCACTTTGCTATTTTAGTCCTTGTCAATCATATTATTTCTACTACTTGCGCCTTTTTATTCATGTGGATGTATTTTTATCTCCCCTCCCCAATTTTATCCCTAGCACCAATTTTCCTCTTAATTGGCAATGTATGAATATTGTATCTATTTATGCTTTCTTTCCATCCTATTGCCGCATACCAACGTCAGTTCTTGAGTATAATATTTAGAAGAATTTTGATTCAGTCAGTCGGTACATGATTAGAACCATTCTTTATTTCAGCAAGGTGGGGTTTCAGACTGTCATTGGCGCTTGTCAAGGTCATTTTATGGGGAAGCGTTTCGGTGACAATTTAGGTTGTGACATCATGGTATATTTCTGCTTTCCCATCAGATTTCCCTAGGGGTATCCAGCGTTAGTCAGACGTGAGTGTAGGATTCGAGATGGAAAGCGATTACTAAATTGAATGAGAATTCCGGTGGAAAACGTTAGTTTTATTAGTCCTTTCAATGAAATGTGGAAATACTATCAACATCACCACCATCCCGCGAACATGGAAACATCGTTGGCATGTATCAATGCTATGAAATGGGGTGAAACGTAGGAGAGAAAATGGGAAAACCGCTCTTTACATTACACTCCGAGTCCAGTCTGTCTCTTGCTTTGGCCGTAGAAATTAGGAGCTAGATGTGTTTTAGTGTCAGAGAGAAGGAGATTCGAAGAGATGCGGGGATCCAAGGATGTCTATCACACACATCTCCTTGCCTGGTTAGGTGACGTTTTTCTTTCACTAATTTCCCGCTCTTCAAGGTCGTTCCCCCCAATTTCCTCCGCTATTATGCACGTTTTTCCCTCGCCTTCTCGATGCATAAACCAGGTAAAACAAAGAGCTGATCTCCACATGCTCTACTAGTGTACTATGATAAACATTTTTAGTTCCGCTCTGCAAACAAATTCTGTAATTTTTACCCTGCTCCGCTTACCACATATTTGCTTGTCACACTTCTGATTACATTCCACACACTATTATGCTGCTTTAAGTGTTAGGTCAAATGAAAATTAACAATTTAAATTCAGTGATTTTAAACTCAAAATTGGTTTTGCTTGTTAGAGTGGGTCTACTATTGAAAAGTAGTCAACATTTGGAAATTATGAAGGGCTAGTATACAAGTTTCTTGTTTTTCTTATTCACAAGTTAATAGCCCCCATTGTTTATGTTTGTCACTTTCAAGTAAGCATTTTATCATTTAGCGATCCAGAGTTTAGTTTTAGGAGTAATGTCCAATTTTCTTGCAAAGCCATTCATTCTTGATCAATGAAATGAAAACTAAAGGATAATATGACCAGCAAAATTTTTTTATTACGAATGAGTAAGTTAACAAGTTTACTAAAATGACCTTAAAGTAATAAGAAATAAGAATAAACTGTGTATCAAATGCTGCGAACATATTTGAATGTATCTTTCTGCCCAGGGCCGAGGTTTAACCGAGTGGAAACACCGGTTCCGATTTGAGCGAAGTTAAGACACATCGGGTGTGGTTAGTCGCCTGATGGAATCCACTTCTGGTCGACTTCACGGCGGTGGCTATAAAAGTAGACACCCTGGATTGGGACCCCACGGTGATCAGTAAATGATCCCCACTGAGTATTAAAAGGCTTCTTCAATGAGTGCAGGTCGTTGGTAAAACCCGCCTTTGCCCCAGCATTTACTGACCCCTTTGCACACGTGAAGCAGATTGTTAATGCACAATGTTTGGCAAATTCTGTTCCCTACCAAAAGCTCCACTACATTAAACCTCTCCTCGGCTACTGAACCTGATCTTTTCACCGATCCTGGTGGTGGTGTCATAGCAAATTTAACCCAGGTCGTACCTGACTCAGCGTACCCAGTGTGTCTCCCGCTTCTTGGTGTTTCTTCCCTCACACCCGGCCTCAAAAGAGTTGCGTTTAAAACCCACCCAAGTTCCTCGGTTCTCTACGAATAATTTTTTTATCCTTTTCCTTTCACTCACCTTTTCTCTGATATAATGCGTCTGTTTCCACCTTCGTAATTCTCTCCCCATCTCCCTAATTCCTACCCCTTGATATTAATTGGTTTCGTTAAATTGGACGCATATGCGGCAAAAATCCATCCCCCCGCCCCCTAAGATATTTAAAAAAAAAATCCTGTCCGCAGTTTCCGTCGTTCAATCGATTTCTTTTCCACATGCTTGATCATGGTCTTTATTATCGGGACGTTGGTAATATCACTCTTTTTATCATCTGAGGAATTAAATTTTCATGTATAATATTTATTTATTTTCCGGCAAGATTGCACCTCCGAAAATTGTACAACTCTTCCTTCCTTGTATGAATCTTGCTTCTTGTATTTTTATTTTTAAGATGATGCTAATATCGTAGCTCTTCCTGTCCTATTACGATTGCATTTCCCCAAGCGCCAGCAAGACCCCCTATCCTAAACAAACTCGGTTCATCTCATCTTCGGTCGCTAGGACTGATATGTCCTGCCTCTAACTCCACCTATACTTCTTTTCATTTCTTCCTCGGCAGCCATTCTGGTTTAAAAGAGCAACCTATTCATTAATCCCTCATCGAATACTTCTTCCACACCTCGGCTACTGGCCCACCTCTTCCCACCGTTCGTGGCTTAAAGAGGTGGTGGTGGTCCGCTTCCGCCTCCCCCTTGGGTCACACTACGCTAACCCACGGAGTGAAATCCCGGGACATTAGTTCATGTCCCGCTATTTCACTCGTTGAGTGCCCACTGTATTCCATCGCCCGTCGCCGCTTCTTTCATTTTTCGTTGCGTGATTCGCTCTCATCCGTATAACACTCAAATTTCAGCTTTAATTTAGTATGCAGCTTTGCCGAGTGGAACGCACTTGCGTCCATTGGCGGACCCACCCTCATACACACACACATACCCTCCTCTAAAAAGTCTCCTTTTTTTCTCTGGGTAGTATGCTCTTTCGTATTCTCCATTGATGCACTCTGAAATATAATGTTTCTTTTTTCCCTTTTTATCCATTTGTTGTGTTTACCTCCCAAGTCCTTTCATCACCTCGCTGGTCCCTTTTCAAAATAAAGACCGGTGCCATTCTCATCTCTTAGGCCTTTGTAATTACACTTAATAATTTTCCTTCATTTTTGCTATTTTTTATCTCTCTCCTATCCCATATCCTCTTTGTGCGTCACAACACTCTTTACTCCAAACCTCAGCAGGTCCATAAGTAGTGTAAGATTTTTTGTTTATATCTTCCAAATAGTTTTTAAAATCCGATATATTAAGAAAATAGACCGCAATGGCTTTGGAAGATTTATTCTGGAGCCTAGTTTCAAAACCATGTGCTTACTGTAAGTTAAAAACACTTTAGGGTTTAATTTACTAATTTCCACTGCAAATAAAGAATATGAATTCAATATCATTTATATACAATATAATATTTTCATATACATAGACTGCTTTATTAGAATCGATCGTTCACTGTTATGACTTAACTTCCCGGCAAGGCATTTCATATACATTTTACTATGACCTACAAGAGTATAACCTACATTATTTCATTATTTTGAAAGAAAAGAAAATGCATAGTATGACAGCTTTAGAAAGAGGCTTTTAAATTTAGTCCTGGAATATATCTGTCAAGCCAGCGACGGTCTTTTAATTTTCTTAATTGTTATCTTTTCAATGGAAGTTATTTTATAATGTACACGACTCTTTGGTAACATGTGAAGGTGAAGTTATTGTTTAACGCAGGTTCCCTGCCTAACTGTTCCAGGGCCCCCAACTGTCTCTAGGCTACTCCAAAAATGTACCTCCCTTTATTTTTCATTTATTCTAACCTCACCACTTTATTTATGATCCTCTCTGAAAACTTTCCGGTGACGATGGCCTTTTCGGCTTTTGCTCTTGGTTTTAAGTCGATAGTACCTGCCCTTGCCTAATGGTAAGTTGAAACTCGTTTGATTGAGGTTAATCAAACATTAAAGGTATAGGGAAAAGGGTCTCGTATAATAATTGCAAAAGCTAACCTTATCACCCGGTCTAAATGCTGAGACCAGCAAATCTATTTCAAAATTTTAATAAGTAAAACCATCGAATGAATTTGAAGTACCCTCGCTCACTTAAGAACGATCTGACGAAGCCACCAACCGCTAAGCTGGTTTGGTTTGACTACTTCCTACCTGTACTCCAAAATTATCACGGTCTAAAACCAGAATAGAAGTCGGGCTTCATTTATTCTTTAACGTATTTCTTTTCTCTTTATTTTTAATTTCTCTAACCAACATTTACATAGCTCCTCTAAAATGGTTTAGTCCTTAGCATAAATATTGCAGTATATGTATTACTAGAGATTTAAATGGATATACATAGGCCTTATCCACCCACAGATTAGTTACGAGATCCGTTTCCCAGCGCCTCATTCTTGACCAGTTTTAGTATCTCCCTTAGGAGGTCCATGGGCAGGAAAGAAACTGTTTAGGGTTTGTGAAATATCGGGTAGAGGAATTTGGTAGCCAGGCCCCACGGTATGGTATGTTGAAAAAAAAAAGTTTACATAATATAAATAAAAATGTAAAATAGACAAGTTACCAAAATATGTTAAAATAATCGTGTCAGAAAACATGTATTTCTGTGGAATTGCTCAAATTTCTCGACCTTTCATTGAGACCCTCGTTTTTTAATGCTGCTTTTTATATATTGATGGATATATAAAGAGAAATCAGTTATGTTGAGGAATTTGAAGCTATCGTAATTGTATTTATTCGTGAAGTTATTTTAGTTATCAATTTAACCATGGAATATAATATATTAAATCGTTAATACGTCATAGATCTTGTAATCAATTTCTTTTATTTTGTTGGTTATGTTAATCATTTTAATAAAGCATGTATTTGATACTGGATTTATTCAGTTCTTTTTATGGTGGCGATGTTGAAAAGTTGTCTTGTTTTAATGTCATCAGGGATAGTTTTTTTTATTGGAGCTCTGTTCGATCCCTGATTGATGCATATGCACCCTACTCAGGAGTCTGAGGCAAGTTCACTTTATACCTTTTTGCCTTCGAAATAGTCTCAGCTACCCGCTCTGCCCCTCCCGTCCGCGGTCTGTCCTGGACCGGCTCCGGACGGACTACTTGTGACCAAGCGAACTTTTATCATGCCATTCTTGTCTCTTATTTATTTATTAATTTTATTTTTCCTACTTTCTCCTTACTGCTTCTTTGCTCGGGCATTGGTACCCGTCCTGTTTGAATCTTTGTTGTCATGAGGGGAGTATAAAATTCCTGATTCAGAGGATCGAACCTCGTTACCCCGGGTGAAGAGCCTTACGGGGTGAGTGCTGCTGTAAGACTTCCAACATGGCCAATAGTGTATTCAGTAAAAATAAAACGGCAAACCACCTAACTAATATGGCCTACTCACTAACTCCTGTTATCCCACTCCCCTCTGCGACACGAATTATCATACCATCCTTTCCGCCCTTAATTCTCCCTCACTCCCCTATTCCCTTGCTCTCCTTCTATGCTCCCCACTTGCTCTTCCCAGCTCCCACCAACCATCCTCGACCTTCCCAAACCTCCAACAATTCTCAAATACAGCTTTGATCTCCTTTTGCCCATATAATCGTTTCCTGATCTTGACACCATCGGTCTCCTTATTCTCAAATCATAGCTACTTTTTCAGCTACTAAAACCTCAATAGAGAGTCTAGATGTCTGGTCCAAGGCGGATGGGTCTGTTGGTTTCACAGACACCCCTCGCTCTCGAAAGGTAATGGGCGGTCAGTGACACACCACCCACGCCTCAACTGTTGCCAAGACACCCTTTTCCCCAAGGGCCTTAGGAACATCCCAGTGGAGGCCCTCCTTGAAGATATTTCTTCCCAGCGAGGCACGATCTACATATCTTAAAAGAAGGTTGGGAAGACGAAGGTGCGCATCCCTAGACAATTGCTATCATTTAAATCCCATGTTCCATCTACCCATTATTTACTGGGCTGTACTAAACCCCATACTCGAAATTTGATGTTAGGCACCGAACGACAGTGCCCCAACTGTTCCCTTGGCTACACCTTCCCCCTTGTCAAGCAAGCCTGCACTCCTCGGTATTCTCGCACGACGGCCCGACCTGTATGTTTGAGTCCGAGATACAGTCCCATCGATACACCGACTTGAGAGACGCGGGGGCAAGTATGCGCCCGCCATGGTTCCTCGGGCTAACGCCTTATCAAGCTATTCGCCCATCAAACCCGTACACTCAGCAATACTCTCTGCCCGCACCATGTCTCGTCCGCCCATACACTCCCAAATCGTCGGCGGAAGCTCTGCGTATTGTTCCAGAATACCTCGAAACCATTCTACCGGCCTCCTAAGTCGCCTTTCCTGCTAAGAGATATCATATTTCTCGACCCCCCCCATCCTGAAAACCCTACCCCCAGGCACCTTCCCAAAACCCCAAGCCACCAGCCCCTCGCAAACGCGTTACATCCCAACAAATCTATGCATCCAGCGGCCGTCTCACTGCTGTCCATCCCCCTCTCATCTTTCCCCAATTACCTACCCGCCTCTTCGTCTCTTGAATCCACCCCTTCTCTCCAAACTGCCACTTCCCCCTGAAACGATCCCCCCACCTATTTCAACATCTTCACGCCATTCACCCCCATATAAATTAGGTAAAGCATCCGGTTCATCTGATTCCTCCCTTGCAGCCTCTATGCTCTCGTGTCCAAGCCCTAAACCTTAAATTTCGATTTTCTTACTTTCCCTTGCGTCACTGCCACAGTGGTCCATTGGAATAACCGTGGTTTACTGGCTAACTGGGAGAGCATTAGATATTTTCTAACTTCCTATCAATCTTGTTACCTCTGTCCCTAGGATCTCAGTTTAACTCGCTTTCCTCCGATGGGTGTAATTCTGGCCGCGTCGGAGCAGCTTAGTACCTAAAACGATAGTACATTCTATGTACGATATACATTGCTTAATCGTAAGCAGAGTAATTTTAAACTGTAAATTTTTGGAGTGGGAAAATGTAATTAGTGGCATACCCCAGTGGTCTGTGTTGGGACCATCGTTGTTCCTTATTTGTAAACGATATGGACACTGGCCTACTTGGGTAGATTATTCAAATTTTCGGACGACACAAAAATTGGGGGTAAATTTTAAATGAGAACGATAGCAAATTAATTCAGCGGAATCTCGATAAAATCTTACAACATGGAATTCAATTTAGACATGTGTAGAGTTTTGCACGTAGGTCGAAATAACCCAAGTTCTAACTATGAAATTGGTGGTAAGAATCTTATCTACGTGGACGAAGAAAAAGATTTAGGGATGCGGGTTTCAAAGGATCTTAAGTTTAACAAACCGTGTGACGAAGCGTGTAAGAAGGCGCACCGAATGCTTCGATTTATTGCGAGTTTTTATTACAAACACAAAGATATAATCATACCTCGAAATAAAAGTGTAGTGAGGCCATACCTAGAATACACGATACAATTGTGGGCACCTTATACACGTGAATAAACATCAATAAAATGAAATGAATTCAACGACGGCCGACTAAACTAATTCCCTTAATTAGAAATAAGTCTTAAACCGAAAGATTAAATATACTAAAACTACCGACTCTCAAAACTAGGCAATGGAGATGAGCTTATCGAAGTATTCTTAATTTTAAATTAATTTGGGAGGGGACAATGTTCCCTAACCCCTGAGCTCCGGTCTGGGGTGGCTGGTTTTTAACAACCTGCTTCATCCCCACCCATACCTTCCTCACATCCCTTTTCCTCTCCTCTTCACATTCTATCAATTTTACGCCGTGTCCAAGGTGAGGCCGCCATGCCGATGGACTGCCAGGCCACCAGGCGGGAGGGGTGGTCTTAAATGGCGGCGCCTGGCTCTGCCGGGCTTGTAAGCACCTCTCGCAGTGCGGGTTACTGCGAGAGGTGATGCGCGATTGCATCGCGTGTTAAAAAGAGGGTCACCATGCCCAATGATGAGTATAAAAAAAACCCAACCCCCAACTTCCCCTATAACATCGACGGAGCCGCCCTTCGGGTGCTTTCGGGCGCCTCCCTTTTACCAGCGGCAGTCCCCTCTGTTATTTCCAAGGGGACTGCCAAGAAAGCCAGCAGGCAGCCCTTAGCCAGCCGCTCGACCTCGAAGTGGCTCGGTAGGGCAAACCCCCTTAGGGGGGAAAGGAAAGCCAGGCCCCATCGGTCGCTTCCCTCAAAAGACCAGCTGGCAACAATATTGAACCTTGCCGGGGTCAAGGCCCATGCCTCCCCAAAGAAGATTAGTGACGATACTGCCAACGGGACCTGCGATGTCTTGGCCCCGTAAAGGGCGCGGCGATTTGCCATCCTGGCCGCCGTGCTGACGGGATCCAGCGCTCCGTCCGGCCCCAGCTTAGCCTCTCTTCTTTCCTTCAGATAGCCCGATTTCTCCCCTACCTCGTTGCTTTTCATACAACCTCTCCCACAACTTTCTCTGGTCAGCCTCTAATTTCACAGGGTAGATGCTGACCTTCTTCTCAAGCCAACCACCCCGGATCGGGGCTGGGGGGAGAGGGGACATTGTTCCCTAACCCCTCAGCTCCGGTTCGGGATGGGTTTTTTTTAACAACCTGCTTCATCCCCACCCATACCTTCCTCACATCCCCTTTCCTCTCCTCTTCACATTCTATCAATTTTACGCCGTGTCCAAGATGGAGCCGCCATGCCGATGGACTGCCAGGCCACCAGGCGGGAGGGGTTGTCCCGAATGGCGGCGCCTGGCTCTGCCGGGCTTGTAAGCACCTCTCGCAGTGCGGGCAACTGCGAGAGGTGATGAGCTATTGCGTCCCGTATTAAAAAGAGGGTCACCATGCCCATGTATGACAAAAAAACCAAAAAAACCCAACCCCAACTTCCCCAAGAAAATCAACGGAGCCGCCCTCGGGCAGCTCCACCGAGAAAATGGAAGTCCCCCTCCCTTGTGCTTGCGCAAGGGACCCTCCATAATTCTTTAACCGGAGAGGAGGCTTACTCCTCTCCTACGCCTACGGGTGTAGGGGACTCCCCCTCACCCCCTTCTCTGGAGGTGCTTTCGGGCACTTCCCTATCTCCAGCGGCAGTCCCTCCTATGCTTTCTAAGAGGACTGCCAAGAAAGCCAGCAGGCAGCCCATTGCCGACCGCCCCTCGTGCAAGCGGCTCGGTAGGGCAAACCCCCTTAGGGGGGAGAGGGAAGCCAGGCCCCTTCGGTCGCTTCCCTCAAAAGACCTGCTGGCAAGAATTTTAAACCTTGCTGGGGTCAAGGCCTGTGCCTCCCCACACAAGACTGGCGACACTGCCAAGGGGACCTGCGATGTCCTGGGAGGGGATGGCCAACTGGAGGCCCCTCCTGTGATAAACATGGTCCTTGAGGAGACCCAGCCTCAGACGGTAGGGCCTTCCATGGGGGGGAATTCGGGCTCGGCGCCAAGCACCGAACCCGAATCCGCCCCTATGCAAGGTCCTCCTCAAATGGCTGAGGGCTCCGAGGCAGTAAAAGGAGGGGAGGGATCTCCTCCGACAGGTGCCCCTACGACAACCAGGACCTTCTCCATTTCGGAGAGGGACCTGGCTGAGGCCGGTCCATCTGGCCTGGGGGCTTCTGCCGGCGGAGGTGAAAAGCGGGTTCATTCCCCGCCCTCCTCTCCAAAAAAGAAAAAGACAAAGAAGACGAAAAAGACTCGGGGCTCCTCTCCATCCGCGGCGGCTGCGGGGACGGATGGGTCTGCTGCCACTTTGGTAGCCGACCAAGCCAAGATCGGCACATCCGGCCCCTCTACCCCCTCGTGTTCGGAGCCCCTGACCAAGACTAACACCAAAAGTGCACAGGGCGGAGCCTCGATGACATCGGGGCCCCTCATTCAGAGGTTACCTGGCGTTTTCGAGCCCGCTGGCTTCAAACGTTTCCTCGTTATTCGCTCCACTGATGGCACCATGTTGTCCAAGGGCAACATGATCCATCAGAGGAGAGGATTAGCTAGTGCAATTGGTAGAGAGCCGAAGGTGACCCGTTTCTCGGACGGCAGCCTTCTGGCGAATGCGGCGAATCCCGCCGAGGAGGCCAAGATAAGTGCTCTTTGGACACTTCATGTCACCCCGGTGAGTGTGACGCCGCACTCTACCATGAACTTTGTGAAAGGAGTAGTTTATGCGAGGGAACTCGTTGACTACTCCATTGAGGACATCACCCTAGAGCTGGCCGACCATGGGGCGGTCAAGGTCGAACGTGTGATGAGAAAACAGGGAGGGGCTTCGAGACCCACCCCTACACTCTTCGTCACGTTCGACTGTGACAAGCTCCCTGAGTCGGTGCGTGCCGGTTGGTACCGCTACCGCGTGAAGGCATTCGTGCCACTGCCGCGGCGGTGCTATTACTGTCACCGCTTCGGCCATACGAATCGCTCATGTAGACGTGCAAAGTCGGGGTCACCCGAAATCTGTGTAAATTGCTCCAAGGTCGCACACGATAAGTCCAAATCGTGTGTGGCCAAGTGTGTCAATTGCGGAGAGCCGCACCCTGCTTCTTCGAAGCAATGTGGTGCATATCTCCTCGAGAAAGAAATCCTGGCCGTTCAGGCCCAGGATAGACTCTCATTCCGCGAGGCTAAGGACTTGGTCCTGGCGCGCCCAGCTCTGCCTGGGACGTCATATGCCTCAGTAGTTCGAAAGGCGCCCTCTGCTCCTGGCCCATCCAGGCCAACGAGCACGGTTGTTTCCGCGCCTATTTTGAGCCCTTCTGCAGGCTCTACCCAACCCGGGCGCTCCCCTGGTAAAGCTGGCGGCAAAAAGGGTTCATACCCAGCCCCGGCTAAAACCAGGGCTCCCCCCTCTTCCCCCAGCGTGACCGTTTCCCGCAAGGCGAAACGGCCACGCGCCTCCACCGAGTCGTTAGACTCACAGGAGGCAACACCCCTGAAGATGGTCGCTAGGCTATCTTCAGGGGTTCCTAAAGCTGTTCCCCGAAAGGAGGACAGCAACAAAGGAGCTTCGGCTCCTTCGCCCACGCCCCGAGGTGGAGCGAGTGGCTCGGAGACGGTGGTTCCTCGAAAAGAGGCCCCCCCCGCCTTCGAAGCCGCAGCGCCCGCCTAAGGTTTCGAGGCGGAGGGAGGAAAAGACTCGCATGGCGAGCCCAACCTCCACCAATAAGTCCTCGAAGGCGACAGCGCCCGGGGTTTTGCCCCCGGGAAGCGTACGGCCATTCCTGTGAGGGTCTTCAATTCGAGGAGGGCCCCCGCGTCTACTCCGAGCTAGGCCTGGAGGGCATATTCCTTCAATGGAATTGCCGTGGACTCCGGGCCAACTGGGAGGAGCTGTGGAGGCTCGCCTCGTCCCGTTCCCCCTTAGCTATTTTTTTGCAGGAGACCATGCTAGGCGCGTGCCCCCTGCCTGCCCTCCCGGGGTATAAGGTCTTGCGACCCCACCACCGCGGGATGGCCGGGCTGGGGGATGCGCGGTTTACACCCGGCATGATGTCTCCGTTCTTCCTTTCTCTTTAGATACCTCCTTTCAGGCAGTGGCTGTGCAGCTGCACCTGGATAGGAGGTATACTATCATTTCTGCGTACATTCCACCGTCAGCTGACTTCGACGCGGGGGACTTCCGCCGCGTCGTGGCACGGTTGCCGAGGCCCTATCTCTTGCTTGGAGATCTGAACGGCAGGCATCCTCTCTGGGGAGATTACTCCATAAATCCCAGGGGACAAGTCCTTGCCGATCTGATCGAAGAGCTTGAGATGGGTGTCCTAAATGTGGATGAGTTTACGCATCACTGTCCGAGAACCGCTTCATTTTCTTGCCTTGACCTATCTTTGTGCTCTTCGGATGGATGCACAGCCTGATTTTGATTGGGGGGTGGTCGATGACCTCCATGGTAGTGATCACTTTCCCATTCAAATATCATTTTCAGGGCAACTGCCGCCTGAGAGACCACTTCGGTGGTGCTTGGCGCGGGCGCGGTGGCCTGCATTTCAGGAAATGACTGAATTCTCTATCTCAGTCGAGGAGTTTAGGTCGGTAGATGAGGGCGTTGAGTTCTTCTCCGGCAACCTCATCGCCGTGGGCCTGACTACTATTCCTAGGACGTCTGGCCGTTTTGCACGCCGACCACTCCCATGGTGGTCGGCCGAGTGTGAGACGGCCCTCAAACAGAAGCGTTATGCCTACATGCGCTATAAGCGCCGCTTGAACGATTTCACTGTCACTGAATTTCGTCGGGCTCTGGCTAGGTTCCGGTATATTTCGAAGCACGCCCGCCGCTCTTCTTGGCGGGCATACGTGTCTTCACTTAACGGGAAGACCCCTTTAGCTGAGGTGTGGAAGCGAGTCAAAAGGATTCGGGGCAAGTTCTCGCAGGACCCCCCTCCCGTTCTCCAGGAGAATGGGACCGCAATCTCGGACCCCGCGTCCGTGGCGGAATCCTTAGCGACCGCTTTTTCCGCATTCTCTAGCCGTGATGCTGCTCCGCCAGCATTCAATGCACGTCGTGATGTCGCGGAAGGCCGCCAACTGGACTTTACCTCCAGAGTCGGAGAACCCTTCAACGACAAGTTTACTGCGAGTGAGTTGCGTTCCGCTCTCGCTTCGTGCGCGGACACCGCCCATGGTCCGGACGATGTCCCGTACGCCATGCTTCGACACCTGGGTGAGCGAGGCATGGCCTTTCTGTTAGATTTGTTTAACAGGATCTGGGTGGAAGGTCTTCTCCCAGACTCCTGGCGAATCGCTGCTATGCTCGCCTTTCGCAAGCCGGAGAGAGATCACTCTACTCCGACCGGTTTCCGCCCAATCTCTCTAACCTCTTGCGTGTGCAAGTTGATGGAGAAATTGGTAAATGTTAGATTAGCCTATTTCCTGGACAGCGGAGGCCATCTGTATTCTGCACAGTGCGGCTTCCGTAAGTTCCACTCCACGTCGGATGCTCTGCTCCGACTGGAAAATGCCGTCTGCGAGGCTTTCCTTCGTAGACAGCACTAGAAGGCCTATGATACCGCATGGCGATACGGTATCATGGAGACTCTCCACACGATGGGGGCGAGGGGACGCCTCCCAATGTTTATATCTGAATTTTTGCGAGATCGTCGATTCCGCGTACGGGTGGTGGGAGCTGTCTCCGCCCCAAATGAGCAGGAAGAGAGTGTCCCGCAGGGAAGTGTCCTCAGTGTCACACTCTTTGCCCTGAGCATCAACGGCATCACCTCGGTGCTGCCGGAAGATGTTCTCGTTACGCTTTACGTGGACGACCTTTCGATCTCTTTTGGCGCGGCCCAGATGCCATCTCTGGAGCGTCGACTCCAACAGGCATTGAACTGCGTCTCTCACTATGCCGAAACGCACAGGTTTCGGTTTTCTTTGGCCAAGACTAAGGTGGTGCACTTCTGCCGCCATCCACGGCTTCCCCCCTACCCAGATTTGTTTCTTAATGGAGTGCGCCTGGATGTGGTTGAGTCGCACCGTTTCCTTGGTCATGTATTCGACCGACGCCTCACCTGGGAGGCTCATATTCGCAGCCTTAGGGTCTCTTGTACCCGCGCCATGTACATTCTCCGTTCCGTGACATGACGTTCAGCGGTTGGAGCGCTGATAGGGCTACTGCCTCACTTTTTTATCGATCCTTTGTTCGCTCGAAGCTTGACTACGGATACGAGTTTTATGCATCCGCAGCCGAGCGTTTATTGCGGAAGGTGGATTCGATCCACCACACCGGCCTTCGCGTTGCGACCGGTGCCTTCCGCACTTCCCCCATTAAGAGCCTGTTGGTCGTTGCTGGGGAGATGCCACTCGCTCTGCGCCGCGTGCAGTGCATCACTCGCCTGTACGCGCGATCCCGGCGCCTCTCTCAGTCGCCAACAGCTCTCACTGCATCCGCAGCTTATCTCGATGGTGCCTATGCCGCCGAGAGACGCCAGTCATACCCTAAGCCCTTTGGGTTTAGGGCCAGGAAACTCCTTCGAGAAGTAGATATAGCTCTCGAGCCGGTGGCGCCCCTGGTTCTGCCAAGGACGCCACCCTAGAGGGTACCACATTTGGCTATTTGTCCCCACGCCTCTGCTCCCAAAGCTTGTACGGCGCCGGGAGTATTGCGTTCGACCTTTTTGGAGCACACATCGTGTCACGCTGGTACCGTGCCAGTGTATATGGATGGCTCCAAGTCCCAAGAGGGGGTCGGCTTCCACGCCGTATCCCCTCTGTTTAAAGTCAGCGGGGCTCTACCAGGCGCTGCGTCTGTCTTCACGGCCGAGCTGGTGGCTATACACCACTCGGTACGGGAGATTACGTGACGTGCCCGGTTCGGAGACCGGATTGTGATCTATAGCGAATCCCAAAGCGCCCTGAGTGCTCTCGGGGCATTGGAATCTCTGCATCCCCTGGTTCGCGAAATTCGTGACGCCACGGTTTTAGCGAGCCGGGCAGATGTCGAGATTATCATCTGCTAGGTTCCTGCACATGTAGGAAGTCGGGGAATGAGGGCGCCAAAGAGTCCGCGAGGACTCTGCGACCAGACCAGCGTTTCGCTCTTTCTCACACTGACTACATGGCAGGAATACGGGCAGCTCGTCGGACTGCTTGGCAACGAAGATGGGAGACGGTCGAATGGAACTTAAAGCTGCGTGCCATTACGCCGCGACTGTTCCCATGGACCTATCCCCCAATGCCGCGGCGGCTTCAGGTTGCTTTCTGTCGTCTCCGAATCGGGCACACTCGTGTGACGCATCGCTATTTGATGGAGCGCCCTATTGCAACGACTGCGTAGTACCCCAGACTGTTCGGCACATTCTTGTCGAATGTCCCAGTCTTGGTGATCTTCGCCCACGACACCTGTCCCGGTACCGGGATGGGCGGGGTCGCTACCGCCTGTCCCTTGTACTCGGGACGAGTGCGTGCACTTTGACTGGTGGACTTGTTGAATTTTGGGTGAGGCCGGCCTTCTCCCTTTCATTTAACCAGGTTTAATTGTTGTTCTTTTTGTTATTGCTTTGCTATTGTTATTTCTTTTTATTGTTGTTACCTGTTCAATTTTTTAAAGTAGCCCAGAACTAGGCTGTTTGTTTACGGCGACTTATGCCTAAGTCGGCAGTCGCCAGATAGCCCCTTAAATAAATAAAAAAAAATTCTCAATTTTACGCCGTGTCCAAAGTGGAGCCGCCATGCCGATGGACTGCCAGGCCACCAGGCGGGAGGGGTGGTCTTAAATGGCGGCGCCTGGCTCTGCCGCGCTTGTAAGCACCTCTCGCAGTGCGGGTTACTGCGAGAGGTGATGCGCGATTGCATCCCGTGTTAAAAAGAGGGTCACCATACCCAATGATGAGTATAAAAAAAAAACAACCCCCAACTTCCCCTATAACATCGACGGAGCCGTTCTTCGGCAGCTCCAGCCAAAAAATGGAGGTCCCCTCCCCTGTGCTTGCTCAGGGGACCCTCCATATATCTCTAACCGGAGAGGAGGCTTATTCCTCTCCTTCGCTTACGGGTGTAGGGGACTTCCCCTCACCCCCTTCTTTGGAGGTGCTTTCGGACGCCTCCCTTTTACCAGCGGCACTCCCCTCTGTTCTTTCCAAGGGGACTACCAAGAAAGCCAGCAGGCAGCCCTTAGCCAGCCGCTCCACATCGAAGTGGCTCTGTAGGGCAAACCCCCTTAGGGGGGAGAGGAAAGCCAGGCCCCTTCGGTCGCTTCCCTCAAAAGACCTGCTGGCAAGAATATTGAACCTTGCCGGGGTCAAGGCCCAAGCCTCCCCAAAGAAGACTAGTGACGATACTGCCAACGGGTCCCGCGATGTCTTGGGGGGGGAGGTGGCCAACTGGAGGCCCCCCCTGAGATAGACATGGTCCTTGAGGAAACCCAGCCTCAGACGGTAGGGCCTTCCATAGAAGGAAAATCCTGGCTCGGCGCCAAGCACCGAACCCGAATCCGCCCCGATGCCAGGTCCTTCTCAAACGGCTGTGGTTTCCGAAGCAGTACAAGGAGGGGAGGGATCTTCTCCGACCGGTGCCCCCACGACTACCAGGACCTTCTCCATTTCGGAGAATGACCTGGCTGAGGCCGGTCCATCTGGCCTGGGGGCTTCTTCCGGCGGAGGTGAGAAGCGGGTTCATTACCCGCCCTCCTCTCAGAAAAAGAAAAAGTCAAAAAAGACTCGGTGCTCATCTCCATCCGCGGGGGCTGCGGGGACGGATGGGTCTGCTGCCACTCTGGAAGCGACCAAGCCAAGATCGGCACATCCGCTCCCTCTGCCTCCCCCCCGGTTGCGGAGCCCCTGACTAAGACCAAAAGTGCACAGGGTGGAGCCTCGATGACATCGGGGCCCCCCATTCAGAGGCTACCTGGCGTTTTCGAGCCCGCTGGCTTCAAACGCTTCCTCGTTATTCGCTCCACTGATGGCACCATGTTGTCCAAGGGCAACGTGATCCATCAGAGGAGAGGATTAGCTAGTGCAATTGGTAGAGAGCCGAAGGTGACCCGTTTCTCGGACGGGAGCCTTCTGGCGAATGCGGCGAATCCCGCCGAGGCGGCCAAGATAAGTGCTCTTCGGACACTTCATGGCACCCTGGTGAGTGTGACGCCGCACTCTACCATGAACTTTGTTAAAGGAGTAGTTTATGCGAGGGAACTCGTTGACTACTCCATTGAGGACATCACCCTAGAGCTGGCCGACTATGGGGCGGTCAAGGTTGAACGTGTGATGAGAAAACAGGGAGGGGCCTCGAGACCCACCCCTACACTCTTCGTCACGTTCGACTGTGACAAGCTCCCTGAGTCGGTGCGTGCCGGTTGGTACCGCTACCGCGTGAAGGCATTCGTGCCACTGCCGCGGCGGTGCTATTACTGTCACCGCTTCGGCCATACGAATCGCTCATGTAGACGTGCAAAGTCGGGGTCACCCGAAGTCTGTGTAAATTGCTCCAAGGTCGCACACGATAAGTCCAAATCGTGTGTGGCCAAGTGTGTCAATTGCGGAGAGCCGCACCCTGCTTCTTCGAAGCAATGTGGTGCATATCTCCTTGAGAAAGAAATCCTGGCCGTTCAGGCCCAGGATCGACTCTCATTCCGCGAGGCTAAGGACTTGGTCCTGGCGCGCCCGGCTTTGCCTAGGACGTCATATGCCTCAATAGTTAGAAAGGCACCCTCTGCTCCTTGCCCATCCAGGCCAACGAGCACGGTTGTTTCCGCGCCTATTTTGAGCCCTTCTGCAGGCTCTACCCAACCCGGGCGCTCCGCTGGTGAAGCTGGCGGCAAAAAGGGTTCATACCCACCCCCGAATACAACCAGGGCTCCCCCCTCTCCCCCAGCGTGACCGTTTTCCGTAAGGTGAAACGGCCGCGCGCCTCCACCGAGTCGTTAGACTCACACGAGGCAACACCCCTGAAGATGGTCGCTAGGCCATCTTCCGGGGTTCCTAAAGCTGTCCCCCGAAAGGAGGACAGCAACAAAGGAGCTTCGGCTCCTTCGCCCACGCCCCGAGGTGTGGCGAGTGGCTCGGAGACGGTGGTTCTTCGAAAAGAGGGCACCCCCCCCGCCTCCGAAGCCGCAACGCCCGCCTAAGGTTTCGAGGCTGAGGGAGGAAAAGACTCGCATGTCGAGCCCAACCTCCCACAATAAGTCCTTGAAGGCGACAGCCCCTTCAGCGCTTTGTCCGGCCAACAGCGCCCGGGGTTCTGCCCCCGGGAAGCGTACGGCCATTCCCGTGAGGGTCTTCAGTTCGAGGAGGGCCCCCGCGTCTCCTCCGAGCTAAGCCTGAAGGGCATATTCCTTCAATGGAATTGCCGTGGACTCCGGGCCAACTGGGAGGAGCTGCGGAGGCTCGTCTTCCCGTTCCCCGTTAGCTATCTTTTTGCAGGAGACCATGCTAGGCGCGTGCCCCCTGCTCGCCCTCCCAGGGTATAAGAGTCTTGCGACCCCACCACCGCGGGATGGCCGTGCTGGGGGATGCGCTGTTTACACCCGGCATGATGTCTCCGTTCTTTCTTTCTCTTTAGATACCTCCTTCCAGGCATTGGCTGTGCAGCTACACCTGGATAGGAGGTATACTATCATTTCTGCCTACATTCCACCGTCAGCTGACTTCGACGCGGGGGACTTCCGCCGCGTCGTGGCACGGTTGCCGAGGCCCTATCTCTTGCTTGGAGATCTGAACGGCAGGCATCCTCTCTGGGGAGATTACTCCATAAATCCCAGGGGACAAGTCCTTGCCGATCTGATCGAAGAGCTTGAGATGGGTGTCCTAAATGTGGATGAGTTTATGCATCACTGTCCGAGAACCGCTTCATTTTCTTGCCTTGACCTATCTTTTGGGCTCTTCGGATGCACAACCTGATTTTAATTGGGGGGTGGTCGATGACCTCCATGGTAGTGATCACTTTCCCATTCAAATCTCATTTTCAGGGCAACTGCCGCCTGTGAGACCACCTCGGTGGTGCTTGGCGCGGGCGCGGTGGCCTGCATTTCAGGAAATGACTGAATTCTCTATCTCAGTCGAGGAGTTTAGGTCGGTAGATGAGGCCGTTGAGTTCTTCTCCGGCAACTTCATCGCCGTGGGCCTGACTACTATTCCTAGGATGTCTGGCCGTTTTGCACTCCGACCACTCCCATGGTGGTCGGCCGAGTGTGAGACGGCCCTCAAACAGAAGCGTTATATAAGCCTGCATGCGCTATAAGCGCCACCCGAACGATTTCACTGTCGCTGAATTTCGTCGGGCTAGGTTCCGGTATATTTCGAAGCACGCCCGCCGCTCTTCTTCGCGGGCATACGTGTCTTCACTAAACGGGAAGACCCCTTTAGCTGAGGTGTGGAAGCGAGTCAAAAGGATTCGGGGCAAGTTCTCGCAGGACCCCCCTCCCGTTCTCCAGGAGAATGGGACCGCAGTCTCGGACCCCGCGTCCGTGGCGGAATCCTTAGCGACCGCTTTTTCCGCATTCTCTAGCCGTGATGCTGCTCCGCCAGCATTCAATGCACGTCGTGATTTCGCGGATGGCCGTTTGCTGGACTTTACCTCCAGAGGCGGAGAACCCTTCAACGACAAGTTTACTGTGAGTGAGTTGCGTTCCGCTCTCGCTTCGTGCGCGGACACCTCCCATGGTCCGGACAATGTCCCGTACGCCATGCTTCGACACCTGGATGAGCGAGGCATGGCCTTTCTGTTAGATTTGTTCAACAGGATCTGGGTGGAAGGTCTTCTCCCAGACTCCTGGCGAATCGCTACTGTGCTCGCCTTTCGCAAGCCGGGGAGAGATCACTCTAATCCGACCGGTTTCCACCCAATCTCTCTAACCTCTTGCGTGTGCAAGTTGATGGAGAAATTGGTAAATGTTAGATTAGCCTTTTTCCTGGACAGCGGAGGCCATCTGTCTTCCGCACAGTGCGGCTTCCGCAAGCTCCACTCCACGTCGGATGCTCTGCTCTGACTGGAAAATGCCGTCTGCAAGGCTTTCCTTCGTAGACAGCACTAGGCCACGGTGTTTTTCGATCTGAAGAAGGCCTATGATATCGCATGGCGATACGGTATCATGGAGACTCTCCACACGATGGGGGCGAGGGGACGCCTCCCAATGTTTATATCTCAATTTTTGTGAGATCGTCGATTCCGCGTAAGGGTGGGGGGAGCCGTCTCCGGCCCAAAGGAGCAGGAAGAGGGTGTCCCGCAGGGAAGTGTCCTCAGTGTCACACTCTTTGCCCTGAGCATCAACGGCATCACCTCGGTGCTGTCGGAAGATGTTCTCGCTACGCTCTACGTGGACGACCTTTCGATCTCTTTTGGCGCGGCCCAGATGCCAACTCTGGAGCGTGGACTCCAACAGGCATTGAACCGCGTCTCTCGCTATGCCGAAGCGCACAGGTTTCGGTTTTCTTTGGCCAAGACTAAGGTGGTGCACTTCTGCCGCCATCCACGGCTTCCCCCCTACCCAGATTTGTTTCTTAATGGGGTGGGCCTGGATGTGGTTGAGTCGCACCGTTTCCTTGGTCTTGTATTCAACCGAGACCTCACCTGGGATGCTCATATTCGAAGCCTTAGGGTCTCTTGTACCCGCGCCATGGACATTCTCCGTTCCGTGACGTTCAGCGCTTGGGGCGCTGATAGGGTTACTGCCTTACTTTTTTATCGATCCTTTGTTTGCTCGAAGCTCGACTACGGATGCGAGTTTTATACATCCGCAGCCGAGCGTTTATTGCGGAAGGTGGATTCGATCCACCACACCGACCTTCGCCTTGCGGCCGGTGCCTTCCGCACTTCCCCCATTGAGAGCCTGTTGGTTGATGCTGTGGAGATGCCACTCGCTCTGCGCCGCGTGCAGTGCATCACTCGCCTGTACGCGCAAGCCCGGTGCCTCCCTCAGTCGCCAACAGCTCTCACTGCATCCGCAGCTGATCTCGATGGTGCCTATGCCGCCGAGAGACGCCAGTCATACCCTAAGCCCTTTGGGTTTAGGGCCAGGAAACTCCTTCGAGAGGTAGATATAGCTCTCGGGCCGGTGGCGCCCCTGGTTCTGCCCAGGACGCCACCCTGGAGCGTATCACATTTGGCTATTTGTCGCCACGCCTCTTCTCCCAAAGCTTGTACGGCGCCGGGAGTATTGCGTTCGACCTTTTTGGAGCACACATCGTGTCACGCTGGAACCGTGCCAGTGTATACGGATGGCTCCGAGTCCCAAGAAGGGGTCGGCTTCCACGCCGTATCCCCTCTCTTTGAAATCAGCGGGGCTCTACCAGGTGCTGCGTCTGTCTTCACGGCCGAGCTGGTGGCAATACACCACTCGGTGCGGGAGATTACGCGACGTGCCCGGTTCGGAGACCGGATTGTGATCTATAGCGACTCACAAAGCGCCCTGAGTGCTCTCGGGGCATTGGAATCTCCGCATCCCCTGGTTCGCGAAATCCGTGACGCCACGGTTTTGGCGAGCCGGGCAGATGTCGAGATTATCATCTGCTAGGTTCCTAGACATGTAGGAATTGCGGGGAATGAGCGCGCCAAAGAGTCCGCGAGGTCTCGGCGACCGGACCAGCGTTTCGCTCTTCCTCACACCGACTACATGGCAGGAATACGTGCAGCTCTTCAGGCTGCTTGTCAAAGAAGATGGGAGACAGTCGAAGGGAACTTAAAGTTGCGTGCCATTGCGCCGCGACTGTTCCCATGGACCTATCCCCCAATGCCGCGGCAGCTTCAGGTTGCTTACTGTCGTCTCCGAATCGTCACACTCGTGTGACGCATCGCTATTTGATGGAGCGCTCGCCTGCGCCCTATTGCAACGACTGCGTAGTCCCCCAGACTGCTCGGCACATTCTTGTCGAATGTCCCAGTCTGGGTGATCTTCGCGCACGACACCTGTCCTGGTACCGTGATGGGCGGGGTCGCTACCGCCTGTCCCTTGTACTCGGGACGAGGCGTGCACTTTGACTGGTGGACTTGTTGACTTTTGGGGGGAGGCCGGCCTTCTCCCTTTCATTTAACCAGGTTTAATTGTTGTTGTTTTTGTTATTGTTTTTGCTATTGCTCTGTTATCGTTATTTCTTTTTATTGTTGTTTCCTGTTCATTTTTTTAAAGTAGCCTAGAACTAGGCTGTTTGTTTACGGCGACTTATGCCTAAGTCGGCAGTCGCCAGATAGCCCCTTAATTAAAATAAAAAATTCCGCATTCCCTGGTTCGCGATATCCGTGACGTCACGGTTTTGGCGAGCCGGGCGGATGTCGAGATTATCTTCTGCTGGGTTCCTGGACATGTAGGAATTGCGGGGAATGAGGGCGCCAAAGAGTCCGCGAGGACTCTGCGACCGGACCAGCGTTTCGCTCTTCCTCACACCCACTACATAGCAGGAATACGGGCAGATCTTCGGACTGCTTGGCAAAGAAGATGGGAGACGGTCGAAGGGAACTTAAAGTTGCGTGCCATTACGATGCAACTGTTCCCATGGACCTATCCCCCAATGCCGCGACGGCTTCAGGTTGCTTTCTGTCGTCTCCGAATCGGACACACTCGTGTGACGCATCGCTATTTGATGGAGCACTCGCCTGCGCCTTATTGTGACGACTGCGTCGTCCCCCAGACTGTTCGGCACATTCTTGTCGAATGTCCCAGTCTGGGTGATCTTCGTGCACGTTACCTGTCCCGGTACCAGGATGGGCGGGGTCGCTACCGCCCGTCCCTTGTACTCGTGACGAGTGCGTGCACATTGACTGGTGGACTTGTTGACTTTTGTGGGGAGGCCAGCCTTCTCCCTATTATTTAATCAGGTTTTTTTGCTTTGTTTTGTTTTTTTCTCTTATAGGTCGCACGCTCCTGCGCCGGGGGGACCTTCCCCCGACTCTGGGGCTTGCCTACTGCTCGCTTCCTTTTCCATTTTTTGTTTTAAATTTTTGGTGTTGGGTTTGGGTTGTTTTTTTTTGTCTTTTTGAATTTGATTTTAAAGTAGCCTAGTACTAGGCTGGTTTATAATAATAAAAAAAAAAATTGTCGCTACGTCTCTGCTCCCAAAGCTTGTACAGCGCCGGGAGTATTGCGTTCGGCCTTTTTGGAGCACATCTCGTGTCACGCTGAAACTGCCAGTGTATACGGATGGCTCCAAGTCGAAGAAGCGGTCGGTTTCCACGCCGTATGCCCTCTGTTTGAAGTCAGGTGGCTCAACCGGGCGGTGCGTCTATCTTCACGGATGAGTTGGTGGCAATGCACCACTCGGTACGGGAGATTACTCGACATGCCCCATACGGAGACCGGATCGTGACTTCTAGCGACTCACAGAGCGCCCTATCCAGTCAGGGTTCTTGCAACTTTTTAGGTCCGATCCCAACCCCCTCTACCTTCCATAGTCCCCATTAAAGTCCCGCTCCTAGCCACTCAACCGCTTTCACAGCACCGCACTCAACAGTGGCCTATTTAGATCCCCTTAACTATTTTGCGACATTTCTCGGCTACACCTCCTTCGCCTTTTACCATATTACTTAATTTCTTGGTCCTACGATCAACTGTGACATTTTTTCTACCATCGAGCCATGAACCCTATTTTAGGACCTATTAAATCGTGCAGCGTATATAGTCCGGTTTTGTACGAGGAAAATCTTGTTGAAAGAATAAATGTGAGGGAATGCCCGCTCTTGTCTCCCATGGCTTCAGCCATGGGACCCCTGTAGTACTCAAATTGAGGAAAAAAACAATGAAAAGTAGCCAAAAATTCCTGCTTCCCAACTAATCCAAGGAACTTATTAAATTATTCTAAAAATAGACCCATCGTCTCCGACCAGTTCAGTATGTGTTCTGTCCAATTTAGGCCCTGAGCCCTATCCCACCACGTAGGTGGCATTCTTACTCTCTTACCATAGTTCGAGAGAGGTATCAGGTTTAAGATATATTTTCACTCAATTAAACCATTAAATTGAGTATTCTATTGCGCCGAACGAGATAAAAGATCGGAGGCTAAAAAATGATTAGAATTTTATTAGTATGGGTAGAAAGAACCCCCCAAGGATGGAAACGAGGGACAACTGAGTGTCAAATAGCAGCCTCGAGATTGGGTGTATGTGGCGTCATGGAGAACAAACCTGCTCGCAAGCGACCTATCAACAAAACGTAGGGAAATGAAAAATGATAAAAGTTTAAATTATAAAGCCAAAGAAATGCTTACCAGGATGTAATTATCTCCTATTTCAAAGAATGACAGACAATATGATTTTTTTCTTCTAAAAATGCCAATAAAATTTTCCACCTTATTTCTTTTCAGGTAGATTCACTGTCAAGTCTGATGTCTGAAGATGGACGCGTCTGTTTTATGTGTGGAACAAGCTTCGACTCAGTCAGCGAATTGAGTCAGCACTACGTCCGCGATCATGCCGGTTCTCCACTGCAGTGTCCTCACTGCCCGACACAAAGGCACTCGCGGTCATCCCTTAGAGAACATATGGTTATCCATGCAGAAGAAAGGCCGCATAAATGCACCATGTGTAATTACACCACCAAAGCTCGTAAGGATCTCATGAAACATATTCGAACTCACACAGGCGAAAGACCATTTGTGTGTCAGCTTTGTCCTTACAAAGCTGCCGATCCATCAAACTATCGAGCGCACATGCGACTTCGACATCAAATGGAGCCAAATTCAAAACGCAAAGGTCATTAGTTTGAGTTGACAACATACATGAAAAAAAATTATGCAGGGATTATGTATGTAATTCCAAGTCATCCCCCTACCTTTCAAGGGGATGTCCGTGAGGTAATCAGTAATAGAATTGACTACGAAAAGGAGCTAACGTCGACATTGAAATGTGATCCTGAGAGATTTTATAGACAGTAATAATTGTAAACTCATCATGAATTGCATTGGATTCCTGGAAGATTCTGGAGGATTGCTAAGTGACGAGTCGACACCTGCAGTGAAAGAATTAACTGAGCATTTTGTAAACGTCTTTACCATTGAAGACACCCTGAATTTACCTGCAATACCCGACGTATTTGCTGTTTGATGACAATACTGTTTCGAATATTAATATAACCGAAAACGAAATAAAGCGTTATGTAAAGAAAATGAAAACATACAAAACGCCGGGTGCCAATAAAGTCTATTCAATTTGCCTTAAAGAATTAGAAAGATAAATAGCCAAACCCTTTTTTAACATTTTTCACAAATTAATGAAGGAATAGACTTTAGCGTATTTAAAGAGATAAATGTGAATTTGATTTTCTAAAAAGGTATCAAAACTAATCCTGCAAATTTTCAATAAATTTCCCTAACTTCCGTTTTGGGGAAGCGAATTTTTTAAGATTGTGCGCCCGCTCGGCCTTTACACTTGCAGTTTGACCTCCCAGCCTCAATATATGTAGGAGAATCTGCAGCCCTATTTCTTCCATGTATTTTCACTTTCTTTACAGATTTCGCCTTACATACTTTCTGCGTCATACACATTCGTTAGTATTGCACTTTAAATTTCCAAAATTTCCAACAGGCATGACTAAGTCTCTCAACACGGAATACAATCTAAAAGAAGAAAAGCTCCCACTGGGTCCCAACAAGGTACCGCCCCTCCCCACACCTTAAGCAGTCTCTTTATCGCTGACGTAAAGCATTCAAACTATTACCTACACATCTTGCTCCACCACGAACTTCTCTCATTCAACTCTAACCTAACGTTTATGTGTGACACCCTAAAGCTACGCATGACCACTCAACACACACAAAACACCTCGAAAACCATGTCCAAACTCATCACCCTCAGAACTTTAACAAACACTAACTTTGAACGACACAAAGAGATTGACAATCTTGTTGTACACATAGTTCATCCACACCACCCTAAACTACACCACCCCAGCCCAGGCAACAACCATAGCTAATAGACATCTACCTACTGAAGATACAAACGGTGTCAAATAGTGACCTCCGCAGCGCAACCGGCCGCACAAAAACGACCCCAATATACCACGTCCATGTTGAGAGAAAAATATCTTTCCAATCGTGAAACACTTAGACAATAGGCACACTTCAGTATGTTGCTATGCTCCTCAAAGCCCACTCGCTTCCTACACCCAAATACTAGATAACCTACCCTTCAACCCCAGGGAACTAGAACACTTTAAAACAAACCCACTTTACCCGCATAACTCTTCAAAACCAGCCGATAAACGCCATCTTCCCCACACCGACATCCCCAACTAGATCGCCGAACCAGTTTCGCTATTTGAATATAAAAATAGCTTGAACCCTGACTACCCCGCTGCAACCTCATCTCATCCTCCCCCCCCCCCCTCTTCAATATAACCTCGCTAGGCGACCTCAAATTAAGACCACATGCCGTGGCAACCTTCTTGAGTGCTACCGGGTTCGGTCGACAAGAGCTCGTGGGATGGGAAGGACAAATTTAAAGTAATTTGAGAAAGGAGGGGGTGATATGGAGTCGAAAAACTAAATGATACTCATTATGGTTTTCGTCGGCAGCGCTCGTGTTTAAGTAATTTGCTTAATTTATTTCACGAAATGATCTCAACCTTTAATTAGCATAGAGCAGTCGATATAGCTTTATCTCGATTGAACAAACGCCTTTTATACTGTTCCGCATAAGATAACTTTGATAATGTTATAAAGCGCATGGTGTAAGGAGGGATGTACTTAAATGGATCGAAAACTGGTTGGTCCACCACAGGCACAGTCATGGTAAACGGCATCAGTCACTAGTAGTGACCCTTGAGGATTAGTTCTTGGTCCTTTTTTGTTTATAATCTATATTAACGATATGGACAGTAATTTATTATACAAAATTTGCAGATGATGCAAAATAAAGCAAAATATTTGTGATTCTATTAAATTACAAAGTGACTTAAGAGTAGTGGAATGGGTTGAAAATGACATGAATTTCAACGTAGATGAATGTAAAGTAATGAACTTAGGGGACCAAAATCTCTAGGAATTATGTGATTACACTAAGCATAGTAACGTTGACGAAAAAAATTGGATATATTAATTTGGAATAACCTAAAAGTTTCAAAACGATATCATAGAACGGTCAACACATGGAACATACTTCTGAGATGCATAGCCAATGGTTCCGTATTTTCATCAAAAGATATTCTTCCATCGTATAAAACGCTTATGAGACCTCACTTAGAATATACGGTTCAATTTTGGTCTTCTCACCTTACAAATGATCTCTCAACCTTAGAACGCATTCAACGTAGAGCGTCTAAATTAATTCCTGATCTAAGATGCCAAACTGAGAAATCTTAATTTATTTTCACTGTAAAATCGCTTGGGCGATCAGCTGCAGTTTTACAATATTAAAATGTTTTACTAGTACAAAGTATGAGTTACTATTTAAGTTAACTAAACCAACTGTCAGTAGAAATAAGGCTTATTCTCGTACAAAATTATTCACAAATCGAATAATTTACTCTGAGCAAGTCGTTAAAATCACCTCAGTCAATATGTTTAAGCAAATTGATAAATATTACTTTGAAATATAAAAATTCTATAAAGAGCATCATTGTGCATAACCTATATGTAATTTTTATCCCCCTTTCCGTCCATTCTTGTGCTTCTCCTTTCTTTTCCTCTCTTGGACTGGCCTCGAGTGGATTTTAGTCTTTGCGGTTTTGTAAATCAGTAATAATGTAGACTATCTGTTAATTTCTATAATTCTGGATGATGATTTCGTACAGCTAAATATTGCGTCAATACAGTTGGCCTTATGTGGACGGACTTGCTGATCATATTTGGAATTGGCTTCTCTTTTATGGGAGAATTTGAATGTCGAGTCACGAAATCGTAACCTGTTCAGCGAGTGTAGCTTACTAGAAAACATAAAAGGTGTACCCCCAAAAACTCGATAAAGACTAACAAAAATCAGTTGAATCAGAGAAACAAAAATGAGGTTGTTCACCAAGGAGAGTGCTTTCTGCCAAGTTAGTAACAACTAATGAGGGAAGAGTGATGCTAAGATGAGAGGGGGAGAAAAAGTAGCCACGAGAGCCAATATACATAAAGTAATTGAATGAGAAGCCTTGTCTCGTGTGGCAGAAAGGGAAGATAAGAGAAAATCTTGAAACAACATGCGTGAGTTCCGCGTATATTTTAATCAAGAGGTGCCAGTTGGTGACCCTTCCGCAATATATACACAAACGATGGGAGGGCAAAGGGACCAACAACACGAGAAATCGGATCATGTGAAGGAAATTCAACCCACTTTTACAATATCAAGATAGAGAACCCCAAATTACTCGTGTCAACAATACCGAACGCAATGTAAAATATGATGGAAATGAAAAGATTAAAAATATAAAGATGTTCTGTGTTCAAAATAAGCTTGATTTATATTTGTACATACAGGGTGCGCGTGGTAACTTGTCGCCTAACTTTAACATAAAAGCATATTAAAGACGAGGGATTGCTGGACTATTCATTCTATTCAATGAAATCGCCGTCGGCCTCAACCACGGCTTCCGGATGGGGTCGGAGCCTGCTGCAGGCCTCCTCGACGGCCCCCCTCTTTAAACTGTGGTATTCTTGGACCTAAGCTCCACCTTGTTCGTGCAAGGGGACTTGGTCTCTTTCAAACATCCCCACACATAAAAGCCCAGGAGGTTGCAGTCTGGGGAGTCAGTAAACCACATGTTAGAAGTGATGTGGTCAAATAAATTGTCTGAGAGCAAAGACTGGGTACTCCTGCTTGTGTAGCATGGGGCAGAATCCTGCTGTTACACGTACGGCCTTCCAACGACCACCTCCTGGAACCAGAGCAACGGCAACTCCAAATACTTGTTGCAGCAATCCGGGAAGATAAACGGGAGCATAACGTACCCCTCGCTACCCACCACACAAAACATCATGATGTGGAGCGGGAACTTGGTCTTCATGATTTTCTGCCCATCTTTGTTGGAACAGCAAGACAGCAGTTGATTTGAGTGTTTACCACCTGGCCCTGACAGAAATTCTTCTCATCTCAAAAGAACCAAAGCACGCCAAGCTTGAAGGGGTGCTTCAGTTTGTTGACAAGCTTCGCACCACGTTCCTTCCGCTAATCTTTGATCTTCTGCGACAGAAGGTGGTCCTTTCTCGTCTTGTATGAGTTGTAGCCGATGTCCTCATCCACTAACTCCCCGATGAGAGACTCTGAAGCTTCTCTGTCCCTACCCCACCACCGCAGGATGGCCGGGCTGGGGGATGCGCGGTTTACACCCGGCGTGATGTCTCCGTTCTTCCTTTCTCTTTAGATACCTCCTTTCAGGCAGTGGCTGTGC
This sequence comes from Ceratothoa steindachneri, assembly GCA_963969495.1. Lineage (NCBI taxonomy): Eukaryota > Metazoa > Arthropoda > Malacostraca > Isopoda > Cymothoidae > Ceratothoa > Ceratothoa steindachneri. The sequence continues at coordinate 224,005,560 of OZ018318.1, forward strand.
ATCTGCACCTGGATAGGAGGTATACTATCATTTCTGCGTACATTCCACCGTCAGCTGACTTCGACGCGGAGGACTTCCGCCGCGTCGTGGCACGGCTACCGAAGCCTTATTTCTTGCTTGGAGATCTGAACTGCAGGCATCCTCTCTGAGGAGATTACTCCATAAATCCCAGGGGACAAGTCCTTCCTGATCTGATCGAAGAGCTTGAGATGGGTGTCCTAAACGTGGATGAGTTTACGCATCCCTGTCCGAGAACCGCTTCATTTTCTTGCCTTGACCTATCTTCGTGCTCTTCGGATGCACAGCCTGATTTTGATTGGGGAGTGGTCGATGACCTCAATGGTAGTGATCACTTTCCCATTCAAATATCATTTTCAGGGCAACTGCCGCCTGAGAGACCACCTCGGTGGTGCTTGGCGCGGGCGCGGTGGCCTGCATTTCAGGAAATGACTGAATTCTCTATCCCAGTCGAGGAGTTTAGGTCGGTAGATGAGGCCGTTGAGTTCTTCTCCGGCAACCTCATCGCCGTGGGCCTGACTACTATTCCTACGACGTCTGGCCGTTTTGCACGCCGACCACTCCCATTGTGGTCGGCCGAGTGTGAGACGGCCCTCAAACAGAAGCGTTATGCCTACATGCGCTATAAGCGCCGCCCGAACGATTTCACTTTTGCTGAATTTCGTCGGGCTCTGGCTAGGTTCCGGTATATTTCGAAGCACGCCCGCCGCTCTTCTTGGCGGGCATACGTGTCTTCACTTAACGAGAAGACCCCTTTAGCTGAGGTGTGGAAGCGAGTCAAAAGGATTCGGAGCAAGTTCTCGCAGGACCCCCCCCCCCTCCCGTTCTCCAGGAGAATGGGACCGCAATCTCGGACCCCGCGTCCGTGGCGGAATCCTTAGCGACCGCTTTTTCCGCATTCTCTAGCCGTGATGTGTCTCCGCCAGCATTCAATGCAAGTCGTGATGTCGCGGAAGGCGGCCGGCTGGACTTTACCTCCAGAGGCGGAGAACCCTTCAACGACAAGTTTACTGTGAGTGAGTTGCGTTCCGCTCTCGCTTCGTGCGCGGACACAGCCCATGGTCCGGAAGATGTCCCGTACGCCATGCTTCGACTCTTGGGCCATGGACCTATCCCCCAATGCCGCGGCGGCTTCAGATTGCTTTCTGTCGTCTCCGAATCGGACACACTCGTGTGACGCATCGCTATCTGATGGAGCGCTCGCCTGCGCTCTATTGCAACGACTGCGTCGTCCCCCAGACTGTTCGGCACATTCTTGTCGAATGTCCCAGTCTGGGTGATCTTCGCGCACGACACCTGTCCCGGTACCGGGATGGGCGGGGTCGCTACCGCCTGTCCCTTGTGCTCGGGACGAGTGCTTGTACTTTGACTGGTGGACTTATTGACTTTTTGGGGGAGGCCGGCCTTCTCCCTTTTATTTAACCCGATTTAATTGTTGTTGTTGTTCTTGTAATTGTTTTTGTTATTGCTTTGTTATTGTTATTTCTTTTTATTGTTTTCTGTTTAATTTTTAAAGTAGCCTAGAACTAGGCTGTTTTTTACGGCGACTTATGCCTAAGTCGGCAGTCGCCAGATAGCCCCTTTAAAAAAAAAAAAAAAAAATCGACTCTTGGGTGAGCGAGGCATGGCCTTTCTGTTAGATTTGTTGAACAGGATCTGGGTGGAGGGTCTTCTCCCAGACTCCTGGCGAATCGCTACTGTGCTCGCCTTTCGCAAGCCGGGGAGAGATCACTCTACTCCAACCGGTTTCCGCCCAATCTCTCTAACCTCTTGCGTGTGCAAGTTGATGGAGAAATTGGTAAATGTTAGATTAGCCTATTTCCTGGACAGTGGAGGCAATCTGTCTTCCGCAAAGTGCGGCTTCCGCAAGTTCCACTCCATGTCGGATGCTCTGCTCCGACTGGAAAATGCCGTCTGCGAGGCTTTCCTTCGTAGACAGCACTACGCCACGGTCTTTTTCGATCTGGAGAAGGCCTATGATACCGCATGGCGACACGGTATCATAGAGACTCCCCACACGATGGGGGCGAGGGGACGCCACCTAATGTTTATATCTGAATTTTTTCGAGATCGTCGATTCCGCGTACGGGTGGGGGGATCCCTCTCCGACCCAAAGGAGCAGGAATATTGTGTCCCGCAGGGAAGTGTCCTCAGTGTCACACTCTTTGCCCTGGGCATCAACGGCATCACCTCGGTGCTGTCGGAAGATGTTTTCGCTACGCTCTACGTGGACGACCTTTCGATCTCTTTTGGCGCGGCCAAGATGCCAACTCTGGAGCGTGGACTCCAACAGGCATTGAACCGCGTCTCTCGCTATGCCGAAGCGCACAGGTTTCGGTTTTCTTTGGCCAAGACTAAGGTGGTGCACTTCTGCCGCCATCCACGGCTTCACCCCGACCCAGATTTGTTTCTTAATGGGGTGCGCCTGGATGTGGTTGAGTCGCACCGTTTCCTTGGTCTTGTATTCGACCGATGCCTCACCTGGGAGGCTCATATTCGCAGCCTTAGGGTCTCTTGTACCGGCGCCATGGACATTCTCCGTTCCGTGACGTTCAGCGCCTGGGGCGCTGATAGGGCTACTGCCCAAATTTTTTATCGATCCTTTGTTCGTTCGAAGCTCGACTACGGATGCGAGTTTTATGCATCCGCAGCCGAGCGTTTATTGCGGGAGGTGGATTCGATCCACCACACCGGCCTTCGCCTTACGACCGGTGCCTTCCGCACTTCCCCCATTGAGAGCCTGTTGGTCGATGCTGGGGAGATGCCACTTGCTCTGCGCCGCGTGCAGTGCATCACTCGCCTGTACGCGTGAGCCTGGCGCCTCCCTCAGTCGCCAACAGCTCTTACTGCATCCGCAGCTGATCTCGATGGTGCCTATGCCGCCGAGAGACGCCAGTCATCCCCTAAGCCCTTTGGGTTTAGGGCCAGGAAACTCCTTCGAGAGGTAGATATAGCTCTCGAGCCGGTGGCGCCCTTGGTTCTGCCCAGGACGCCACCCTGGAGGGTACCACATTTGGCTATTTGTCGCCACGCCTCTGCTCCCAAAGCTTGTACTGCGCCGGGAGTATTGCGTTCGACCTTTTTGGAGCACACATCGTGTCACGCTGTAACCGTGCCAGTGTATACGGATGGCTCCAAGTCCCAAGATGGGGTCGGCTTCCACGCCGTATCCCCTCTGTTTGAAGTCAGCGGGGCTCTACCAGGCACTGCGTCTGTCTTCACGGCCGAGCTGGTGGCAATACACCACTCGGTACGGGAGATTACGTGACGTGCCCGGTTTGGAGACCAGATTGTGATCTATAGCGACTCACAAAGCGCCCTCTCCCGGCAAGAGCCCCCCAGGCCAACGGACTGGCGTCAGCAAGGACCTTCTCCTAGATGGAGGTCATGGCAGTCGCAGGGGCACCACTCAGAGGAGATCCCTTCTCTCCTTATACTACCTTGGAAACCCTAACCGTTCGAGGAGGACCTTGCATAGGTGCGGACTCGAGTTCGATGTTTGGCGCCGAGCCCGGATTCACTCCCATGGAAGGCTCTACCGTCTGAAGCTGGGTTGCCTCAAGGACCATGTCTCTCTCAGGACGCCTCCAGTGGCCCCACCCCCCGGACATCACAGGTTCCCATTGGCAGCGCTGTCACAATTCAAGTCTGGAGAGGCACAGGCCTTGACCCCGGCAAGGTTCAATATTCTTGCCAGCAGGTCTTTTGAGGGAAGCGACCGAAGGGGCCTGGCTTCCCTCTCCCCCTTAAGTGGGTTTGCCCTAACGAGCTGCTTCAATGGGGAGCGGGCAGTTATGGGCTGCCTGTTGGCTTTCTTGCCAGTCCCCTTGGAAAATAAAGGGGGAACTGGCGCTAGAAAGAGTGAGGTGCCCGAAGGCACCTCCAGGCAAGGGGGTAAGGGGGAGTCCCCTACACCCGTACGCCAAGGAGGAGAGGAGTAAGCCTCCTCTCCGGTTAGAGAAATTTGGAGCTGCCAGAAGGCGGCTCCGTTTATTGTGAGGGGGAAAAGGTTCTTTTTTTTAAATTTCCATCATTGGGCACGGGGACCCTAATTTTCTCACTTGATTCGCACGCTCATCACCTCTAGCAGTAGCCCGCCCTGCAAGGGGTGCGTCCAGGCCTGGCAGAGCCGGGTGCCGGCATTTCAGACCACCCCTCCCGCCTGATGGCCTGGCAGTCCCTCAGCATGGCGGCTCTACCTTGGACACGGCGTAAAATTGATAGAGTGTGAAGAGAGAAGGAAAAGGGATGTGAAGAAGGTATGGGTGGGGATGAAGCAGGTTGTTAAAAACCCACCATCCCAAACCGGAGCTCACGGGTTAGGCCACATTGTCCCCTCGCCCCTCAGCCCCGATCCGGGATAGTTGGCTGTGAAGAAGGTCGGCATCTACCCTGTGAAAATAGAAGCCGACGAGAGAAAGTTGTGGGAGAGGTTGTAGGGGAAGTGAGGACGTAGAGGAGAAAAACAGGATGTCTGAAAGAAGGAGAAGAGGCTAAGCTGGGGCCTGACGGGGCGCTGAGTCCTGTCAGCACGTCGGCCGGGATGGCAAATCGCCGCGCCTCTTACGAGGCACAACAGTTTTGAATAATCGTCACAAATTTCAAAGGGATTGAGGTCAGGCAATTGGCTAGGCCACGGAAGGACACCTATTTTCTTATTTGCGAACCATTCATTCGTTAATTTCGCCGTATGTCTTGCTGAAAGATCCACTTGCGCCGGCCATAGAATATTTTTGCGCTCGGAAGCAGCTTCTGATCCAGTATCTGCCTGTACATGGAACTATCCATTTTTCCATCAATGATGTGTAGTTCCCCTACACCATGGATAGTAAAACAGCCCCACACCATGATGTTGCCTCCTCAATGCTTGACGGTAGGGATGGTGCTTTTGGGGTCATAAGCAGTCCCTGCTTTTCTCCAAACAAGACGAGCTTCGTTTCGGCCAAAAGGTTCAATTTTGCTTTTGTCGGACCATACAACCAGTTCCCAAAACGCAACTCCTTTGTCATATGGTCTTTGGCAAACGTTAAACGATTCTTCACATGTTTCGCTGTAAGAAGGGGAGTTCTGCGTGGAGTTAAGACATGCAGACCACTTCGATGTAATTCTCTAGAAACCGTTTTTCGACTGACGTGAACTCCTTGTAACTCCAGTTCATTCTGTAGGTCTGTACGGATAGTCATAAGCACATTCGTCACCTTACGCAACATATAACGTCGAGAGCGGCACGTGATCTTGCGAGGAGTTCCAACTCTTGGCAGGTTGGAGATTGCCCGTGTGTCGATGCTTCCGAACTATTGCCCCAACAGTTGAGTATGGAACCTTAATACGTTCAGCAATTTGCCTACAGGTTAATCCTTCATTACGAAGTCCAACTATTTGCTTTTGAATAGCTTTGGGTATTTCTTTGACTTTCGGCATTGTATTCACTGAGCATCCACCTTCAACAAACTCTGGAGAGGTAATGATTGTGCCGATCGTAGTTTGTTTACATTACATGTGCTTCTGGAAGTTTCTGGCAGCTTTATAAGACGTGTTTAAATTAAGATACTCAAATTGTGCGATAAACTAACAATGATTTAACATGATATTAATTTTGGCCAAATACTTTTGTCCCATACATTTTTTTGTTTAGTTGATCTTCTGGTTGTCAATATATTTTTGTATGTTCTGCTTAAATATTCTCTTTAATATCTGTTCTCTGACTTACGTGTACTTGTAGGGGTGCGAAAAATGTATCAGGGAAAAATTCCTTCCAACTCGATAATATAAATGGCCGATAAAATTACCAACCAACGGACGGACTAAAGCCGGTCGTGAGGCTAGCGTATTGGCGTTCAAATCCAACGGTACCGTGTTCGAAACCCAAAAGTCCCAAAACTTTTATGAAGATCTCCCAAGAAAGAAAACGGAAAGAAAACGTTTGAAGGACCAACTCAACAAGAAACACCAAGAAATGATCAACTCAAGACACCATGAAAGAAAATGAAGATGCAGCAAGAAAGAAAACGTTCAAGGACTAACTCATCAAGAAGCAAATCAAAAGAAATCAGCCCCCAAGAAGATAAATGGAAGAAAATGAAGAACATATATGAAAACGAAGATTAAGGACCAACCCAGCCATGAAGAATTCCGAAGTCAAGGAAAAGTGAAGACAAATGATTGAAGGGCCAACTTTAAGAAATTCGGAAGAAAAATGGATTCGAAGAAGACCAGCATCGAGGGAACCAAGTGAAAAGCAAGATGAACAAGAATAAATAAATAAAATTATAATAAGGATATGCCCCATCCCCCATATATTCTTTACCCCTTTGGGTTTAGGGCCAGGAAACTCCGAGAGCTAGGTATAGCTCTTGGGCTGGTGGGTAGCACCCTGGGTTCTGCCCAGGACGCCACGCTGGATGGTACCACCTTTCACTATTTGCCGCTACTCCTATGCCCCCCACAGCTTCTACAGCGCCGGGAGTATTGCGTTCGGCATTTTGGGGCACACTCCGTGTCACGCTGTAACCGTGCCAGTGTATACGGATGGCTCCAAGTCTCAAGAGTGGTTCGGTTTCAACGCCGTATCCTCTTTTTATAAGGTCAGCGGGGCTCTCCCAGGCGCTGCGTTTGTCTTCACGTCCGAGCTGGTTGCAATACACCGCTCGGTACGGGAGATAACTCTTCGTGTCCGGTTCAGAGACCGGAAAGTGATTTACAATGACTCGAAAAGCGCCCTGAGTGCAAACGGTGCATTGGAATCTCCATATCACTTAGTTCGCGATATCTTGATGCCACTGTTTTGGCGAGTGGGGTGGATTTCAAGATTATCTACTGCTGGGCTCTTGGACATGTAGGAATTGCTGGGAATGAGCGCGCCAAACAGTCTGCGAAGACTGGGGGACCAGGCGAGTGTTTCGCTCTTCCTCACACCGACTACATTGCAGGAATACGCGCTGCCTTCGGGGCCGCTTGGCAAAGAAGATGGGAGATGGTCGAGGTAAACTTAAAGTTAGATGCCATTGCGCTGCGCCTGTTCCCATGACCTACCCCTCTAATTCCGCGGCGGCTTCAGGTTGCTCTCTGTCTTCTCCAAATTGGACACACTCGCGGGAGGCACCGCCATTTGATGGAACACTCGCCTGCACCTTATTGCGACGACTGCCTTGTCCCCCGGACTGTTAGGCACATTTTTGTTGAATGTCCCATTCTGGGTGATCTTCGCGCACGTTAGCTGTCCCGGTACCCGGACGAGCGGGGTCACTACCGGATACTATAGTGGTTAGCGCGCTAGCCCGGCTATCGTTGGGTCGGCAGTTCGAACTCCGTCCGGATTCTTTTAAACCTATACACAGACCTCTTAAAACCTGGACTGAGCTCATAATATTGGCCAATTGCATACAGGCTCTAAGATCATTTTCAATATTATTTGATATTACTCGAAAACCAAGGATAATAACTTTTTTGCTGTAGGTTTTACAGTTTCATATATAGATATTGAGTCATGACAATGTATAGACGAAATTTATTGGTGCTTATTGGTGAAATAAGAAAAAAAAATAAGTATCTAATTTATCAATCTGCTACATTGCTGCTGAATGAAAAAATCAAAAAACAATATATTATAAGGTTTTAACTTCTCATTGGTTTCCAGAGATTCTCAGATCATTAATGAACACTAAATATCAGTACAATGAACAATACAAATCATTCTGACTTCCAACACTAACCCGTGTCATTTTGTCAAAGTTCTGGTCACGAGAAACAAATTCAGTCCTCTTTACGTACCCACCTATTGAATCTTTGTGGCACTTTTATAATTTCGCATTGCCCAAATGAACACAAGATTAATACTGAACTTTTCCTAAAACAATGTTAACGTTCCACAAAATTTATCTATTTATTGAAGCCATTCAGTTTTAGTTTCTTATCACTGGTCCTGTTACGAGCTGCATCTGAATTATTTTTGTGTTTAGAATGCACTTTACTATTTCTTTCTTGGCTGTAGTTAGGTGTGAAGACATTGAACAGACTGGCCACAATTTTGGAGTACAATATTTTCAGGAAGCTGTGACCACTAGCCCAACTCAATGTAGCCAGCTGGTCATCTTATCCAAGTGCAACAACGACCTTCTGGAAGGCCTTCTTAGGGTTGTTACACCCAAACAGGTAGTACCGTGTTCTTTCCTCCTTCGTGAGCCACCTGTATATGTGGCATAGATTCCTGGTGAGACAGACAATCTTGTGAGGGGGGCATACTAGCCTACTGCGCGACAGAAAGTCTGTGAATGATTTGAATTTGGCCTATTGGGATACCTCCATGACCTTGTCCACTTGCTCTGTGACACGGGTAAGTTTGTCTGAGACCTTACTGTCGATGAGGATGTCTTGACAAGACCAGCACCTGTGAATACGCAGGATCTCGTGTGCCAAGTAACCAGCCAGGTAGGCAAATGCCTGTTCCGTCCCTTCACCCAGGTCCTCATGCTCGGCAATGAATAGCTGCAGCCACCAGCTCCTGGCATCATCAAGCAGTAACCAGACAGCCAAACCAGGTTTCGTGCTCTTACCACTGCCTCCCCTTCTATGAACTGCTTGGCCCTCCGCTGCAATAACCTCCTTTTCTGTTTTCGTGGGTGTGTACCCAGATCGGCAATTGACGGCAGCACACTTAACCATGCTGAGTTGACCATATCTGCGTGAACATAAGGGAAGAAAAAAAAATGTATCGTAATCATTATCATAATGAAAATAATAATTATTATTATAATAATATTATTATTATTGAAGAGTGCTAAAATATATAAAATATTTTGCTACTTATCAATTCTTACTATAATAGCGTAAAATGGTAATATTATAGATATTAATACTACTATGACTATGTACTCGCTACTACGACTACTATTAGCAACAATAGTAGTTCACCGAACACACATACATGGTTGTGGTGGGGAGTCAAAATAAAAAGTCTCGTCCTTGAATGTTTCCAAACAATTTTGCCAGAAAAACATTAGAAACGAGGCACAGATCTCTTAATACCTCTTTAAGATTAGAGCAAAAGAGATGCAGTTTGGGTACAAACATACAAAAATAATGTAAACTTACCATAGCTTACGGAGACAGGTGCGCGTTACTTGTGGCTGCACTCACTAATGAACTCAAACTGGCGTTCCCCGAGGCCGGCCACCGGCGGTGCGTTTGAATTCAGTGGGGCCGTTATGCACAGGTGACATTCAAAACATAGCGTAGTGGCCAGTCCAGTGTTAAAGAGCTCTAAGGTTGACTATTTACTAGGGAAGTTAACTCCGTGACTCGGCATCGCGGTGGGGACGGGTAGGCCGAGCTCGTAGCCATGACGGGCAGCCCACCTAAGGAAAGGATAACTGATTTCAAAACTCTGGAGTCACAGGCATAATTGCCTCTTACAGAAGACCATATGTGAGTATGATCGAAGATGGAACATCAAAATATCAGATAGACATAGCTTCTGGTCTGGATAACGCTCAAAAGATAGTTGCAACCAAGATAATGAATCAAAAGTACAGATAATATCGCGATGATTGGCATCGAAACGTGACGAAAATAAATGGAAGAGGCATATAGGAGCTTTAGTGTGCTGATGGACATTGACGTATTGGTAAGAAAGACTTTAACTAGTCCATTTTGCAAGACCAGCATTTATTCCATACCACAAATTCAGGTATGATGAGCTATCGGTTAGCTTGAACATTTGGTTGCATGAGACTATAAAACTGGTCAAACAAATGCCTGCGACAGGCGATATGACGAGAAAGATCAGGATACACCTGGCAGGGTGTATCTTGCGCATCTATCTTCTGCTCCCGAGCATGGTCCTGATCCGGTGCTTATTGACGTTATTCACCATGAACAACCCTTGTTACTTTCTTCTTATATAGGTATTCTTAATGCTCCAAACGTTGTTTCTTTTTTTCTCATATCCAAATGCTGCCGACTCTTCTGCATCCGCAGGAAGCAACAGGAACAACCTCAGAACGCTTCTATCTCACAATTCACCAATTGGGGAGAACCACCCAACCGCATTACCTTCAGAGCAGCCCATGCCACCTTGTGTTTCATTGTTGATTTGCACCTGAAGGCTCTGTTGGTCAGGAAGAAGGCGGTCTACTGATAGAGTGGAGTTTGCGAGTGCGATAGCCGCATATCAGACGGCTCATGCACCGTGTCGTCGTTCTTCAACTGATTCCAATCGTGTCGGGGCGGGGGACCGTGATCGCGCACTTCGACAGTGGACCTTACGCCAATCTGGCGCCACTTCTTGGAGGAACTACATTTCCTCTTCTTGCACGACCTCAGGTCTAGAAAATAATGAATAAGATCAGTGTTAACTACGCTGGTTGAACCGCCCCAAGTCTGGAGGTTGGTCTTTTTTTTACATAATTTGCGATCCTTTAATGGTCGTATATATCCTTGCTCCCTCCTTTGCGGCTGTGTGCGGAGCTTCTCAGTATCAGAGTTAGTTTCGCCGTACAAAGCTTCAGGAGAAGATCCTTCTGAATTTCTCAGACCTTTCGCACCTCCCCAATAATCATCTCTTGACCACAAGAAACTACGTTCAGCCATCTCTAAAATTGGAATTAACTTCCCGCAAGAACTGATGTTGTCCTATTTCATTTCCTCCGGCACCTTCTTTCTAGATGTCTATAACAACTGTTTTTGGGTCCATTTTTATTTCAGCACCCATCTGGCGACTGCCTACTAAGGTATTAGTCGCAGTAATCATCCTACAACATACTGCCAGGCTAGATTGATAAAACAAAAACAAAAAAAAATCCAAAAGAAAAAAAAAACAAGAAGGGAGCACACTCCAGCGTCAAGGCGAGGCCAGCCTCCTCCAAAAAGTCAGATAGTACACATCTGTGTGGACGAACTCTTCTCAGTAGCGGGAAAGGTAACGTGCGCGAAAATCAACCAGACAGGAATATTCAACAAGAATGTGCCGAACAGTCTAAAGGACAAAGCAGTCGTCGCAGTAATATGTAGGAGGCGTTCAATCAAATGTCGGTGAGTTTCGCGAGTGGCCCAATTCGAAGACGAGGGAAAGTGACCTGAAGTCATCTTGGCATTGGGGGAAGGTCCATGCGAACAGTCGAGGCGCAATGGCATGCAACCGTCGACCGTCTCCCATCTTTGCATGGCAGCCCGGAGGGTTGTTCTGATATCTACCACGTAATGTGTGGGAGGAAGAGCGAAACACTGGTTTGTCGTCCAGCTCTTGCGGACTTTTTAGCACCCTCATCAGTGCGCTTTTTCCCGCCAATTTCCACATGTCCAGGAACCAGCAGAAGATAATCTCGACAACCGTCCGTCTCGCTGCAATCGTTGCTTCACAGATAACGATGAAGATTGGGTGTGAGATTCCAATACCCAGAGAGAAGCCTCCAAAACGGCAAAACGTATTATCTCTTTTACCGAGTGGCGTATTGCAACCCGCTCGATCGTGAAGGTAGACACAGCGCCTGGCAAACCCGGCTGAATTCAAACAGATTGGATACGACGTGAAATCCAATCCCTTTCTGGGACATAAAGCCACCCGTGTACATTCTCACGGATCCAGCGTGACAAGAAGTGTACTCTTGAAATGCAGGACGAAATACTTTCGGCGCTGTGAAAGGTTTTGGAGAAGAGCCGTTGTTGCGAGATATAGTCAAAGCTGGTACCCTCCAGGGTGGCGCCCTGGTCAGAAGCAGAAGCACCACATGCCCGAATGGCTATATCGAGCTCTCAAAGGAGTTTCTTAGACGTAAAACCAAAGTGTTTAGGGTATGACTGTCGGTATAGGCACCATCGAGGTAGTCCGCGGGTCAAGTGAACAAGTGGCATCTCCCCGCCTACAACAGGTAGGCTCTGAATAGGGGATGTAGGGACTGTACTGGTCGCCGGGTGGAGACCAGTGTGGTGGATTGAGTCCGCCTCCCGCCATACTTTCTGGGCTGTGGCTGCGTAAAACTCGAATCCGTAGTCGAGCTTTGAACAAACAAAGGAGTAGCCCTATCAGCACATCCAAATGCTGAAGGTCACGTAACGAAGAATTTCTATTAGGCGGATACAGGAGACCCTAAGGCTGCGAATATGTGTGCTTCGGCATAATGAGAGATGGCGTTCAATGCCTGCTGTAGTCGACGCTCCAAAGTTGGCATCTAGGCGAATCAAAGGAGATGGTAAGCTCGTCGAGGTAGAGAGCGTAGCAAGAACATCGTCCGGCAGCCCCGAAGTTATATAGTTGATGCTCAGGGTAGAGTGTGACACTGAGGGCACTTCCCTGAGGGGCACACACTTTCTGCTCCATTGGGCCGGTAATAGTTTCCCCAAACCCTCAGCGGAATCGACGTCCTCACAAAACCTCTAAAATAAATATTAGCAGGCCTTCCCTCGCCGCTCATTATGTGTAATATCTCCATGACACCTTCGACGCTCGCAGTGTTTCCAGAGGCTCGCCGCGGGAGTCAACTACCTTGCCAATGGAAAGGGGGTTCAACCCACTCATTAGAGCGAACCTCAAAGTGGAGTTTTACTACACCTCCCTCCTCAACATTTACTTATGGTCTCATTTTTATGTTATTCATGGTATCCTCCTGTTGCCCTCTGTCTCGCTCCCCTTTTTACTTTCTCAGGTGTGAATGATTGCGCCTGAGTTTGATATTTTGGATACCTGGACCGCGGCTGCCTAGCGCGATGGTCTTTGCTCCCTTGAAGGAAAAATCCCGAACGCAGCTACCTATTTTTAAAATGACGGTGCTGGTTGAGGAGTGCACGGGTCTCCCTCCCTTTGAGGGTGCGCATCGGGTGACGTCGCTACGTAGGTGGGTTCCGCTCTGTGCGAGAGACCGCCCCCCCCCCTCGTTCCCTCCTAATTAAAATTCTAGTATATGGAGAAAATTAAACCCAAAACTACTTCACAGAAGTTTTCGACTTCTGCTCCTCGTGCTCGTGGATCTCGTTCCAGTTCTCACGGCAGATCCGTTTTCTTGAAAGGCAGTCCCTGAGTTGGACTTCCATCGCTTTTTGGTCCTTAGAACGAAATCTGAAATTTCCCTAGCAAAACTTGATATTTTTGATGTCAGTGAGGACTTCGATGAACGGGTGGAGAACCACGCCGCATGTAGTCCCGTATAGATGGAACCCTAGTAGTGGAGGTCACTTCCCGCCTCCAACATGATTACGTATAAGCCTTTAAGACCCTTGCTAGCTCTGAGATTGCTCTCATTCCATCAACTTTCAACACAGTGAAGGGCGTTATTCGTTATAATGGACTATGACCTCAAGATATTTGAGTCAAAGTTTGCTAGTCAGCGGATTATTGATATTCATATACCACAGCGAACCGTTGGTGGGATCAGGGTGAACACGCCAACGATGTTCCTGTCGTTAGATCTTCGGGATCTCTCAACGCATATTAAGGTGGGTTACCTCATAGGCTTTGGGGTTTATAGGTGGTCCCCAGTTTATAGAGGGTTATTAATGGTGAAGCAGGGTTACCCGTAAAGGCGTTGGAGGTCTCTCTGTCGAGTTTGCTCTGACTCCCAAAATCCTGCGGGGAATCCGTTTATAATCTGGGTTTACAAGGTAAGTTGGTTATCACTGGGTTAAAGGAAGGACTCGAAAGGAAAATAGAGTTTTGAAGTCTTTATTCTTGGCTTGGGTCTACCTTAATTATGGCAAGCAAAAAGTAGAGTCGAGTTTTACGCGCCTTTGTTGTAAATTTTCTTCTAGCGTTATATAGTTGAGGCTAGGATGGCAGGACTTAGATGCCACCCTAAGTTTACCTAGGAGCCTTCATTATCTTGCCTCGATATCTTTTCGTGTCGAAACTTTCCTAGTGAGTGTGTTCGCGTGGGAAGACTATTTTTAATATTTCTGGTTCTCTCTACCTCTTAAACTAGTACCTCTGATAACACTATATTTAACGATTACAATACATGATATATACAATAGATTCACTGGCGAAGTGCTATGTACAAAATTATTTGGCACGCAGAAATGAACGTATCTGGAATTAAAAATAAAAAAGGGACTGATTTATGGCGAACGCAACCCGTCTCCCAAAGCGTTTAAACATGTCGGCTGGCTTATCGCTGCTCACCCGGCGACTTCTCCGGGGCCATGTGAATCGGCGAAGCTTTTGGTGATGTCAACACGCGCACGACCCCCTCTATGTTTTTCGAACGTTGCTTTTGCAACTTGCAGCTTCTTTATTTGAAGAGGTCTTGGCCGCACGAATGTCGGTGGTGCATTGCCGGTCTCAATTCTGTCCGTCACAGAGTTAGGCGATAGCGGGGAGGGATTAGTGGGCCCGCGGCGGTACAAGGCTTCGTACCTTTCTAATACGGCCTTGTAACCTGGTGGTAGGTGCTGGAGGTCATTAATGATGAGTGCTACCGCAGCCTCTCCGGATTGTTTCACTTCTGATTTGAGCTTAGTTTGGTTGTCGACAAGGATGTCGCGGGCACAATCCACCAAGATATTATCGTGTCCCAGAAAGTCAATTCCTAATAACTGCGATGTGATATCCGCGACCACAAACGACCACCTAAATCACCGGTGGAGACTAGGGATAACTATATCCGTGTATACCTCGCCGCGCACTTTTATTTTTTCCCCCATCGCCGTCGTAATATTGACACTAGATTTGCGGAATTCACCCGTTGACACCAATTTAGCCGGGCTTATCGACACACTCGCTCCATGTAGAAGAATAAGATCGATGAGCGACCACGTTCCCTTCTGTACCCACGTGGTCTCGAGATCATCGCATGGAGCTTTGAAACCGCGGCTGATCTACGGTGAGAAGGTGGTTCATGCCGTTTTATTGCAGTCCAGCTGTATTTGCTTAGGGACACATTTCCGTCGTCTCACATGGCCTTCCAGCCAGCCTTCCTGCCCTCCTTCATAGATCGAAGTTCTAACATTCTACGCCAACTTTATTTCGGTTTCCCCGAAGGAGTCGCTGCTTTTTCCCAAAGATCGTACGAGTTGTGGAAGCTCCCACCAAGCCATTAAAGCCACCCCGCAGACCGTCTATATAATCCCCCTATTCGGTTTAGCGTGTAGCACTTCAAGACTTTCCGCCTAATACCGCGTACGAGCTAAGGAAACGCTCGCCCCTCCCGATCGCAGACAACGACGATTTCGATTCGACAACGAAGGCTAAATCGACATCCGTGAACTCCGCCATAGTCAATCGGCGAGTATTTGACGAGGACTTCCATCTCTGAAGGCCAAACTACGTGTGCTCCCTCATCCGCCCCATGAGGTTACCCAACTTCCCCCTTTGCAGTCATCGTATCCCGACTGAATCTTCCTTTCAACGAACACGTAAGTAGTTGCAACCGTTGACGCCTACAAATTATTCTATGATCTGACCTACCCGAATCGTCCCATCCTTTATGTTCGAGCTCCGGTTTAAAATCCCCTTTTAATCACCAACTTGAACCCGACCACTAATCCTATAATTATCCCTCTTGTGTCTCGTGCCAACATTTAATTTCGCCTGTGCGATCATTTCCTTTAAACCCTATATCTGTGTATATAGGGAGATTGGGGAGGGGAGGGAGAGAGGAAGAGAGAGTGTGTGTGTTTCTGGCCATTCCACGACACTCCCGTATCAATTAAAAATTCGCACTTTAATTTATTTACTTTTGCGGCGACCGTGAAGACAGACGTCATATCAGAGGTCGCACTTGCAATGGCATGACTTGCTAGTTTTACGATGGGGCTGGTGAAGATGGCCTATGGGACCCCCTCTCTTTGGCCACCTGCACAAAGGCTTTCAGAATTTTGCATTTTCACCAAACTAAAAATGTGAACGGCATACGCCAGGTCTTTGGTTCCTACGAAGAGGTTTCAGTCCTATTGATATATTATTGGCACTGTATTCATTATTAAGCGGTTCAAAATTTTAACGGTTTCCATTAGGGTACGCACTTGTTGGCACTGATCGCGGACTTCCCGTATATTTCACATTATTTACATGATTATCACCTCTATTATTTAAATCGGGAATACACACATCGGGAAAAGAAGTGGACTATATTCTATTGTATAACTGATATTATTAACATTACAACACTGTGCCCTATAAAATGGCCTTAGTTTATCAGCAAGCTTACCTATCTGGGACAGGGTTAGGTCCTTCTGGGTAGTGATTATGGGCGCGATGTTACTTGGCAGGGATTGAATACATTTGTACCTCCTGAATTTTTTTTTCCAACTCCTACCTGTAGAGCAGTCTTCCGCAGTTCTTCCATGCTGGTGAGTGTAGAGTAAGCAATGGACTTCTTGAAGAGCTCCGGTTTAGTTCTCTCGAAGAGCCCAATTACCTCGGTTGACAGTCTCGGGAGATAATGCAGCCAGGACATGGAATAGTTTGGTTTCCTCCTTACTTATTCTTGATATATGGAATTGGGCTTGTACGATCTTAAACAAACCTGCAACTGCTACATCATTAAATATTAGTGGCTTGATGGGGATGGCGTTCACAATCTCCGTCTCTTCTTGTCCTGCTTGTTGATGGTCCAATGCGTCCATATTCTTATGTTACCTTCACTGTCCGGTCGAATGGGTCGCCAGTTATAGACTTTGGGGTTTATAGGTGGTGAAGGGGTGACCGATTGAGATAGCGGAGTCTTTATTTTTGATGGGGAAACTCCCCGGTTTCTTTCTTTCTACCCTTCGAGGGGTCACCGGTCATAGATCTATCTACTTGGAAGAGGAAGACCTCATAACCAGTGACAAAACCTTTTTCGGGCCTACTTAATGTTTAGACTAAGTCCGGCAGGACTTAAGAAGGAGGAACAGACTCGTGACATTAATAAATAAACAAAATCAGACTGAGAATGATGATTAATGAATAATTCTAAGTCTCTGTGTATGTGGAGAATGTTTCAACCCGTCCATTTATACTCCTTCCAATTTAGAGGGTGTGACTTCATTTTTCCTAATCTGGACGCGGAGCAAAGCTTACGGTGTGATAAGTATGTTCGTGTGTACTTTTTAAGACATTTAGGCGGAGTCAAAAGGGTGTGTACTTGTTCAATGTGGCCATGTATGTATTGCATTTTATCGACTGATCGTGGATTTATTAAACCGGCATCCACAGCCAGTGATAAGACAATTGATTTTGTCTTTTCGCAGATCCATGTTAACTTTAACTGGTCAGATTAAATGCCATTCTAAGTTTACCCAGTTGCCTCCATTATCGTGTGTCGAGACCTTTTCGTCTCGCAGTTGTTTCCTCGCGACTGTGTTCGTGTGGGAAGATTATTCGCCTGCCTTTCTTACACATGTACACTTGTAATATAAGTATTTCGCTCTATTATACAATGGCTCATTGTTACTACATGGCGTTATTTCAGTAGTTAATATGTATGCCCAATTTCAAGATTTCATAGGTCCAACAAGGTGCTCATTTGTAAGGTTCCTCGTTGAGCCTACTTCACCTTACAATTCAGGCGTCGCTACACATGTACAATTTGCAATAGTGCAATAATAATTATACGGTTAAGAATGCGGCTAAGAAGCTTGTCTGCTCGAATGTTGTGAATGCGTACGGGGTAAAGGGTAAAAGGGGGTGACAGATGCTAAGGCGGGCTCTATATTTCTGATGAGGGAAACCACCAAGATTTTTCTCTCCATCATTCGAGGGATCACCGGTCATAGAGGATACCTCCTTGGGAGAGAAGCACTCCATAACTGGTGACAAGGCCTACTTAATGAATCGGCCAGAGTCTAAGAACGGAGGAATGGGAGTGATTGATTCTCTACATTTTTACTTAAGGATCGAAAGTGTACTCCTGGATTATAATAAATGGTAAATACTGAGTCCTCACTGCCTGACTATAAATCTAATAATGATTGATCCATGAGAGTCGTCTCTTTATATATGTTTTTTTCTCCATGGGGCGGACCAAGGGTCTAGTTCGTTCGTTATTTCACCACTTGGGCGGAGTTTCTGAAGGCTCTGTGTATCTGAAGTGTCTACATATTTCCCATATATTTGGCTGAATCGCTGGTTGCAGGTATCCGTGAAATTCTCTGGTCAGAGCGTATATTTGTTCAGCTGCTAATAAATGTTCATATTTGACCAGGTAGTCTCTTTGTTATCTTTGTTTTTCTACGCGGCTCTTATTGACCGCTTGCCCTGATCTATTTGTACAGATTAACAAATACAAGCGTTGGCCTTCCTGAACTACGATGGCGGGAACGCTGTGTCCGTATACGGAGACTGGGCAATCTTTTGCCGGGTTTGGTCCCCACCTACGTCCATCTGTCGTGGTACATCTTAGCTCAACCAACTGCTTGCAGTGGTCCGGTTAGTAGAAAAAAATGATCCTCTTAGCATCCTAATTCGACGTTGGTGGAGTTCGCCAGGCCTACCTCTTCTCAGACTGAGAGTAGGCTTGGGGTTGGCGACTTCGGTCTTTGCATAGTTGATTTTTTTTCATTTACGTGTGAGCTGTATCTTCATCTTGTGATCTTCAAGCCGAGGAATTTTCCTTCTTCATTGTAAGGATATATGATGTTGTTCGTGGTGACTTGGTGGACTTTATATCTGTTCACTGGAATCATGCGGAACTTGTCCGTATTTGTTTTAATTTTATTAGCTTTTTCGAATTTGTTGATATTTTCGATTTCGCGAGAGGTTCTCTGCGCGATATCTCTCGGGTTCTGTCGTTCGCTTGTAATGATTTGAGAGATATCGTCTGCCAATTAAATATACATTGCGCAGACATGCGAGGGTTGGGGGAGGTTTCTTGTATACACGGTGTAGATCGTGGGGCTGAGACACCCACCCTGAGGGACCCCTGCATTTAAGGCGAAGGCTTCGTTGGTGAAACAATTTATAGATATGCTTGCTTTCTTTTTTCAAGATACTGCATAGGGTTCGCATGAGTTTGAATTCTGTCCTAGGTCAGCTATTTTCAGTTTCAGTCGTGGCACCCATACTTTGTAAAATTCTTTGGCAACTTCGCAGAGCGTTAAATCCACTTTGTTTCCTCTCGCAATTTCTATGGCAAGTTTTTCAGTGATGAGTGCCAGTGCTGTCTGGGTACCTCGTTGTTTTAGGAATCCAAGTTGTATATAATTCTGCAATTCTTTATCTTGCAAGAAATTTCTAAGCTTATCGTTGAGGAGTTTTTCGAGCAGTTTACCACCAAACTCTAACAGCGAGATCGGTCGGTAGCAATTGATGTGCCCTTTAGGTTTACCAGGTTTTGGTAGAAATATCATTTTGGATGTCTTCAACGCTGCTGGAAAGTGCCCTGTGTTTAGGCATGCATTGAAGATTTTGATTAATGATGTCAAAATGTTGTCTGGGGCGTTTGTTAAGTGGCTATTGGTGATTTCACTTATTCCTGGGCTTTTCTGCTTGAATGATGTAAAGGCAGCTTAAAGTTCTTCTAGAGTAAAGGGTCTTCCCCCATTTTCTTGTTCCCTGGTTTCGTGTACCTTTGAGTGAGGACAGAGTTCGGGTTCCCTTTCCTCTAGTCGTCGTTTTACCCTTTGTTCGAAAGTTAGCTCGTGATTCTGGTTCTCCTCCCTGGTAATGGAGAAGATTCTTGACCAGTGGTTCTTGAAGCGTATTTCGATCTCTCTGTCGTCGTCTATTGTAGTTCCTCCTTCCTTCAAATGCACCTTTTCTTTGGCTTCTTGACCTTTTAATTTTCTAAACATTCCTTCCAAAGGCACTTTGCACTTCGTCGTCATGATGTTTGTCTAAAGTTGGAAACCCACCGACGAATTGTTTTTCCATCCGGTACCCGGGTACGGGATCATGACGATGAAGCGCAAAGTGTCTTTACAACAGATTCACCTTTCTCAACAAACTATTCAACAACAAATGCACGATGCTCTCCACTCCAGGCCATGGCGGGCTGCTAACTGAAACACAAAATAAATTGCATTTAATTTACTTTATAAAAATAAAAATAATTTCCTTGTATCTTCATTTGTTTGTTTTTTATTAACCTTGGAAATCGAGGCAACATTTCTACCGGACCCTGTACTGTAGCATTATTATTAAGATATTGCCTATAGGTTTTATTTTCTAGTATTTTTTTTAATTTATGAAAAAATGACAAAAAATAACTTTTTTTTGTGTTTGATGTTTTTTTCTCAAAAACTAATAATGATTTATTTCTTTATATCCTCTATACAGTTTGTAGAGTTTGAAAAGACGATTCTGAAACAAAATATGTCTTAATTAAGACATATTTTGTTTCAGAAAATGAGGGAAGACCCTTTACTCTAGAAGAACTTTAAGCTGCCTTTGCATCATTCAAGCAGAAAAGCCCAGGAATAAGTGAAATCACCAATAGCCACTTAACAAACGCCCCAGACAACATTTTGACATCATTAATCAAAATCTTCAATGCATGCCTAAACACAGGGCACTTTCCAGCAGCGTTGAAGACATCGAGAATGATATTTCTACCAAAACCTGGTAAACCTAAAGGGCACATCGATTGCTACCGACCGATCTCGCTGTTAGAGTTTGTTGGTAAACTGCTCGAAAAACTCCTCAACGATAAGCTTAGAAATTTCTTGCAAGATAAAAAATTGCAGAATTATATACAACTTGGATTCCTAAAACAACGAGGTACCCAGACAGCACTGGCACTCATCACTGAAAAACTTGCCATAGAAATTGCGAGAGGAAACAAAGTGGATTTAACGCTCTGCGAAGTTGCCAAAGAATTTTACAAAGTATGGGTGCCACGACTGAAACTGAAAATAGCTGACCTCGGACAGAATTCAAACTCATGCGAACCCTATGCAGTATCTTGAAAAAAGAAAGCAAGCATATCTATAAATTGTTTCACCAACGAAGCCTTCGCCTTAAATGCAGGGGTCCCTCAGGGTGGGTGTCTCAGCCCCACGATTTACACCGTGTATACAAGAAACCTCCCCCAACCCTCGCATGTCTGCGCAATGTATATTTAATTGGCAGACGATATCTCTCAAATCATTACAAGCGAACGACAGAACCCGAGAGATATCGCGCAGAGAACCTCTCGCGAAATCGAAAATATCAACAAATTCGAAAAAGCTAATAAAATTAAAACAAATACGGACAAGTTCCGCATGATTCCAGTGAACAGATATAAAGTCCACCAAGTCACCACGAACAACATCATATATCCTTACAATGGAGAAGGAAAATTCCTCGGCTTGAAGATCACAAGATGAAGATACAGCTCACACGTAAATGAAAAAAAATCAACTATGCAAAGACCGAAGTCGCCAACCCCAAGCCTACTCTCAGTCTGAGAAGAGGTAGGCCTGGCGAACTCCACCAACGTCGAATTAGGATGCTAAGAGGATCATTTTTTTCTACTAACCGGACCACTGCAAGCAGTTGGTTGAGCTAAGATGTGCCACGACAGATGGACGTAGGTGGGGACCAAACCCGGCAAAAGATTGCCCAGTCTCCGTATACGGACACAGCGTTCCCGCCATCGTAGTTCAGGAA
Source organism: Ceratothoa steindachneri (assembly GCA_963969495.1). NCBI lineage: Eukaryota > Metazoa > Arthropoda > Malacostraca > Isopoda > Cymothoidae > Ceratothoa > Ceratothoa steindachneri. The sequence goes on from OZ018318.1 coordinate 224,027,074, forward strand.
GGCCAACGCTTGTATTTGTTAATCTGTACAAATAAATCAGGGCAAGCGGTCAATAAGAGCCGCGTAGAAAAACAAAGATAACAAAGAGACTACCTGGTCAAATATGAACATTTATTAGCAGCTGAACAAATATACGCTCTGACCAGAGAATTTCACGGATACCTGCAACCAGCGATTCAGCCAAATATATGGGAAATATGTAGACACTTCAGATACACAGAGCCTTCAGAAACTCCGCCCAAGTGGTGAAATAACGAACGAACTAGACCCTTGGTCCGCCCCATGGAGAAAAAAACATATATAAAGAGACGACTCTCATGGATCAATCATTATTAGATTTATAGTCAGGCAGTGAGGACTCAGTATTTACCATTTATTATAATCCAGGAGTACACTTTCGATCCTTAAGTAAAAATGTAGAGAATCAATCACTCCCATTCCTCCGTTCTTAGACTCTGGCCGATTCATTAAGTAGGCCTTGTCACCAGTTATGGAGTGCTTCTCTCCCAAGGAGGTATCCTCTATGACCGGTGATCCCTCGAATGATGGAGAGAAAAATCTTGGTGGTTTCCCTCATCAGAAATATAGAGCCCGCCTTAGCATCTGTCACCCCCTTTTACCCTTTACCCCGTACGCATTCACAACATTCGAGCAGACAAGCTTCTTAGCCGCATTCTTAACATCCAGGACCTCGAAGGGGTCAGCCGATCGGCCTCCGCGTTGCCCGGAATCCCAACATGAGCCGGAGCGCAACAGAATTCTACCCTGCAACGGGAGGTATTTCTAACCAGCCAGGAACGAATCCGTAAAGCTAAAGGTTGGCTGGACATAATGGAACGAACCCTCTCCAAAGCAGGCCAGGGATCGCCAAAAACAATAGAATCCGAAGAATTGAGGGATAAAATTAAATTAAAAGAAAACAGAATAGCCGTCAAATTTGCGGTAAAAACGGATGCTACAAGAGGTAAAACCTGACCGAAGGGATTCCGTAGAGGACACCGCGGCTACCCCCAACAGCGAGGTCCGAGTTCAAGCCGTCAGTATAGATGGAACGCTGGTGCGCATGTTCAAGAAACGCATTTTAATAGACAGGAGTAGGGAGACCCTTTCTCGAAAGGCCAAAAAGCAGTACAGACCTCAGGAGGGCGAACGCTCCAACATGGGATGGCCAGCACCCCGGGAACACACAGAGGTGAGATGCTCCCCAACCCGGATCCCCGGAGGCCGGGGTAGAGATGGCCGCCGATCAAAAGAACGGGGCAAAAAGGCACTAATGGACTGGGGATGAAGGGTACTGCTGAACACGAAACAGGGATCGTAGGCACACCTGTAGCCGGTGATATCACAAGGAAGGCACGCCGCCCTCCACAAAGAGGCGAGGGATGGCAAGATGCGAAAGGCTTCACTACTAAGACGCTGAAGAGTACACCTGGCAACCGTAGTAATCTCCTGACCCGGGGGGGGGGGGGAGAGATCGGAGATTAAGACGGCGGGGAGGTAGCCTTTAATTTTAGCGTTTTGCCTCGGTGTGAATTTCTCAGTGATCTGGTGGCAAGTCCCAAAAGGGTGAAGTCCGAGGGGGGAGGGGGTAACTGCTCGCTTTCTCTCCCGAAGTAATATCTTAGGAGGTGGGGAAATACTACTATTTTACTAAATCCCTCTACAGTATCAAATTAAAATGATATGAATTAAGACGATTGGAAGAAGGATACTAAAGATAACACGCGATATTAAAAATGAACACGTGAATCAAAATGCTGTTCTAACGAGAATAGCAGGGAAATGACGCGCTGAATTCGAAAATTATTTTTACGTTTGAAGTTATTTATTGATTGACGGGAGATTATTGAATTCTGGGCACCATTTTATGGAAATGTTGTATTCTATATCGTTAGCCTAGATAGCGTATATGATACAATACTCACCACACATAAATTTTGATTGATTGAAGGGATTTTGAATTTTGAGTACTGTAGGCCAAAGGAAACGCTTCTAACGTGGGATGGAAAATAAATGCAACGAGTTTTAAAAAGAAAATAATATATATTAGAGATTAACAAAACAGATTATAATAAGTTGAATTACGTTAAATTAGGCAGGGTTGAACTTGAGTTGAAATTAACTTCGCGTGACGAGATGAAGTGTGACGTATAAATTTTGTAAATGGATGTTGAATGTGGAAATGATTTTGATGTAGCGAATGTAATCGTTTTGCTGTAGCGACTATAATTAGTGAATTGTGCGTTAAATGAAATCAGTTTCTCGTCACGGAATGATTGAATTATTTAAGGTTACATAAAATAAATGAATGATTGAATTGCAAAAAGTTTTGCATAAGATAATTGAATGATTGAATTGACAAAAGTTAAGTAAAATAAATTAATGAATTATTAAGTTATACATAAATTACATGAATGATTTCAATTTTATACATAATATATATATATATATATATATATATATATATATATATATATATATATATATATATATATATATATATATATTTAAGTTTCCTAAGAGGATTTTATTATAGGAATGCCCAGAGGGCATTGCTATACTGCAATTCAGCACCAGAAAACGAGGATAATCCAACAAACTAACAATAATCTAACAAACGCGGAGAAAGAGGACTTATTGACAGGCATCGTACCCATATAAAGTTAAGTATAGAAGGGGGTGCGAACTCGCGCAGCGCAGTCACTGTCATGACACCTACTCGGGGTGCCGGCCCAACCAGGAGGGTAAGCCCGTTGACCCCTGACCCAACCATCGTTTTAAAAAGGGCCAGCCAGCATCGGAAATTTATCGGTTGGGAAAGCAAAGACCCCCAATAGCGCCACCCTGGCTCAGGAACCCACCAACCAACACAGGCAGGACCCAACCATATGATCGCGCCCCCTCACGGACAGCTCTGATACACCGAGATTGTCAAACAAACGTAGATAGAAGGACGATGTGTGGTGAAAGAGAATTGGTACAGAAGACGAGGTAGGGGTTAGCGGACGAAAAAAAAGAATGCCAAGCTGGGGCCGGACGGGGCGTTGAGTCCTGTCAATACGGTGGCCAGGAGAGAAAATCGCCGTGCCCCTTACGGGGGACCTACTAAAGATGCCCTCCCACACCTCTTGGGAGGAAGTGATAAGCTCACGATGTAGAGGCTATATAACACTCTCGTACAATCCAGGTTGGACTATAGTAGTGAGGTGTATTCCTCGGCCTTTTCTTCATATCTTCGTATGCTAGATCCTATGCAAAACTTGACCCTGTCTATCCAGCGGCGCATTCAGCTCCTTGCCTATACCGAGCATTTATGCTGAGGCTAGAACTTTCTCGTTACATGTTTGTCTACGATATATTTTTCGTATTCAGCAGCTCCCTTGCTCAGAGGCTTACTAGTGTGTCTTTTCCCTAGGGTCTGTCCCCGCCTATGACAAGTCTCCATCCATGCACCGGCCTTTGGCACTTCGTGTAGCTGAACGTTTCCCGTTTAGGACAACGCAACTCAGGTTTGTCCTTCTTCTTCCTGTCCCCCGTCCCCCTCCAGTAGACCCCTTGTCGAATATTTGTATAACTCTCTTTGACATGCAAAAATCTTTGGTTGACTCGCCTGTGGCACGTGCTATGTTCCTTGAACATTTTGCATTTCACACTCCATCTTCATTTCTACACAGATGGGTCTAAAACGGATGATGGTGTGGAGGCTGTGGTAGTCTTATTGGGGTCTATAGTCTCAGAGTCGTTACCGCGGACAGCTTCCATTTTTACCGACGATCTTTATGCAGTTTTTTTAGCCTTACGCCTCTTATATAGTTTGCATTTTACTTCCTTTACGGTTTTTATTGATTCGAGAAGCGTATTATGCGCTCTGTGACTTTTGACCATTCCCTTGTCTCCTAAATACATTCCTGGTTGATCAAGGACTCTTCCAGATACAAAGTAGAGTTTTGCTGTGTTCGTAGTTATGTCGGAGTTAAGGGTGACGAGCGGGCTGATGAGGCCGCTCGAATTGCGGCCACCCGGACACCGACTCGTTGCAGTCTACCTTATCGTGACAATTATTCTCTTATTAAGGACTACACTCGGTCATTCTGGCAGTCAGAATGGGATGGCTGCATCGGTAACAAATTTCATTCAATTAAGCCCTCGGTTTTACCGTAGGATAGCTGTTATCAACCTCGTCGGAGCTTTGAAGTGATCCTTTTCGCCTGCGAATCAGCCACACACGCCTCACACATGGGCATTTAATGAGTAGCGATAGGCCCCACATCCCCCATCTTTTGGTCGACTGCCAGTCCCTATCTGCCTTACGTATGGAATGCTTCCCATCTATTTTATATGTCCCTTATAACGAGAGACTGCGCTTCCTCTATGCTGAGGGCCCCTCTCTTAGCACCAATTCCCTCTTCCGATTTTTTAAATCTGTTTTTTTCTCTCTTTTATATCTTGCAAATACATCTGTAAATATTAGTAAATGCGCGTCATTTGTTTATTGCCCCTGTGCCCCCCTTTTATTATTTTAATCCTTTTATTGCCTTCGTTTTAACCTTACCACTTTTTGTACTTTAGGGCCTTGTACCCTTTGTAGCGGACTATACCCCTACAAGTGGAAATATTTAATCATAACTGTATATATATATATATATATATATATATATATATATATATATATATATATATATATATATATATATATATATATATATATATATATATATATATATATATATATATATATATATATATATATATATATATATATATATATATATATATATATATTATTATTATTTCAAGAAGGGTTGGTAACCATAACTTAAATCGTGTGATTGGTACGCCCGATCTCTCGAGCCTTTTCAAATAAAATCACATGCTCATTCATTCACTTTGTTCGGCTCATCGGAATCAGGTCTGTAATATTGAAATTGAAATATTTAGCTAAATATGCCCCCAAAGAATCTCGTTTTTAATACGTGATTCTTTCGCTCATTTATAGACCCTCCCAACTTCGTTGTAATCTATTTATATAATTATATATATTACCTATTTATTTAATCCATTTATGTATCCAAATTACAATCTATTTATGTATCCAATTTAATCCATACAATCTATTTATACATATCGATCTATATTAATATTTACCCAATCCATTTAACTATATAATCTATTTATCAATCCATATAAATATTTATCATACATTTATAATATTTACTCATTTAATATTCAACTATAATCTAATAATATTTGTCAATCATCATATGTGTACTCTAATTCTCATTAACTCGTGCAAAGTTAATTCAACCGCATAAAATTCAATCTAATCATAAACTATAATTTCACTTTTTAATCATAACTGTTCATTCCATAATATATATTTTTCGTATCTCTTTGTTTTAATACAGTATTCCCACAACGTTGCCGCCTCAGGCCTAAGGAGATTTCGTCTGCAAATTCGGACTTCCCGTTAGCGATTAACTTCATTCCCCTTGTATAACAAAAATATAGGTTTGGGGGTTTATTGTGACCAGAGCTATTTAGCATGTCGCCTCAATAATCATCCAAAACTATACCTTTTATGTCCTGCCGCTCAATAATCTTTTTAGATTTTAGCAGCGTACACCCTGCTCCAAATAATAATCTCTCCATGATACTGTATGGCCATTCAGTATTTTAGGCCTTCTCCAGATCGAAAAATAATTTGGCTTAGTGGCCTCGTGTCCAGAAGAAAGGTTAATTTAACATTTACCATCAACTTGCAGACGCAGGAGATTAGAAATATCGGATGGACACCGACCGGCGTAAAGTGATCTCTTTCCAGATTACGAAAAGCTAAAACAGTAGTCATTCGTCATGTATCTGGGAGGATTACATATATTCAGATCCTATTGAACAAAGCTAACAGAAAAGCCATACCTCACCCACCTAGGTGTCGAAGCAAGCATATGGGACATCGTCCGAACCACGGGTGGTGTCTGCGCATGAAGCGAGACCGGAATGCAACTCACTCAACGTCAACTTTGTTTTGAAGGAGTTTTCCTATCTGGAGGTAATAAATAAACATAAAGTGGCGCTGAGACATGATCCTGAAGGTGGCCAGGCCACAGATGGAAGGATCTTACATAGGGGATAACCTGGGTTAGGAGTATAAACATCAAAACTGAATCTGCCCCTGTGCAATTTCCCTTCACGTGGCTCAGGCCCCAGAGGGATTACAAGGACAAGGAACCGCATCCCCTAAGCTGTGAGCATTTAACAGCAAAGACCTTCCCGATCTGGGAGATAGGTCAGGCTGAAGCCGGTCCGTGCGGCCTATGGGCTCCTTCCGGTGGTGGGGAGAATTGGATTCATTCCCCACATTCCTATCCCATAAAGAAAAATAATATAATAGAAAGAAAAAGAGGACTAAGAGTTCTTCTCTTTCCGCAGCGTTCGACATTGACAGGCTCCCTCAGTTGGTGCGTACCGGTTGGTATCGCGACCGCGGTAAGTCATTAGTGCCACTGCCACCGCTTATACCATACAAATCGCTCGTGTAGACGTGCAGAGTCGAATTTACCCGAAGCGTGCATAAATTGCTCCAAGAGTGTATACGATAAGTCCCTATCGTGAATGACCAAGTGTGTCAATTGTCAAGGACCGCACCCCGCTTCTTTGAAACAAGGTGGTGCGTAGCTCCTGAAGAATGAGTTCCTGGCCATTCAGGCTACAGATAGTCTCTCATTTCGCTAAGCTAAGGACCTGGTCCTGGAAAGGCAGGTGCTGCCTGTAGCATCTTATGCTTCAATTTTAACAAAGGCACCCTATGGTCCTGGCTCCTCCAGGCCTACGAGTACGTTCGTTTTCGCGCCCATTTGAAACCCTTCTGCGGGTTCTACTCGCCCCAAGCGCTCCCCTGGTACAGCTGGTGGCACAAATGATTTACACCCAGCCTCGTCTAAAACCAGCCCCCCCTCCTTACCTCAGTGTGGCCGTTTCCCGTAAGGCGAAACGGCGCGCGCCTCCATCAAGTCCTTGGATTCAAGGTGGTAGTGAGGCCGTCTTCCAGGGTTACTAAAGCTACTTCTGGAAAGGAGGATAGCACCAAAACAGCTTCGGCTCCTACACCCCACCTAAGTCAGGGCAGGGTGGCTTGGAGATGGTTATTTTTTTTGTTTAAGGAAAACAAGACAGCCACCCACCCAATCCCAATGGATTATCACTGGCAACACTGATAAAACGTGGTCGCCCGAACAAGGTCACAAGGGCTGTGGAAAATAAGCAATAAAAACGAGGAAAAGCAAAGAAGTAAAAGAAAACAGCACAACACACACATACGCAGACGTAAATTACAGGCACACAACACACTCTTAAACAAGGGTGGCTGGGGCTATAAACAAATGACATGCACCAGCGGCACGGGAGGGTACAAGATAAACCAATAAATCAAAATACAAAAATGAATAGGGATAAAACACCACGCGATAAAAATGTAGGGGGAGAGGGCGACCGAAGAGAGTTCTCTATTAAAAGAAAGCGAAGTCGAGCAGGGGAGGTGACGCAAGAAAAGGTAGGGAAGCAAGAATTTCGAATAGAAGCAAGGAAGGGACAAACTACTAAGATGTAAGAAACAGACAACTCGCCACCGCAAAAGGGACAACCAGGGGCAACCCGGCTTCCACCCGAAACTAAGTAGCCATGGGTAAGTCGCGTGTGCCTAATTCGCAACCGGCAAAGCGCAACCTCCCAAGACCGGAGTCGCTGAGAGCTAGAGACCAGAGACGGACAGAAGGTTTAATAAGAGACAGCTTAGATGGGGGAAACGAATCCCACTCTCTCTGCCACAATCGAAATATATACACCTTAATTACGGGGTAGGAGTCCTCAAAGGGCAGAGGAGCGGGAACCGGGACCTCGAGGGCGGCCGAACGGGTTTGCCGATTGGCCTCCTCGTTGCCAACAGAACGCTATCCTATAAAGGGAGGCATTTTTAACCAGCCAGGAACGAATCCGTAAAACCAAAGGGTGGGTGGACAATATGGAATGAACCCTCTCCAAAGCAGGCATGGAATCGCTAAAAACAAAAAAATCCTAAGAATTGAGGGATAAAATCAAATTAAAAACCAAAAGAATGGTTGTCAACTCAACGGTAAAAACGGATGCTTACAAGAGAGAGAGCGGACCGAAGGGACTCCGTAGACACCCCAACACCGAGGTCCGACTTCGAGCCGTCAGTATAGATGGAACACTGGTGCTCATGAGAACACTCATGTCCAAGAAACGGGCACTATAATAGACGGGGGTCAGTAGACCCTTTTTCGAAACGCCAAAAAGCAGTACAGACCTCAGGAGGGCGAACGCTCCAACAAGGAGACGGCAGGAATGGGAGGGCCGACACCCCTAGAATATTCAGGGAGGTGAGATAGTCACCAACCCGGAGCCCCATAGGCCGGGGTAGAGATGGCCGCCGATCAAAAAAATACCGAAAAGGAAGGGGCAAAAGGGCACTCATGGTACTACTGAGCACGAAACAGGGATCGTAGGCACACCTGCAGCCGGTGATATCGCAAGGAAAGCATGCCACACTCCATAAAAAGGCTATGGATGGCGAGATGCGAAAGGCTTCACTACTAAGACGGACCCCAAGCGAACGAACAGTCAAGTAACTTCAAGGCCGAAAGAGACGCTGAAGAGTACACCTAGCAACCGTAGTCCAGCGGGGATTGAACCACGGCCGAATAAAGAGACTATAAGTTGTGCCCATCACCACTGCAAGTGGTGTGGTTTAAAACCTGAAGTAAATCCATAGCCTTCGAACAGAAAGCCCTAAAGAGGCGCAAATGGAGCACCCAAGTGAGCTTACTATGAAGAGTTAAACCCAAGAACTTAAAAACGGGGACATACTTAATCGCCGTACCATCCAAAAAGAGGAGAGGACGACCAGACCTCAAGACTCCGATAAAAATGCATAGCCTTTGTTTTGGTGACCGAAAAACGGAAACCCTTGGAGACAGCACGACCCGACACTGCATCAATTGCCAACTGTAAACGACGGGCAGCACAAGGCAAGCGGGGAGATGAACAAAACAACACCAAGTGATCCACAAAGAGAGAAGCCGAAACCCCCTCCGGGAGTGTGGACACCACACTATTAATAGAAACGGCAAAACATATCACACTTAAAACACACCCCTTGGGAACAACTTCCTCTTGAACCCGCCAATCTGAGAATGCATCCCCAACAGGGATCTTAAAATTACGGGACGATAAAGATTCTTCAATAAAAACCAGTAATAAACCCTCATACTCAAATCATATAAATGACGTAAAACACCATATCTCCAGGTAGTGTCGTAGGCCTTCTCAATATCGGAAAACATCGCCAACACCCGATGCCTGGAGGAAAAAGCCCGTAAAACGGAGTCTTCCAAACGGATAAAGTGGTCAAGATTACTACAACCGCTACGAAGACCGCACTGCAGTGGAGAGAGGAGCGAGTTGAACTATAAAAACCAAGCAAGGCGAAGTTGAACCATCCTCTCGAATAACTTACTGAGGCAGCTCGTAAGAGCAATCGCGATAGTGACTGGGTTTCAAGCCGTCCTTACCGGCCTTGAGAAAGGATAGAACAACCCCCACGCGCCAGGTGAAAGTTGTAGTGAATGCAATCGACACCAATAGAGGTGGAACCACAGTGAGACAAAGTACCCTGCAGCTCGTAAGACGGAAAAGAGAGCATTATAAGAGTAGGTGGCGCACGTGGTAAAATCTAAAAGCCGATACTCTATAGCGGCTTTATGATCGAGAAACCGTCGAGGATAGCTATCAGCGGTACTCACCAAAGCAAAATGGTCAGCGAGAGCATAGCTGACCAACTGGCCATCCGACACCATCGAGCCTCCGATATCCAGAGTAGGGATGGCATGACCAGCGTATCTTATTGATCCGCTTCCAAACCCGAGTCAACGACGTAGACGAAGATATGTGCCGGCGCCATGACTTACGGCGGGAACGACAGAGGGTCCTCTGGAGGATGGCACGAGCCAGGTTCTGGTCAACCATATTCGAGACGGTCGGATTCCGCCTATAACAGGAATAGGCCAACTGATAGGCAGAGATAGCCGACGCGCAATCTGTCAACAACCACGGGGCGGTAGAGCGCCCCTCGTGGAACAAAGCGCTCAGCAGCCTCAAAAATATGAGACCGCTGAATCAACGGTATCAAGGGAACCCAGGGCGGCATCACACTCACCGGGGTGCCATGAAGTGTCCGAAGAGCCCTTATCTTGCCCGCCTCGGAGGGATCCGCCGCATTTGCAAGAAGGCTCCCGTCTGAGAAACGGGTCACCTTCGGCTCTCTACCAATTACACAAGCTAAAGCTCTCCTCTGATGGATCATGTTGCCCTTGGCCAACATGCTGCCATCAGTGGAGCGAATAATGAGGAAGCGTTTGAATCCAGCGGGCTCGAAAACACCAGGTAACCTCTGAATGAGAGGGCCCGATGTCATCGAGGCTCCGCTATTCGCCCTTTTGGTCTTAGTCAGGGGCTGCGCACCCTTGGGGGCAGAGGAGCCAGATCTGCCGATCTTGGCTAGCTTGCTTACCGAAGCAGCAGACCCATCCGTCCCCGCAGGCCCCACGGATGGAGAGAAGCCCCCCCCCCCCGTCTTTTTTGGAGAGGGCGGGGAATGAACCCGCTTCTCTCCTCCGCCAGCAGGAGTCCCCAGGCCAGATGGGCACCACCCTCAGCCAGGTCCTTCTCTGAGATCGAGGTCCTGGCAGTCGCAGGGACATCGGTCGGAGGAGATCCCTCCCCTCCTTGTACTGCCTTGGAAACCCTAGCCGTTTGAGGACCTTGCATAGGGGCAGACTCGAGTTTGGTGTTTGGCGCCGAGCCCGGATTCGCTCCCATGGAAAGCCCTACCGTCTGAGGCTGGGTTGCCTCAAGGACCATAATCTATCTCAGGGCGGGGGGCTCCCAGTGCCCCCCCCCCGGACATCACAGATCCTGTTGAGGAGGAAAAGGCCTTGATCCCCGATAGGTTTAAAATTCTAGCCAGCAGGTCTTTTGAGGGAAGCGACCGAATGGGCCTGGCTTCCCTTTCCCCCTTAAGGGGGTTTGCCCTACCGAGCCGCTTCAATGGGGAGCGGTCAGCTATGGGCTGCCTGCTATCTTTCTTGGCAGTCTCCTTGGAAAGTAAAGGGGGGAATGCGGCTGGGAAGAGGGAGGTGCCCAAAAGCACCTCCAGAGAAGGTGGTGAGGCCGGAGTCACCTACACCCGTAGGCGAAGGAGAGGAGTAAGCCTCCTCTCCAGTTAGAGAAACTTGGATGGTCCCCTGCGCAAGCACATGGGGGGGACCTCCATTTTATCTGTGGAGCTGCCCGAGGGTGGCTCCGATGATGGACAAGGGGAAATTGAGGGAAGAAATTAGTTTTTTCATCATTGAGCATGGTGACCTTAGATTTATACGCTCATCACCCCTCGCAGTAGCCCGCCCTGCAAGGGGTGCGTACAGGCCTGGCGGAGCCAGGTGCTGCCATTCAGGACAACCCCTCCGGCCTGGTAGCCTGGCAGTCCCTCGGCATGGCGGCTCCACCTTGGACATGGCCTAAAAAAAAAATAGATGGTGTAGTGAGAAGGAAAGGGGATGTGAAGAAGGTATGGGTGGGGATGAAGCAGGTTGTTAAAAACCCACCATCCCGAACCGGAGCTAGGGGGAAGGGAACATTGTTCCCTCCCTCCTCAGCCCCGATCCGGGACGGTTGGCTGAGAAGGTCAGCATCTACCCTGTCAAATTAGAAGTTGTGTGAAAAGCGACGAAATAGGGGAGAAATAAAGGCTGTCTGAAAGAAGGAGAAGAGGGTAAGCTGGGGTCGGACGGGGTGCTGAGTCCCGTCAGCACGACGGCCAGGATGGCAAATTGCCGCGCCCCTTACGGGGCCAGTGTGAGGGAAAACCAACCATAGATGGCATGCAGTGAATGGTTCTTCCAAGACAATATTATTGTACCTTATAGGCATGATGGTCATCCATCCACACAACGTAGTTTTTTCATTACTGAGTTTCATTTCTTAATAATTATCGTGGAATAATCTGGTACAAGACCTTTCATATATTGCAGAATGCATTCCTTGTCATGTCACAACAGAAGAATGATTCATCCCTTAGATCTGTATGGTTTATCATTTTTGCACTTCCTTCACTTTAGTTCATGTCTTAGTTTCCGATCACAGTACGATGCTTTTTCATGCTCAATTGTTATGCTTCTTAGATATGTTGAGGAGATTAAGTGCATTATTATGACTTGTAAATATCACCAATAACAATGAATAAAATTGTCATGCCACAAATAACAAGGAATACAGTATGATTACAGAAAGACACTGAACTACTTCACAAATACCATTTATTTGTACAATTATTACAATTATGAACAAACAGATCAAAATCTGAATTTACAGAGGTTGTACAGAGCTCTAAAAGAGCATAACTCAAACCTTTAACTTGGAGAGCTCCTGTACTAAATAAAGTCTAATATAAAATAAACTAACGATTCATTTTGAAATAATCCACATTATATTTTCCTTAACAGATATTAAAGCTTTAATTAAAGAAGTGGTCAACTCACCAATTCATTGTTCTACATTTTAAAAGCATCATTTTAGGTTTAAAAATCTATCCATAAAGAAGGTGCTGCGTGTTATAGCAACAGACAAAAATATCTTGTGACTGTAACAGAATAAGATGGAGTAAATATTCAAATAGGTTATCAGTCACTAAAAGCCTCTTTGGTTTGAAGATGAGAAAATATGGCTATGATCAATGTCCAAAAAAAATTGGTACCAATCTTCAAAGACTTTTCTGTCTTTTTCTAAGCTACCAGTGGAGTAATTTTGAAGTCTTATATAGATCATGCATACTATTGTTCATGGGCTTTGAGTGAAAATGCCCAATTACAGTGAAATTAAGGCACATTGAGTGTGCTTTGTTGCTGAATGGAGTCTTAACTTGGGTTGCCTTTGTAGCAACGGTGATGATACTCATGGTTCAGATGCTACATTAAACTGTAGGTCCCACTAAGAAATAAAGGCATTTAAATCATTGCAGATCAGGGGTAAAACCCTTAACTCTTTTTTTGTTCTAAAATATTTCAATGATCTCCATTTCCTTTGTTATTTCTTTTCAGCTTTCATTATCCACTACATTGGTAGCAAAAAAATTAAAAGTTTCAACAAAAAACACTTGTCTACAAAAGGAGGAGGTGGGGGGGCATGCTTCAATGCCACAAAAAATACTCTCGCTCACCTCAATATAGCCCAATTGAGATGAAATTTTGTAGAGCACTTTTTTTTTATATTTTAGAAGATGATTAAGCATCGATAGCAAGTTGAAAAATAGGGGGCACCGTACTACACACCCCAGCCAACCTGGCAAGCCTCCAGTAGACCAAACGGGGTACCTCCTGAAACATAACTTTCTGTTCATCTCATATGCATACTAGAACCACGTGGAACACATAGAAGACCTCCCCCCAGACCAACTTCCCATTTTAACATTCCAAGTCACCCACCCTTGATCTTCAGCCTTCAAAACCACATACATAAACTGCTCGAAAGCAAACTATACCACAAACAAAGAAGTTACAGAACTTCTCCAAAAAAACTACCAAACATTGGACAAAGCACTGCACCAGATCGCCAACACAATCAACTAAGCAAGCAAAAAATTCATTCCTCCAAGCCACAGATCTTACAACCCCAACTTCACACAAGAAATAGCAGACTTTCTAGAAAAAAAAAATAGAGAACCCAAACAATTCAACCAACCTAATGTCAAAACAACAATCTGAAAACTGGAACAAATATATAAGTATAATAAACCACATGACAAAGTTTACACAATGCTGGAGAAACCTAAAGAAGCTTCACATACTACACACAACCCAGGCTCCCACACACGAGTCACTAGTAACCTGAAACAATCAAAACCTAAACAACCATGCATCATCCTCATGAAAGACTATTCTAACATTTGATTCATCCCCACACACACACAAATTTAAAGGAAAAAAACAACAACAAAAAAGCAGCCATCTCCATTCACCAAAGATACTGTATGTGCTCTAAGCTTAAATCATACTGATACTCAAGCCAGGCAAACCCTCAACAAGACAACAAAACTCATACTGACCCATTTCACTATAGTGGACACCATCAAAGACACTTGAAAAACTACTTCACAAGAAGAAATCCAAATATCCCTCTATCACAAACACAATACTTTCTGAAAAGACAAACAACTCAATCACCGTCCTTGCCAATGACAAAGAAATGGGTAACAAACTTAATCTCTAGAGTCAGAGAAGGCCAAGTGACATTCAACACAAATAATGCAACTGACCATTTCACAATGACATCTCCCAAGGAGCCATACTCTCACCCCCTACTTTTCAACTTGTCATACGATATCACATAACCACAATCAATCATCAAAACCAACACCTATGTGGATGACATCTCAATCCCTGCACAACACCTATCAGTCTTTACAGCAAGCAGATCACTCCAACAACATCAGCGCCCAAAACATGAATAAATCTCACCACATCACAAACATGTACTACAACCAACTTATCACACTGAAAACACCAAACACCTCCTTGACTGCTCTAACCTCACACATATATTCAACATGCACATCATCTCTGATATCAAGGACCTTTCCTGGGGGTTGTCCATGTTGCAGGCGAGGTAGTGAGGCTGGAAAGTAAAAGTAAAGTACTTTATCTCATCTTTCTGCACAGATATTTCATTACAAACTTTGTGCAGATGTCCTCATTGGTTTTCAAATTAGATTTTAAGGAAAAATATCCGCAATCTCTCTGTTTTAAACAGATACCACTGGCCCTTTACTCACACATCAAATATACCACCACCCTCCCTCGACGATCCACACACAGTTCACACATTTATGCAATTAACCAGCATGACTGGACAAGGTTTGCAGTAGCCCTTCCCATTACAATCATTGCATTATAGTTCTTGTAGTATAAAACCTTTCAGGTGCATGCTTTCCCAAAAGCAGCCCCCAATGACAAATTACATTTGCACAAAAAACAAAAAAAAATGCACAAGTCTCAAAAGCCTATAATAAGGCAAAGTAAAAATGATCTGTCCAAGACTCATTTCAGACTTCATATGTACCATTTTTTATGTTTTGCACATATTCCATAGTTTTCAAAAATGCATAAAAAAAAAAATCGGACTATTCACTGTGAAATTCCATAATGAAAAGAGAAATTGCATCTTCAGAAATATGACCAGTATTCCAGTATATAAGTTACTCTAATGTTTCTTGAACACATATACCAAAATGAAAATGAGCCAGCAGATTCAAAATCCTTTGCTACATTGTGCGAAGAAATTACTTTGTCCTAAAAAATTTAATTGGCAATGAAACTAGAATTCAGCTGTCTTTGGAAGGGAAAATCAAATGTTTAATTGATTTCCAGTCTCCACTATGACGTGTAAAAATGTGATTCTTCAGATTTCCTTTCAGGGCAGTTCGAAAAGGACAGTACAAGCATTGGAAGGGTTTTTCTCCAGTATGGATCCGCTCATGGGCAAGCTGATTGGTTCGGTGACTGAATACTCGTCCACAGAAGGAACATGTATAATCCCTTCTCAGTGTGCTGCCAACTTCTGTATGGTTGGAAGCTGCTATTCGTGGTGACCTACCCATAACCCCAGGTGCAGGTAACTGTAAGAAGGGGTCCTGAAGTAACATTTTAGGAGACTCAATGGGAAGTAAATTGTTTGATTCATCTTGCAGCTGAGTAGGTGTACAAATCTGAAAATATTGACATTTTAATTTCTCAAGTCTTCAGAAAGGGACCCGAAACTTGACATTAGAAATTGAAGAAAAATATAGAAAAATATCAGACTAGAAAGATTATTTCAAATTTTTGTGAACAAGATAATTATAAAAAAAGAAGTGATTACATAGATACAATGGCATATTCACACAGGAGGAAAATGAAGAGTAGGACACAGAAGACAGTGAAAAAACTCTTCCCAAATAGCCTGGAATATACAGCTATTCCATTGGACAAATAAACCTTCAGGGCCTATTTTGAAGGAGCTTTCAGGGACTTCAACAATTTTTTTTTTATAGCCCATCCGGCAACTGCGTATTAGGGCAAAAGTCATCATAATCAGATCACAGCCTACTAATAGGCTAGATTTGTTTTAAAAATAATAAAATAACAAGGAAGAAAAAGGAAGAAAAAAAGGCTACACAGGCAAGGAAGAAAAAAAGGCTACACAGGCAAGGAAGAAAAAAAGGCTACACAGGCAAGGAAGAAAAAAAAGGCTACACAGGCTAAACAAAAATTAAAAGGAAAGAAAGCAAAATGGAAACGGCAAGAAGTACGCTCAGCATTGGGGGCAAGCCCACATGCCCCCAGTGTAGGAACAAGCGACCTACAAAAATCAGTCAAATAAAGTGGAGGAGGCAAAAGTTGTGTAATCCACAAGTCTGTGTGCACGAACCAGTCCTGAGTACAAGGGACAAGCTGTAGCAACCCCACTGGTACAGGGACAGGTAACATATGCAAAGATCACTTAGACTGGGACATTCAGCAACAATGTGCCTTTAAGTCTGGGGAACAACACAGTAATCCCAATAAGGCGCAGGTGAGCACTCCATCAAATAGTGCTGTAGCCCACAAGTGTCAGCATGGAAATCGACACACTCTCAGGACTTGGAGCCATCCATATACACTGACACAGATCCAGCATGACTGGAAGTATGCTCCAAGAAGACTGAAAACAATACTCCCGCTGCTATGGAAGCTTTTGGAGAAGAGTGGTGACAAAGAGTCTAAGGTGGTACCCTCGTGGGTAATACCCTGGGCAGAACCAGAAGCACCACTGGCCCAAGAGCTACACTGAGCTCTCAAAGGAGTTTCCTAGCCATGAACCCAAAGAGCTTAGGGTATGACTGGCATCTCTCAACGATGGGGATTGCACAGAAGTAATGGAAAATAAAGGCATCAACACTTCAGATTAAGTGTTTTAAGTTTCATCATTGTCAAATCTTGCTTTGTTCTAGTGTATTTGCTTACTAAGCAATGCTGTGAATGACCATTTCTTATTTAGATTGTCTTCTGTGTTGGGGGACTTGCCGATGTCTGCTGGAAAAAAGTTTGGTATCCATTTTGTGTCATTAGTGTAGTAGTTGCTGACCAGTAATCTTTGTATGAGGATGTCTATTGGTGTAAAAAGCTTTACTGATGTCTATTGAAGCCCTGACTGTGCATTGTGGGGGATGGGTTTGGTTAAAGCATTCTAATATATGCTGATAAGGTAGTTAATAGTATGTTTGTGGAGTGTTATTTTCAAAAGCCATGTTGGATTTGAGAGGGGTGTTATTTGCTTTATTTGTTTGAGGATGTATTTTGAGCATTTTTTAGATGGTTGAGAGAAGAGAGATCAATCTGAAGGAGGTGAGGAGCTTTATTTGGTTTGAAGATGAGGATGATATGTACATGCTTCCAGGATGAGTTAAAGACATTATTGCCGATATAGCTGTATTGCCAGTTGTTTTAGGGGCATGTGTGCGATGTGGTCTGGGCATTCAGCTTGCGAGTTTATGTGAAGTTTGCATAGGTGTTTGAGGGTTTTCCTCTTTGTTGCAGCTGGTGGGTAGTTGGCCCATTTTGGAATAGTGAGTGATTATGAGCTGGTTGTATTACTTGGTTAGGCTTGGTATTTTGTTCTCTGGTGAAGAGATTCATATGAGGAGGTTGGTTGGGTTGTAGTATAAATTTATTTAATATATATCAGAGTAGGAACTGTTTATTTATAAATGGATTGCTTTTAGATAGTGTTTCCAGTTTTCTTGTTGTTTAGTGTAGATGAGAGTAGTGATTTGCCTGTTGAGGTTATGGATTTGTTTAAGTTGTTGTGCTGTGGGTGTTTTGTATGTCTGTTTTTCTTTTATCAGGTTGTCAATTGCCAGTGTGAAGTTTGGAGTGAATTGCTTTCTGTCCTTGAGGGAAATATTTATCGCTTGCCTGGTGGATTGTGTGAAGAGGTGTCAAAGTGTCTGGTAGTAAAAAGGGACTTGCTTAAGTGTGAAGTTGGATAAGGTGTTTTCTAATAGGAATTCAGCCCACTTGGCTCTTTTGTAGTTGGTGTATATTATTTTGTTAGAGCTATGAATAGGTGGGGTCAGTTGAAATATAATGAAGATTGGTAGGTAGTGGATTGAAGTTCATGGAAGGTTTGCCAGGTGGTTCTAGTATGGAGGTGAAGAGAGCAGTTATGTATGGGAAAGTGGGGTCGTGCATGCAATGTAGGAGTATATTATGGTTGGTTTCTATTGCTCAGTATGTTTAATGAGTGAAGTTGTTCGATGATTGTGGTACCCCTAGGTCTGTTTTCTTCTGAGGTTAGTTATGGATGTTGATGGTGCTTGAAGTCTCCTTTAAAAAGTTAGGGAGCTGTGAGAGTTGCAACTGATTGGCAAAAAGCATGCAGTATAGTGTTGGAGAAGAACTAGGCAGGACATAGATGTCATGTTGTATGTCAGTTTGTTGACCTGATGGCAACTGATTGGGAGTTTAGTAGTGTGGTCATTTTGTAGGGATGTTTTTGTGTCTGGTGGTGTTGTAGAGTAGGTTGTCTTTATGTATCAATGTGTGGTTTGCCGGGTGTACATGTCTTAGTGTAACGAAGTTGTGGAAACTTTTTAATTGGGATACTCGGATTAGGTAGGCCAATGCTGGTGTTGTATTCAGTATTTTTTGTAATTCCTGCAGCTTGTTTTGTATGGCAATAGTGGTGAATTGGACAATGTTGGAGGAAAAGGATTTCAAGACTGAAAACGCAACCTTAAAAGACAATTACTGGCAGAAAAATGCTCCCAACCTATAAAGATATTAGTTATATATACAAGGGGCAGTCAGTAAGTTTTGCAATTCAGATATAAGGAAACGAGATGAGGAAAAGTGTTTTATTATTTTTCAATATAACTACCCTAGACTTCAATGCACTTGCGCCACTTGTCCCCGAGGCTTTGAATTCCCGACAACCAGAAATCTCCTGACTGCTGTTCAATCCACTCCTGAACGGCGAGCTGGACATCTTCATCGTCCCCAAACCAGCATCCACGTAGTGCAGCCTTGAGCTGGCGGAATAAAAAGTAGTCGCTAGGGGCCAGATTTGGACTGTAGGAGGGATGGTTGAGCTCCTCAAATCTGCACTCGCGCAGGGCAGCTTGTGCAACTCTGGCCTTGTGGACAGGGGCATTGTCATGGAGGAGCAGGACACTGTGTGTCAACTTGCCACGCCGCTTCTGATGGATGCACTTCTTCAACCCAGCCAGTTCCTCGGCATAATATTGGCCTGTGATGGTCCTTCCACAAGGCGCATAGTCCACCATCAACACTTCCTCAGAATCCTAGAAGATGGTGGCCATGATCTTCCCGGCTGAGGGTTGGGTCTGGAACTTGATGGGGGTCGGAGAGCCCCTGTGCTTCCAGGCCATGCTTTCGAGCTTGGTCTCGGGATCCCAGTGATGGACCCACGTTTAATCACCTGTCACTATGCGTGACTCGCATCCCGCCGGGTCTTGGTTGTACAGGAGCAGCAGCTCCTCCGAACTTTGACGACGTTGAAGTTGATCATGGGGCGTGAGGTTTCTAGGGACCCAACGGGCAGAGACCTTGGTCATGGCCAAATTGTTGTGGATGATGTTGATAACACTTCCATGTGATATTCCAAGTTCTCGCTTGATTTCTTCGACCTTCACCCGTCGATTTTCGAGGATCATCCTCTACACATGGGCCACATTGTCTTCGTTGGTAACGTCTGACGGGCATCATCTTCAAGGGACTCACAACCATAGCGGAACTCCCTATTCCAGCGAGCAATGGTTGCATAGGAAGGGGCGGTGTTGGTGTACACTGCAACCATGTGTTCATGGATCTCTTTTGCATTCTTGCCTTCCTTGGTCAAAGATTTGATCACTGTGCGGTGCTCAACCTTCTTCATTGTTGATAACTTTGTGACTGATGATCTGCGATCAGCTACTGCTTCTTAAATAGACGAGGCAGGAGCGTGCGGCTGCAGGTTCTGACTTGTCATAACTTGTCCTAACACCCCTACAAACAGCCATCCCCCTTCCTGTTTTCCCCTACCGATTTACAAAACTTATTGACCGCTCCTCATACTTAGCAATGCTAAAGAAAGTTATATACATGGTGTCAGGAAATGATTACCCCCTCTCCCCCAATCCTGTAAAGCAAAAACTAGAAAGAGATAAAAACTTGAATAGCGTTAAAGTCTGAATAAAAACCATTGTATTATATTTCTGTCATTTTAATTCTTACCATTTTCCACACACCCCCAAAAATGATATCAATCAAGTTTGTTTTTATATATATACATACTAGCATAGGTACCAGATGTTGCCTGGGATAAAAAGTTCTGCTGCAAATAAATATACATATTGTTTTAAATTCTTATATTGTGTCACAAAAATATATTTACTTGCTGATTAGTATTATTATTTGTGGAGTGAAGGCAGATTAGGAGAGTTGCAGTTTACATGCATGTCTAAATGGCCTTAGTTATGAGTGAGCAATATTGTGGCCCAGGAACAGATGACTGTCTTATAGATACAGATTTCTTTCAGTTTCTTCTGAGAGGAGGAAGTAATAATTTCCTTACACCCTTTACATGTAAAAAAAAGGAAGCAAACTTACATTGGATGTATCTTCAGTGAACTCTGTTCGATTTGGAATACGCCGAAATGAGTTAGCTGCCTCATCATTATTGCTTAAACTTTCTTTTGCAGAAGTGAAAGGAGGTTCATCATTTAAAGTAGATTCATAGCCACAAGGTACTAATTCAGGTTCAGCTTTAATAATAGTTGTATAAGTGTCACTGACTTTAAAATTAGGTAAACTATCTGCATTGGCTAAAACATGGTCATTAATATCCTTATGTGAGAGAATCGTATTTTTATTATTAACACACTTTGTAGTTTGGTGAACAGAATTTCCAATATTGGATATTTTCTGAATGGTTCTTTCATTGCAATCACTTTCAAACATGGAATCATGAGAATTGTCCAAGCTACTTTTTTCAGTTATTTCATTATTAATATAAGATTTTGTTTCATTCTTATCAAAAGTTGAATATGTATCATCGGAAATGGCTAACCCTTTTATTTGTAAACTTTCCGCAGCACTAATTAGTGATGGAAGTTCTATTTGTCTAACACTCACCTCACCAGCATACATGTAATCCAGTAAAAATTCAAGGTCTTTACAGGCCATATCTTTCAATACAATGACAGGGTTTGGGCAAGAAGTCTGATTGAAGATTGAACTAAAATATTCACTACATGTTGACAAAACTAGCCTATGAACTTGATAAAATCTTCCGTGACAGGCTAGTGTGGCATCTGTATAAATAGTCTGAAAAATAACAGAAAGACATTAAAAATGGAAAAATATAAAAGATAGCAGAATTGATCAAATACAATTCATTATTAAATGGCTAAAGACATAAAACTACCTTTTTTCGTAGTTCACTAATTTGATGAGAAAAAACTGTCTGATGATTATTCCATTTCAATGATAATACTTCCATTTTTGTTGAAAGTGTAAAAACTTGAAAGAGTCAAACCATATTCTGCAAAAGTCATAAATTTTAAGGCATGAAAAAGTAAGAAAGTAAAACATAGCTAAATCAATATTGAATTATTTACAAAGAGACTAAATAAACAACCTACATTTTCTGATAACTAGTATTTACGATTTATAGTTATTGAAAGAGCAGCAACAGGAAGGGTATAAAATTAATGAAATCTAAAATTGTAACTCAAGGTATTTGGGGGGCATGTCTAGTGCAAAAAAAAAATCCACTAATAAAATGCTTGTAAATAATTTCTAAAGCTACCAATGACACAAAACATTGTAAAATAAGTGGCAATAAGGGCAGAATGAAGCTACAAACTAATTTCAGCAAGACTGATCCAATAGTTAAAAGTTCACCATGGGAAAATATAAACTTTGAACCAATAGTAATAAAGATGCGACATATTTTGGGTATCTTTGTTAATATCTAGCCTTAAAATGTATCAGAGTGCATGAATTTATTCACACAAATTTCTTTTAATAAAAAAGTATAGAATTTTGCTTATTGACAAATCTCTGGGATGTGCTGTATGACACCAATTGCAACCTAGCCTGAGAAAGAAATCTTACAAAACAAAAGAATTGGACTTGCATTCATTAGAATGGAAGACAAGATGTAAATTAATGCACCTTTATAAAATCTGGAAAACTTTTCACAAAGTTTCCTAAAATGAAATATTTCAATTTATTGGATCATAAAAAATTTTAAGAGAGTTTCTAGAAGGTGGACTTTCTTAATTTAAAGTATAATAGAAATGAGGCCATTTTATGAAGAAAGTTTTAAAGATCTGTCAAGAAAGTAGTGAAGCTAAGGAAAGTGAAAATATGCAGAAGCAGCCACAGAGCCTCCTGCAGGCACTAAGAGTGAAGGAGCAAACTGCTGGTGTTGGGGCAGAGAAGATGCACAAGCCTTAAGATAAGGAAAATAATGATGGGGGCATAGGAAGGGAAAAAGGGTGGGAAGGATGCAAGTTATAACAAACCACCCCAAGTGGAGCTAAAAGGGAGGGATAAACCAGCTACAAACCCACAATTTTTTTTTATTATTTTCACCCACCGAGTGACTGCCTACTTGGCCATACATAGTAGAGGTGTACCAAAGCTTTGGCTGATTGCATAGTTTTTTACTTTACTCATACACTAGTATACCAACTTAACAAGCTACTGTCGAACCCAGTATTAATTCAATAAATGTTAATGCTATTAGCTACATTTTTCAACATGTTTTAACTTATTGACTTTAATGTTTCAGATTAGATACTATCTTGAAATCTTGGTGAAAGAAAAATGCCTAAAGAAAGTAGGAACTTAATATGGGACTCCTTCAACATTAGTGAGAAGATGTGAGCAAAGCAGTTTGTATATTATGTAAGAAGATTCTCTCATGAGGTAGCTGAGAACCACACAAAATGACAACTAATATTCATAATCATCTCAAAAAAGTGCATAATATTGTTTACAATAGGATTGTTATTGCAAGTAAAACTGCTAAAACTACATCTTCAAAAGAAGAACTAGCTCAACAAACTTTGACAATTACACAGTTCTGCAAAACTACTTCAAAGAGCAGCTCTGAAACTAAAAAAGGATCATGTGATGATTCTGAGCAAGATTATAGCCATAAAGAAGAAAAAAACTCACACATATCACTACCAGCGCCAGGGACTTTAACAAGACAGGTAAGTCTAAGCTTTATTAGATATGGGTTAAAAAAAAAAACTCAAACACAAAAAGTGACTAATATTAATTTCAATTAACCTGTATTTTTTATTATTGTAGAATATTGTTGATAACTTGTATGTTTTCAGAACTAAAAAGTAAAAATAGTTTTAACTTTTTAATACAAAGGTGCACTGCACCTCATGATCCCCACTCCATGCCAGTTCAAGTACTTACACCTCAAATAACAAGTGATCCTTTTCTAAGTATGTTTTTAGAACTAAAGATGTACTTTTATTTTGTTTGGGGCATCGTTAAAGGAAATTCTGATGAGAAAAGAGGAATGTCCACTAGACCACCCTAAGGCACAAAGTATTACAAAATGCATTGCTAAAACGATCTGCTTAGATCTTCAGCCATACTCTATTGTCGAGGATGTAGGCTTTCAATGGTCTGTAAGGCAGTTGGCTCCAAACTATAAAATGCCTTCGCAAAAACACTTTTCTACTAATGTTGTTCCTCTTATGTACAAAACTGTTAAAGCTAAAGTAAGGTATGAATTAGAGCAAGTAGACTTCATCAGTCTAACTAGATATGGTTGGACATGCCAAAACAATCACCAATCATTCTCCAGTTTGACTGCTAGATTTTTGACACCTGACTATAAAATCAAAAATCTCATCTTACAAGTGACTTACTTTCCTGATGTTTATACAGGTAGAAATATCTGCAAGTTTTTAAAAGATTCATTGCAAACATGGGAAATCCCACAAGAAAAAATACACATGATCTTGACAGATAATGCAGCTAATGTTCTGGCAGGTATTAGAGTTAGAGCTGGCAGATAATAAACATTTGCCTTGTGCAATACACACAATGCTCTTCAAAGAAAAAAGGGCAATAAATGATATTTCAAGCATTACCAGGTTACTTCAACCACTCTACAAGTGGATTTGCAAATTTAAAGAAATACAGAAACAACTAAATCTGCCAGAACATGTCATTATTCAGGATGTTTCTACTAAGTGAACTCAACATACTACGTGCTTGAAAGATTTTTGAGCAAAAATTATAAATCTGAGTGCTCCAACAGAAAATCAGTGGCAACTTGCTGAAATGCTAGTCTGCATAAAGCTATGAAGGATGAGTGCAGACAGTGCATGTGTATCTCAAATCATACCTTTCATATATTCTATGAAAAAGTTTCTTGAATATGCATATGAAACAGCAACAGAAATAAAAACTATTGTTGAAGAACTCAAAACAGAATTCCTGAAACATTTTGAGAAATATAAGGGAAATGATAGTCTTCAAATTGCAATGATTTTTGATCCTCATTTCAAGCTAAAATTTGTTAATGAGAATAATAGAACCATAATGAAAGAGTTTCTCCTTGCAGAATACTTTTCACTTCCATTTAGTTTCACAATTACAATCACAAGAAACTCTAGCAATTAGAAATGATTCAAAGGAAAGTTATGAAACAATAAATACAGATTCAGACTCAGAAAGATCACCTGTGGTGTAAGATTCTGATGCTTCACCAGCTAAAAAAATCAAGTTAAAATTGATGGACATAGTTACTCATATATACAGCTTCTTCCAAAAGAGTGGCTTGGAAGAATCTGAAGAGGGTGAAACCACAGCAAAGTAAAGATTCCGAAAAAGGAAACAATCATCTAAAACTTCAAAGACTGAAATCATAAGAAAATGGTAAGAACTAGGAACATAACTATGGTTATTATGTAGTGGTTATTAGGTGTTCATTACCTGATATACAATACTTCAATGTTACAGTTTACTTTAGTCAAATAACCTTGCATAAATTCAATCATCCAAAAATTAAGTTCCTAAATTGCATCCCATAAATCACACCTATGGAAATTGGCTAAGTTTGGTAGGAAAATTCTCAATCCACCTCCCTGATCAGTCACGAGTGAAAGGTTATTCATTATTCAGCACAACAGGGGGCATTTACAAAGTGAAGCAAGGCAGACTGCTTGCCGAACATGGAGAGCAGATTGTTTTTTTTTTAATTATAATTTAAAAAGTAACATTATGTAATATCTTAACATTCCATTGTTTAGATATCCATAGTATAATATCATGTATAATTGCATTTAATAAGAACATAAGAAAAGAAGGAGACTGCAAAAGACCATTCATGGCCTACACTTGGCAGCTCCTGTTCCAGTCAACACACAAAAGATTTCTTACCAGAGAAAAGTCATCAACATTGTCACCCTTTACAGGAGTTTGTCAGATCTAATCTACAATATACATAAAATGCATCCAGAGGATTATGTCCATTCATGCAACCGCAAAATATAATCTCCCCACTCCTTAGAAAAATATATACATATGTACATAAAAAAAAGTCAGTCCCATCTAGCAGCTTCATCCATATATTTATCTAATCTATTCTTAAAACTACCCAGAGAGGAGGCTTCTATCACATGTCTAGTGAGCCTATTCCATTCATCTACCCCACGATTTGTAAACCAATACCTCCCAATCTCCTTCCTAAACCTATACTTATCAAGCTTAAACCCATTGCTACGTGTCCTGTCATGTTCACTAAGTATAAGAACCTTACCCAGATCCCCTTTATTATATCCTTTTACCCATTTGAAGACTTCAATCGATTCCCCTCTGACTCTTCTCTTTTCCAATGTATGTAGATTTAGTTTTCTGAGCCTTTCTCTGCACAGACTCAAGCAAATCAATATCCTTCCTATAATATGGTGACCAAAATTGTACTGCATAGTCTAGATGAGGCCTAACTAGCGCCAGATACAGTTTTAGAATGACTTCAGCACTCTTATTGCTTACACTCCTCCTAATGAATCCCAATATCCTATTAGCTTTATTCTTAGCATTTAGGCATTGCTTTCTAAGACGAAGGTCTGAACTTACCAAAATACCCAAGTCCCTCTCACAATCGGTCCTCCCTAAAATTCTCCCATTTAATTTATAACTATTCAATGGATTATTTCTACCTATACTAAGTACACTACATTTGTCTATGTTAAACTTCATTTGCCATTTCTCGGCTCAATTGGACAGAATGGTCAATTCCTCCTGCATTACAACAGCATCAGAATCAGCCCTAATGGCCCTACCTAGCTTAGTATCATCAGCAAATTTACTCAGGTCACTACTTATACCTATGTCAAGATCATTAATATAAATTAAGAATAGCAAGGAACCCAAAACAGATCCTTGCGGAACTCCCCTGTAACACACCCCCACTCAGATTTAACTCCATCTATACTTCACATTTTTTTCAAACATCTTATATTTTTTAGGTTAGTTCAGTCTTATCACTTTAACAGTAATGTATTAATTCTTTAATAGTAATAATTGTATTAATTTCTCGTTAGCTATAATTAGCACACAGAGGAATAATTTTTAGTTGCACTTACATTTCATTGTTTTTAATGAAATACTTTTTTGTAATTTGTATACAGTGTTTTGAATGATGAATGAGTATTTGAGTAAAAATGCCTTTTCTTACTCTTTCATTACAGTCTGAAAAATTATGATGGACGGACAGAGAGACGCAAGTGGTGACAACAGCCTGTAGCCTTAATTAGGCCAAAACCAAACGAGACTGTAGCTCATAAGTCATAATTATATGATTTTTTGTTATAAAACTCAATATCTTGATATATATACAAGAAAAACATCAGTCTTTCTTTTCAAAATTGTTAATTATTAAAAAAAAAAATATCATATTCCAATTTTTAAGCGCCTCAAATTATAAATTAAAAACCAAAACTCCAGCAAAAGTCAACTTCATGCTTTGGCAAAAATCCTCCTTAGCTTCAGCCGAAATGCTGGAGAGATTTAAGATGAGAAGAAGTGGATGTCCTTCCAGCCAAGCATGGAATGTTTTTTCAAGAAGGTAGAGAGGCCTGCAATAGATCCCAATACCTTGTATCTCATATGCCTCTAGCACCTTCTGCAGGTTCTGCCTCTCCAAACTCCTCACCTATAGAGTTAGGCTTGCAGGCTTAGGTTCAGTTCAGTTCAATTTTGAGGTATTGACTTTGCATCGGCAATTCTTTTGTACTTATTTAATTTTTTCATTCCATTTTAAGGAAATTGTATCACTTTTTATTTAATTATGAGCATATTAAAACTAACCGGTGCCCTCCTGATCATTGTGACTTCCAAGCATGAAAGCCTTAGGTATCAGTTTTCATCCCTTTTTTTTCTGGGTTTCGTTGTTTGCAGTTAAAATATGTTAGGTTGCTGGCATTTTTGTTTTAGGCGCCTTTGTCGACTTTTCCACATCATATATACTGTTTCTTCCTGTAAATTATACTGTTTGTAGTTAAAATATGTTAGGTTGTTGGCATTTTTGTTTTAAGTGCCTTTATCGACTTTTCCACATCATATATACTGTTTCTTTTTTTAATTCTAGATTTTCTTTAGCAAATAGTATTTTGCCAATCTTTTCCTGGTTTGTGCTGTTTAATGAGTCTTGTATTTTAAGGTATTTCCTTTCATTTTTGAGAGCATTATATTCTAGGAGGAAGTGACTGAGGTTTCTTCTTTTTCCCCACACATCTCACATTCCTCACAACTATTCTGCAATTTATTTCTACCATTCAATGGTAGACAATTTGTCCTAGCTCTATAGTCTATTATTAATGATGGTCTATTGTCATAAATTGTCTCTTCTTTTATTTCTTTGTATATATATAATGAATTTTTATTTGAAGGTCTCTTATCCATAATTGCAAATCCCATTCTTTGAATGTTTTTGTAATATCTTCATATTTAATTATTTTTATCATTTCTAAATTAATTCCTAACTCCTTTATATGATTTTTAATATTATTTATCCATTTGTTTCTATTATCCTTAAAAATTATATCAAGAATTCTTTGCATTAGATCATTCTTACCCTCATTAATATTTTTTATACATCTTATTTGTCCCTCAAATATTCGTCTCTTCATCAAGGATGCTCCGATTCCTCCTCTTAAAATACCATTTGCAGCATATCTTGGTGCATCTACTATCTGTCGAAATACCCTATTTTCAACAATCTGCAACTTATTAATTTCATTTTTTGTCATATTATGTTTGTCCCAGGCAGTATTGAAGGCAACACTAGGCATTTCCAGAATGTTTTTCCAATCATTATTTTATTGCAACTTTTTGAAATTATTGAATATGTCTTAAAGCAATTTCTTTTGTTATCAATTATTATACCTAAATATTTAATTTTGTCTGTTACTTTAATGGATTATTGATCTTTAAATTTGTATAATCTCCATTGTATATTTTTGCTATTGCATCTATAATTGTATCATGTACCTTATATTTCATTAGGGACTATCATCATTTCTCTTTTTACAGAATCAAATGCTTTATTGAAGTCTATTGATAATAAAAGAGTGAATTTTTATTCTTGTAGCCTTTTTCTATACAGTATTGTAAGATAGGCAAGTTGTGCTCTATCCTTCCTCCCTTAGTAAATCCATTTTGAGTTTCTCCCTGTAAATTATTTTGAAATTAATGTGTCTATCATTTTTTTTCCTATCAGTGACATAAATATCTTGTATGATGTATTGGTCAACGCTATTGGTTTAAATTGTCCCACTTGGGGATTTTTTACTTTGGGTATTAATAATGTTGTTGATTCTTTCCATTCTTACATTTCAATATGTTCATTAAGTATTGATGTAAACCCTTTTAAAATGGCGTCTATACATATATTACTATCACTCAATACTTTGTAGAATTCTGGTTTTATACCATCGGGCCCTGCTGACCTTTAATTTCTTTAGGATTTGTATAATATCTTCTCTTTTTATTTCTGTTTTTTTTCATTAAACTTAGGGCTTCTTCAGTTTTAATTTTAACTGCCATATCAAGATGTTTCATGATTGCTAAGTTATCCTTGGGTATTGTTATTCCCATTATATTTACAGTTTTTTCCTTTTCACTCATGTTTTTATAGTTCTCTTTAATTCTATTCCATCTCTCTCTGATTAGGTTTGGTTGTTTATTAAAAATATCTTGCCAGTAATTTATTTCTTTCTCTATTTTATCATTTGGTATCCTTTCTTTTCATTATTTTAAAGTTTTATATCTTTATTTGCTTCCTGCTGTCCTTTTAATTTATGTATATAGGTCCATAATTTCTTGTTTGTATTTTGGCTTTATTTTATTTTTGTTGTGATCTTTTCTTGATATTTATAAATGGCTTCTCTGATTAGTTTCTGTTGTCTATATTTCTGGAAGAGTTTGCTTATTCTTTCAATTTGCGCATGTCTCATTTCTATATTTATTTTCTTTCTAATTTTTATCTGTTCTTTAATTTCTCTTGTTATCCAAGGGCACTCTGTTTTGCACCTCTTATCTATTTGTATATAGGTTTTTAATAGTATTTTATTTGCACTTTCTTTCATTATATGGTTTATATCTTGAATTTTTTAGACATCTTCCTTTATAATTCTCTCTTCTACATGGCTTTTGAAAGCTTCCAAGCTTTGAGGATCCTTTTTATAATAGCTTACTTTGTTCACTTTTCTTTTATTAGTTACTTTTTACTGTTTGTAGTTTAAATTTTAAAGTTATTAAATTATGGTCTGTGATATCAATAATTTCTTTGCCTTCATCAATGTTCATTGATGTAAATGTATTATACAGTTCACTATTAATTAATACAGTCAATTACACTTACAATTACATTTTTCATCACCGTTTAAAAGAAGATTGTACATTTCCATCAATTCTAGGATAGCATGGGCCATTTTATCAGTTTTATGTTCTCCAAGGAAATCTAGGTGACCATTGAAATCTCCAAGAATAATAAAAGGCTCATCTTTTAAAAGATTTAGTTTATCTTTTATTTATTCCATTAATGCCTGATTTAGTCATTTTACACCTTTCCTTTCTACTGAGAAATAAACTAGGATTAATTTAATTTGTTTACATATATCATTTAGTGTATTGTCACATTTAATAATTTCAAATTTGTTATTTCTATATAATATCATTAAACCTCCTCCTTTCTTATCTTTGTATGATCACCTTGTTTCTATTATATTTATTTTTTTATCAAATTTGATTTTATCTCTTTTTTTTGTTGTCTCTGTTTGGCATAGATTTGTATTTTCTGCAACTAATTCCTTAACTTCATAAACGTTGAGTTTTGACAGGCCCTGTATATTTATTAATTTTATGGTTAGTTCTTTAGTGGTTCTGTTACTATTGTATGTCTTTTTATTTCTAGACTTTTTGTCAGGGTCAATGTCCTCCATTTCTTTCTTATGGGCCTGGGGCCTGTGGCCCTATATTACATTTCCTTGTGCTCTAAGTGCATATTCTATTATTTTTCCAAATTTCTTTAACTCCTCATGTATTTAGGTGTATTCCGTCCAGTTGATAAAGGTCGTGTCTGGCTTCAAAGTAGTTCCAAGTTTTAACGAATCTTATGTTCATTTCATTGCATATATTTTCTAATTTTCTATTGGCACAAAACATATGATCATACCAGTATCCTTTTTCTTTTATTCTTGGTAAGCATTCCATAATCATAATTGACTTACCTCTTTGTTTGTAGAGACTTAATAAGCTCTTATAATTTTTTAACCAGTTATTTAGTTTATGTCATTTCAGATCATTTCCTGTTGCTTTTATTATTGTTGGTTTCTATTCCTCTTATTAATTTCTCTTTTACCCTTGGTCAATATGTCATGGCTGCTTCCTCCTGGTAGGCTTATTCTTTTTCTATGTTTGGGTATTTATCTGCAAATTCTTTATTTTGTCCTTGTACTGTACTATCTCCTATAAGTAATACAGCTCTTTTGTCTATAATAAATTCTTCATTTTCTAATTCTTGACTACTTCTGTTGACCTGTCTTTCAGGTGGGGGCGTTTTAGTTATATCATCTATTTGAATATTCAGTTTTTCCAATTATTTTTCCTTCTTTGTCATTGTGTATTTCGTATATGGTTTCTATTTCATAGTAATCTCTAGATCTTGGGATTGACCTTTTTATATTTACTTTATCATTGTTACTTAAATCCATTTTACCACTAGTTTCTATATCAGCTATACCTTCAAATCTTTGATAAACTTATTTTCTTTCCATCTATTCTGTCTAATAGACTTTTTCCTTTTCTTGTAAGTTTTTCTTTTCTTTTTTGGTACATCTTACTGTCTTCAATTCATTTTTAATTTTATGGACTGTGTTCTCACTCTCTTTCACCTTTTTATTACTTGTTTCACTTCCTTTCAATTTTTCTTTTATGTTTCCAATTTCTTCCTCTATGCTTTTCATATCTATATATAGTTCTGCATTTTCTTTATTTGTCATTTTGTGGTGGAGCGAATGTGAGTGTGTGCAAAAGGGCCATTCTCCCACCCCTTTTCTCAGTACCCTCTCCCTCCTTCTGTAAGAATGTGTGTGAATGGGAATGGGTTTGTTTTATTTTTGTTTATTTTATGTATAAAATGAATACCATGTTTTTCTTTCTTTCCAGGCATCATATTCTGGAAAGATAGTAGCTAATTTTGAGATATCAGTAAATATAAAAATAAGATAGTTTCTTTGCTAAAATTATTTTAACAAAGCATCATATTCTGGAAAGATAGTAGCTAATTTTGAGATATCAGTAAATATAAAAATAATATTGTACTTTGCTTAAAATAAACTTTTATCAAAGCGTCATATTCTGGAAAGAGAGAGTGGAAGTGTGGACTGATAGCAAGAGGGGTTCTCTAGACGAGTGCTCCGCCCAGCCCTGAGACGGAGGGCTTTCGTGCCTCTCTAACCACCTGAACCGCCATACCCGCCTTCATTGACAATCCTGCCTCCTTCTAAGTTAGCCTACTACCACCCACCTCCAGCACACAAGTGATAGCGCGTGCCCCTTTTTCGTTCGGTTGTGGTTGTGTTTTTTTTTGTTTTGTGTAGAATATAAGTAAATTGTTGTATTCGCCGGTTATAAAATTCTCGTTTGGTATCGTATTTGGATTGGGAAATCCAGCCTCATTTTGAAGTGTGCACACTTCCCTTGTGAATATAAATTGTTGTAAATATAACTGTAACTATCATTGTATTTTTTTTGTAAGTAAAGGGACTGTATATACAATCCGTTTTATTCTCCCTCGATTTCTCACGTCCGGACAGTGTAGGAAGCGGGTTGGATCGATTATCGATTGGGATTAGAGATATATTTTTGGCCCGCTACATTTGGCGCCCGAATAGGGACGTGAGACTTCGAAACTGGGAGCGTGACTGGATTGGATTGCAGTCCATACCCAATTAGTGTGACAAGTAGTTTGATTGATTTTTCCCTCCTCCTATCTTTTTACTAACTTGGGAACAATGGCTGTAGCGGAAACATTGAATGAAGAAGTAGTGCGATTGAGACTGGAATTGAGAAAGAAAGAAGAGGAGTGTGAAATGTTGAGGGGAATGATGGAGGGAATGGAGAATAAAATAAAAGGGATGAATGAAAAGACTGATAAGATGAAGAAGGAAATGGGAGACCGACAGGATCAGACGGACCGACGGATGCAGGACCTGTATAACATGATGACAGGGGCTGGATCAGTCCCAGGACCTACAACCCTGACCCCTGCTCCTACTGAAGGGACTCCGCTAAATGGAATGGATGGCAGTATGATTGAGTCTAAAGAAGATACTGTGAGTGGTAGGAAAGGGGGTGAATGGAAGAGAGTGGAAAGTAAGAGAGGAAGTAAGCATGATTCTAAGGTTAAGGATAGGAAGGCGAGAGGGAAGAGTGTGGATTCGCTATACTCAGATAAGGGAGAGAGTGATGATATGATTGGAATGAGTGAGACCGAGAGTAGCTCTTCGGAGAGTGAAGTGAATGTGGGAAAAGGACTTTTGATTAGGGAAGTGCCAAGGATTGATAAGTTTAGATTGCATGGGGGAAAGAGTATGGATGAGTTCTTCGGGGATTTTGAGCGGTACTGCAAGCTCAAGTACCCGCAGAACAAGGGTCACTGGGTGAGTGTTCTGGGAGATTGTTTGGATGGGAAAGTGTTGGAGTTCTTGCGAGTGATAACGAGTGTGGGAGAGCCAAAGTACGATGTAGTGAAGAAGAGATTGATTGGGCAGGTGAAACGAATGAAAGAGAGTGTGAAGTATAAGAGGGTGAATGAATTTGAGAAGGCTCGAATGGGGAAGAGTGAAAGTGTGAATATGTATGCACATAGGCTTGAGAGTATGGCAAGAACGAGGTATGGTGATGATGATGTAAATGAATGTAAACCACTCATGAGGAAGTTTTTGGACACGATCCCGCGAAAGGTGAGTGAATGGCTGAGTGGAAAGAGAAAGGAGAGAGTGAGACTGACAGGTGAACGGTTGATGTGGGAGGATGTGTTGGAACTGTTAGAAGATGGATGATTTGATGATGAAAGCGATCTAGAAGAGGATGGATGGTACAGTGTGAATGTTGGGGGTAAGAAGCCCAGGAGCTTTCATCCACCCCAGCAGTTTGTCAGCTACAGGGATGCCCTGAAGGCTGCACCAGCTGGAGTGATGTCAAACTTCCTGGGCCGGCAGAATGGATGGGCAAATGGAGGGTGGTCGAATGGAAGGGGGCAGATGAATTTCAAGCGTGGGAACGGATATATGAGAGAGAAACCGAGGTATGTCCCAGCAAACGAGAGACCGAATGGTGGGAGAAAGATTGTGGAATGTCGTCGGTGTGGAAGGAAAGGTCATATGTTGGCAGAATGTAGGTGGACATCTGGTGCGTGTTTTGGGTGTGGTAAGAAAGGGCATATGATAAAGGATTGCCAGGAAAGTGTGAAAGAGTGCTTCGAGTGTAAAGAAATAGGCCATTTGAAGAAAGATTGTCCGAGGTTGAATGGTGGAGCAACTGGTGGGGAAAGTATGAAATATGCATGTGGTAATTGTGGAAAGGCTGGTCATTATGCAAGGATGTGTCGTGACCAGAGGAATGTATGTAGCTATTGTGCGATGGAAGGACATTCAAGTGAAAAGTGTTGGATTAGACTGAGAGCGCAAGGTGTGAATGGAAAGTCTGAAGCGGGAAACTGAATGGTAAGAGGGTACCTGCTGAAGTATCCTCTGGGTGCATGAGTGTGAGTAATGTGTTGGTAAGTCTGTCTAGTGTGAAAGTGCTGTCTGGTAGGAAGTATGAGTGTCTGAGTGTTAAGGTGGAATTGAATGGAATTGAGTGTTTGGCTTTAATAGATTCTGGATGCAAGGCGAGCTTGGTGTATAAAGATGTGTATGACAAGGTTAGCGAGAAAGCCCTCCTGTCTGAGTGCAAGGGTAGTTTGGTAGGTATTGGTAATAGGAGAGTGCCTGTGATTGGAATGATAAGGTCAGCTGTTCGAATGCATGGTATGATGATGAATGAATGTGAATTTTCTGTGATTGATAAGGTGAGTAGTGAGTATGGTGTGATTTTGGGGTATGATTTTATGAAAATGAATCGTATGGTTGTGCATCCTGCGAGTGATCAGATTGAGAGAAATATTGGTAAAAATGGGGTGTATAAGTTGTATGTAGGGAAAATGGTAGCGTTTTGAGGAGTGTGTTTACTGGTATTGAGGTGACTGCTATGGAGAATGTAAGGCTTGTGAAGGGTGAAAGGGTGTCTGTTAGAGTGAGTTGGAGTAAGGATGTTAGTTTGAATGTGAGTGAGAACACTGTGATATTGGATGGAAAGGATGCATGTTATAAGGTAAGGCGTGTTTGATGGCTTGATGAGAATGAATGATCCTTTTGTATGTGTGCAGGCGGACCCCAGTGTGAAAGGGCAGGTGAGGGGAATCCAAGTCGGAGATGTACTGGGCCACCTCTCCACTGTCAATGAGGTAGGTATGGACGATAGTACGGATATCATGGTGAATGTTGCGAATGAAAAGACATGCGAATGGATGTATAATGAGGTAAAGAGCATGGTGGAATTGGATGGATGTTTAACTGAGTATGAAAGGGAGCCCTCAGTAAGGGTGATCTGGATTTCGGGGTTGCAAAGCTCCCGGAATTCAAGATTGTCCTGAAGGAGGATTCCCCAATCTATCAGCGGCCAAGGCATTTCCCACGTCCGGTTGCTGATGAGATTGAGGAGCAGTGCTTGGAATTGGAGCAATTGGGGGTGATTGAAGAGAGCGAGAGTGCATGGAATAGTCCAATTGTACCTGTACGTAAGCCGGATGGAAGATTGCGTCTGTGTGTGGATTATCGAAAGGTGAATGAAAGGACTGTGAAAGAAAGGTTTCCGATGTGTGTGGTATCTGAGTGTGTGTATAGTATGCATGGGATGGAGTGGTTTACGAAGCTGGATCTGGTACGGGGGTATTACCAGATGCCCATTGCTGAGGAGAGCCAGCCAGTAACTGCCTTCTCTTCCTCAAAGAGGCATTACCAGTTCCGGAACCTCAGCTTTGGGTTGGCTAATGCTCCCGGAGCCTTCCAGCGGGCAATGAATGTTGTGTTGAGTAAGTTTGCGAGTAAGAATGTGATTGCGTTTATAGATGATATTTTGATTATGACTGAGACTTTTGAGGAGCATATGAGATTGGTGAATGATGTGTTGAGAACGTTGGAGAGTGTTGGTGTGAAGGTGAAAGTGGCGAAGTGTGAATGGTTTGCGAAAGAAGTGGAATTCCTTGGGCATATGGTGAGTGAGAATGGATTGCGAAAATCATCGAAGTATGTTGAGAAGGTGCGAATGTTTCCTAAACCGGTGACTGTGAAGCAACTGAAGTCATTTTTGGGTTTGATTGAGTTTCAGCGAAAGTTTATACGTGATTGTTCTGGTGTGAGTAAGCCTCTGACTGAGTGGATGGGCAAGAAAGGTAGTACGGTTGTCAAGTGGAATGATAAGATGAATGAGGCGTATGAGACTGAAAGAGGTAGCGGCTGAAGATGTTGAATTGGCTTACCCAGATTATAGTGTAAATGCTAAAATGCTTGAACTGTATACAGATGCAAGTGGGTATTGTATGGGAGGTTTTCTGATGCAAGAGCAGCGTTTGAATGGAGAGAATGTCAGGCGAATAATTGGGTATGTATCCAAGGCTATGAATGTTGCAGAACGAAAGTATTCGACTGTGGAACAAGAGCTGGCTGCGATAAGATATTGTTTGAAAGTGTTGCGTCCATTTTTGTATGGTGTCAGGTTTGTGATCAAAACCGATCATCAACCTCTTGTGTATCTGCAGCGTATGAAGTGGGCTGATAGTAGGATTGCAAGGACTTTGGAAGATTTGAGTGACTTTGACTATGTGATTGAGTATGTGCCTGGTGAACGGAATGGAGTGGCTGATTTGATGTCAAGGTATCCTGGTACGAATGATGAAAATGTGTGTGGAGTGAGTGATCCTGAGTATTTGCCGAAAGGGATTATGAATGGAAAAGAGAGTAAGGGTGGTGGTGATTCCTTGTTTGAGAGTGTATGGAATGGTTTGCAAGATTTGAAGAGTGATGGAGTAGATGTGAGAGTGCCCGATAGTGTAGATGATTTAAGGAAGGAGGTAATGAATGAAGTGTGTAGGAAGCATGAAAGCATTGGTATGGCAAAGGTGGGGAACTTCATGAAAGAATTGAGAGCGATGTGTATACAAGGGGTCCCGCCATTTCAGGAAGTGTTGATTGTAGTGAGTCGTTTGTATGGAGTGATTGTTTATGTGCACTTTGGTGGTGAGAGGCCGATTGTGTACAAGGATGAGAAGATAAAGGGTTTGAATCCTAATGTGGTACATCTGCAATGTTTGAGCGGTGTGCACTACAATTGGGTAATTGAAAAGTGTTCATATATAAGAGAGAAGAATGATTGTCTGGATGAAGATGAGTGTGTGTTGAGTGATGATATGGGAGTTAATGACAGTGTGGATATCAGTGCTGATGTTGGTGTGCTTGTTCCTTCGGTGTATTGCGAACATGGTGGACCTGATATGATGGAAGCGAGAGTGAAAGTTGGTGAAAGGTTGTTCTGTGGAGCGCAGGTGTCTTTAGTGAATGAGAAGATTCTGAGTAAGTATGATGAGTTTAAATGTTGCGAGCATAAACCTGTGAAGTTACGGATAAGTGGATTAGGGAATGGCTTGATAGTGGCATGGGAACAGGTTAGTCTGAAAGTGAGTTTGGGTAATGGTGTGAATGTGAAGCATGACTTTGTGATTCTGAAAGGTGAGCAAATGCCTTGTTGTTTCTTGCTTGGTGTAGACTTTATGAGATTGAATGATTTGTCTTTGGATGCTGATAAGGATCGTCTTATGAAAGGTGAATGTGAGGTGATGAAGTTGAATGAGTGTGCGAAGAATGTTGTCAAATTTTGTGGCATGATTGAGTTGGTCATGGATGATGAGAATGAGATTTTAAGTGATGATGATATTCTAGAGATGCAAGAGATGTGTCCTTTTGTTAGTGAGTTGAAGAAGTGTGTAATGATGCGTGTTGATTTGAATGAATGGCTAGAGTGTTTAAGTGATTTTAAAAGGTATGCTAAGGATTTTGTTGTTTGTATGGATGTTGTATATTTTGTGAGGCATGTGAAGGGTGGTGATGATATGTACCTGTGATGTCCTTAGTTGGTATGATTGGTCTGGTGAAGGTTGTGCATGATAATTATGGGCATATGGGTAAGTTTAAGCTGTGGGAGTGTATGAAGGAGCGTGTGTTCCACCCGTTTCTGAGAACTGTTGTGAATGATGTTGCAACTACGTGTGAAA
Source organism: Ceratothoa steindachneri (assembly GCA_963969495.1). Taxonomy (NCBI): domain Eukaryota; kingdom Metazoa; phylum Arthropoda; class Malacostraca; order Isopoda; family Cymothoidae; genus Ceratothoa; species Ceratothoa steindachneri. The sequence continues at coordinate 224,065,138 of OZ018318.1, forward strand.
GGTGTCAGAAGCGAAAGGTGCAAGGTGTGCAAGTGAAACCACCGATGTTGAAAGTTGATGCGAAAGAACCGTTTGAATTGGTAGTGATTGATTGTGTGTCTTTGCCGCGTACGAGTGCTGGGAATGTTGGTATGGTTGTTATGGTTGATCATAAAAGTAAGTTTGTGTATGCAGCGCCTGTGAGAGATAAAAGGAGTGTGACTGTTGCGCGTGTGGTTGAGCAGTTGTTCTTTCCTATGTGTGTATGGAAGCCTAGAAGATGTCTGAGTGATAATGGGCCTGAATTTGTAGGGGAAGTGTTTGAGCAAATGTTGAGAGAGAATGGTGTGGACCATGTGAGAACAACTCCGTATGTACCGTCTTCAAATGGATTGGCTGAACGGACTATAAGAACCTTGTGTGAGATGTTGAGAATGATGAGTACGACAGTGAATGACTGGGATGTGTGTCTGGGGAGAGTGTTGTGGGCGTATAATTCAACTGTGCATAGTGCAACTGGAATGTCCCCATGTCAGTTTGTGATGAATTTTGAAAGGCGAGTGAAAGATAGGTTTCGTTTGAGTGAAAGTGAGCAGAGTGTATGGCGTGAGGCGCATGAAAGGTTCCGTTCATTTGAATTAGGTACAAAAGTATTGAAGGTGAAAGAAGTGAAGGGTAGGTTGAATGTATCAAAGATGAGTGAGAAGTTTGATGGACCTTATAGAGTTGTGAGAGTTTGGGAAAATGGGGTAACGTATGTTTTGGAGAGTTTGAATGACGGCATGACTGAGAGAGTGCGGGCTCATCAGAGTCAGTTAAGGAGATGGAGAGAACCTCCTGACTACCTGGTGAGCCATCCGGTGTATGGACTGTGTAGAGAGAGAGGTAAAGTGCATGATGATGAGATTGAATGTGATAGTATGGATCTGTCTGGGAAAGAGCTAGTCTTAGTCTCGAGGAGTAGAAAGCGTACAAAGAAGAGTGAAAGGAAGAATGCAAGTACGAATGAAAGTAAGTCTGAGCAGAGTGTTTCTGCTATGGGGGATCTTGAAAGGGAGATTGAGTTTTTGCGTAAACAGGTGAGTGATCTGGCTGGTATAAGTAGACGAGTGAGTGAGCTGCCTGTGCCTGATTTTTCTGGTTTTGGGAACAGTATGAATGACAGTGTGTTTGGGCAGAATGAACCTAGTGTGGCTGATTTTTCGGGTTTTACAAATGGTAATAGTAGGGATGAGTTTGATGTAGTGAATGATGAAGTGGCTGATTTTTCAGGTTTCTGGTGGGAACCAGTCGAAGGGGTTTCTGGTATGCCTGTTGAGAATACAGGGGATGTGAGTGACCTGTCTGTTTCGCAAGAATGTACCTTGAGTTGGATGAGAGCTGTGAGTGAGGAGCTGATGAATGGGGGTATGAAGAGTGAGGGTTCTGAACGGAAGAGTATGAAAGAATTCTGTCGTGAGATGGGAGAACTGGTAATGAGGGCTAAGAGTATGGTTGATGAGATGATAAATAGTGACGATGAGACTGACAGGATGACTGATGAACAACCCCGACTAATTGCTACGCGTAGCCAGGGACCAGTAGAAGAGTGTGAATGGGTGCAGAAGGGTGCGATTGAGCACAAGTGGTACCGTGAAGAGTGATTGAAAGGGTTTAGTGAGTGGCTGGTCGAATGGCTTAAGGAAGGAGGGGTGTGGTGGAGCGAATGTGAGTGTGTGTAAAAGGGCCATTCTCCCACCCCTTTTCTCAGTACCCTCTCCCTCCCTCTGTAAGAATGTGTGTGAATGGGAATGGGTTTGTTTTATTTTTGTTTATTTTATGTATAAAATGATTACCATGTTTTTCTTTCTTTCCAGGCGTCATATTCTGGAAAGATAGTAGCTAATTTTGAGATATCAGTAAATATAAAAATAAGATAGTTTCTTTGCTAAAATTATTTTAACAAAGCATCATATTCTGGAAAGATAGTAGCTAATTTTGAGATATCAGTAAATATAAAAATAATATTGTACTTTGCTTAAAATAAACTTTTATCAAAGCGTCATATTCTGGAAAGAGAGAGTGGAAGTGTGGACTGATAGCAAGAGGGGTTCTCTAGACGAGTGCTCCGCCCAGCCCTGAGACAGAGGGCTTTCATGCCTCTCTAACCACCTGAACCGCAATACCCGCCTTCGTTGACAATCCTGCCTCCTTCTAAGTTAGCCTACTACCACCCACCTCCAGCACACAAGTGATAGCGCGTGCCCCTTTTTCGTTCGGTTGTGGTTGTGTTTTTTTTTTTTTTGTGTAGAATATAAGTAAATTGTTGTATTCGCCGGTTATAAAATTCTCGTTTGGTATCGTATTTGGATTGGGAAATCCAGCCTCATTTTGAAGTGTGCACACTTCCCTTGTGAATATAAATTGCTGTAAATATAACTGTAACTATCATTGTATTTTTTTTGTAAGTAAAGGGACTGTATATACAATCCGTTTTATTCTCCCTCGATTTCTCACGTCCGGACAGTGTAGGAAGCGGGTTGGATTGATTATCGATTAGGATTAGAGATATATTTTCGGCCCGCTACAATTTCTAAACCTTTTTTTTGTATATGCACATCAGATTAATGAATTCATTTTTTATTTCTTTCATCTAAATTTTTAGTATCTTATACTCATCACTAACTGCGCAGACTTTACAAGCTCCTACATTTATCCTTCTTTCAGTCCCACAATCATCACATACAGCTGCATTAGACACTCAGTAATTATTATACACTTATTTTCATGAGAAAGCATGTCTGATGTGCTGGCAAATACAGTACTTATGCTACATCACACTGTAGGAGCAGAATTCCGACATAAGTTGAGGACCCCCTAAATAATAATAGATTGGTTCCAAAAAAGGAACTTTGGAAAAGTCTTGCTCCACAAACTGTTTTTTATTCTTAGTTAACAACCAATGCACAAAATTTTGCGTTGATAGTCCTTTATCTAGTGTCCATGACCAGGCCTTCAATTCATCCACTAGTGGCTCTTCTCCATACATTGACCTCAGGGTGAATAAGAACCGAAAAATTATCCTTACTTAGTAATAAAAATTGAAACAAAGGAAATGCACACTTTGTCTGCCTTCAGAAACACAAGAAAGGGTTCAGATTCACTTCTTGGATAACAGCGCAGCCTTCGGCAGGGTTCCAGGCAGTCGGTGCCGGTGCTCTGACACCAACTGGAGGAAAGCTGCTTCTGCTCTTCATCCTTTGTGAAGGTGGAGTTGTATTGCTTCATCAGAGCAATGGCCCATTCCGCAGCATCATTCACAATGCAGAACTTCACAGCCTGTGATGCCAGAGTGATGAAGGTCTCCTCCATCCAATGGCTGGGGTCTTGGAGGAGGAACCTCTCCTGCGCCATCTTCTTCCCATCCTCCATCAGCAGGTCAAAGATGGTGGTAGACCTACATGTGATAAACCAATCGATGGTAACAGAGCTATCTTCGAATGGGGGTACGCATCAATAGAGCACATCCATTTTCAGTTCCTGGAGCCAGGTCACCATTCTCCGCTTCACTTCAAGGGACATGCGCGCTGGTTGAAGAACACCAGTCTGGCCAAGTGCTCCGACAGGAACCAAAGGTGTCGCTTGAAGGCAGCAGTGATGGGCTGGGGCAATGGCCTTGTCTGGGTAGCTCTTGAGGGCTTGAAACAAGCGGAGGTCATTGAGAGGAGCCTTGGCAGCTTGAGGAGGCCTCATTACAGGCTCAGGCGTAAAGCAGCAATGAGAAGAGTGACAGCGAGAGAAGGGCCTTGGCATCCCTGGCTGTCACATGGACTTGGGATTGGAAGAGCTTGAGGCCTTGGCCATCCACCTGGGGTGATAAGCGGTGCTGGGATGTTGTTCTCGCCCAGGAAGATGTAGCTGAGGAGCATAAACTCCTTGTAGTTGGCTCTCCGCTGCTGATCATGCAGAGCCCATTCCAGGTAGCTAACAGTCGCCATCCGCAGGTACTTGAGTCTTCACTGTTCAAACACTTTCTCTGTGGGGAGAACAAAGGCAGCCTGGTTGGCTTTGCACCACTCCTTCTGGATAGGCGCTTAAATAGTACAGTCTCCAGTCATGTAGTGGGGCCAAAGATGGACCTGAAGGTGACCAAAATGAGGAGTTCAAGGCTGTGGTGTCGATAGGAAATCCACACCTGCTCCTACCCCAATGCCTCCTTGATGAGGGTGCACACTCCACTATGAAGACCCATGTTGGAGGTTGTCGTATCAAACACAAGGCCATGGATCTTCGATCGAAGAGCACACTAGTCAATGGTGGCAACACAAGCAGCTACTTGGGCTTCTCCTGTCCCCCTCTTGATTTTGGGAACCCTGATCAACTTCTCAAAGTCCTCAGGGGGCATGACTACTCGATCAACTGTGTACTGATCTCCCTCACTGGTAACATCGGGAAACAGCTTGCTAGTGGAGAATAAGAGGGCCATTAATCGTGGTTTTCCTCCTCCTGGGCTGCAGCACCAGTCCATGCGAGGTGACGAGACCACCACATGGAGCTTCTTGACGGCATCAGATCTGACAAGTCATGGCCAAGGGCTGATACGATGAAGACACACTTCTGGTCAATGAGGTTCACACTATCCAGAGCACCTGCAACTGCCAGATCCATGAAGATGTTCTTTGTCCTTTTGGGTGTCAGTGCTGTAGTTGTTCAAGTGCCTGGAGTCGGGTGGTACTCCTCATCTTGCGATTCTGGAGATGACGAAGTGGACAAGGGAAGTGCAGCAGCTGCTCTCTGGGAGGGCCGGTCCTTCCTCTCCTCATATCATCACCATCATCGCTCTCCTTCCTCTTCCCGGCTCCATTTTTGTCCTTTTCCTGCTGTGACCATATCCTCTCCTGCCATGATGCAGGAGAAGATGTCCTGGAGCTGTTTCCGGTAAAACTCCCGGCCCTCTTCATTCTTAATGGGGCGAGGGCATCCCTCCCGGGTTCTGATGTTGAAGACCTCAATGAGGGTGCTCTGGAATACAGCATCCTGGTCCTTATCTCCTTGCGTGGTCTTCATCCGGCTCTTCTTTCGAGTCTGGTACTCGAGGTTCAGCTTCTCAAGAGAGCGGATACAACTGCCAATCCACTGCAACAGAATCCTTGCCCTCATCCAGATTTCCATGACAGCCTCGACTGTCTGCTTGGTGGCCTCCCACAATGGAGCATTCGACAGATCATGGAAGGTTTGAAGGTATTTCAAAGCCTTCCCATGTGTGGGGAGATGGGAGGTGGAGAACCTGTCCAGAGGGCCATCACTTCATCGATTCATCCTGGGACAGAGTAACAAGGAGTAACAAGGAAAGAAAGTACCCTAGAAGATCTTACGGTCCATTCAAAGAGGGTACCTTTGGACTAGCAGTCGAGCGGGCACATCTCTGCTCAAATGCTTTATGTCCTTAAATGGCCACTTTTCAAGACCTTGTCTAGTCTTGACTTCAACTGGTCAACAGATTCACTGTTGACAACTTCTACTGGAAGTGCGTTCCAACTACCGCAGATACTGTAGGTGAAAATTTTCCACACAGATCGCCGTGATTTCTCATTCTGCTCTCAGCAAGTGTGAAAATATCCCTGTAGTCAACATTGTCAAACCCTCAAAGTATTTTGAAAACTTTGATGAGCTGACAACGCAGTCTACGGGTTTCCAACGAGAACAGATCTAATTCCCTTAATCTATCTTCATAACTTTTATGTCTGATAGAGGAAATCAGTTTTGTTGCCCTGGCTTACACACGTTCCAAAACAATCATGGAGAGCGCGGACAGTAATTAAGTGCTGAATTGCACCAAATTTCATACAGGTCTTGTACTGATAGACAAACAAAAATAACTTTGAGGAAGAATTCCTAAAATTTACAAAATCACCTATATGGGATGGACTAGTCTAATATATAAGTATATAAATTTGAATTTTTTCTATTTCTCAATATCTGATTTATAGGACTACTATATGAGACATTTTTAGAATTTCAGTCATAATCAAGTAAATGCATATTTAATTTATTTTTTTATTTAAGGGAAACAAGAAGACAGCCGCCCAACCATCGCAGGAGCAGACCCACCGCTTCCCAGGGTCTCTCCCAGAGATCCACCAGGCTTGGGCTGTGTGTATATGTGGGCAGTTGAAGAGATGTGTGGTGTCGTGTATCTGTGTTAGGCATTCGGTGCAGTTTGGTGTTGGGAGATATTTTGTGCATGTATGATGTCAGGAGTGGTGATTTGTTTGTTTGTATCTGTGCTAGTGTTCTTCTGATCTGCTTTTGTGAGTGTTTGTTCTGAGTTGTGTATGGTTGCAGGTGGTGCACTTAATATTTAGTTGTTGGTTCTGTGTATCAAGTATTGTTATGTGATCTGAGAGTGGATTGTTTTCATGTTTTGCTTGATTGTGTCTTCTGTTGTTGTATTAGTGTCTATGTCCTCTTGCTCTTGCAGGTACCCTCGGTTGGTCATCCCAGGGTTGGCCTTCATATCGGCAGCTCCTGTAGATGGGGAAAAGAAAGAAAGAAAAGAAAACTGAACAGTTAATCCACTTTGCTTCTTTTATGCCACACTTTTTCCAGGAATTCTTTAACAGCCCTAATCATCTCGTCTGTTATCTCATTGCATAGTCCTAGTAGCAGAGTCATCCATTCCTTTCCAGCTTTTTCAATCACTTCATATATTTCACAGCCACATTCAGTTGGGCTAACACACATTATCTCCATTCTGTCTCTTATCATACTTCTCAAATTCCAGTGCTATATGTTCCACCTTCTTATTCTCACCTAATTCACACATCTGACATAGCTTGCTTTGAGTTGCAGACCATCTATAGTTTCTTGCATTCACATCCATATATTGGGCCCTCGCTTAGAAGAGTAGGTCACCACTGAGGCTTCTATCCTACCACCTCACGTACTCTGGGGCTTCCTTCTACTTGTACCATTCCAGGGTTTGCTTTTGTTCCATTTCATTCTTTCATTTTCTAAGTCCCGTCTTTTACTTCTTTATCAATCTCAACCTTCCACTTTCTTGCATCCCACTCTAACCCTTCTCTATTCATGCTCATCATTCTCCATTCATGCACATTTTCTAAACCTACCATACCATTCATATACACCATTTTCTTACACTTCTTTCCCCATTTACTCTATCTTTCATTCCACAGATATACTTTCCTTGTCAGTCTTGCATCATCCATTCGTTCGTCTTATTTTGTAAATAGAGTCGCTTTCACTAAATGTGCTCCATCCCATATCACCTCTCAGAGCTGCTGTCACTGCATACCTTGGTGCATTTAGTGCCATTCTAGCCACCCCGTTTTGTTCCCCTTCCAATTTTTCTATCTCACTCTCTTTCCATACAATCACATCCAGGTTCAGGTCGTATTGGGATATGGGATTTATTTTTCTGTGGAGAAGAGAAATAATTTATTAGCCTTGTTCATTTCTCTTCTTCCCCACACACTGCAAAAATTTTGGTAAATATGTAGATTAGCGGCCCGCCCCCCCCAAAAAAATTTGTGTGTAAATATTATCATTCACTCGTGTCAGAATATTCATGCGTGTTTGAGTCCTTTTTGAATTATTATTCTATAAACAATTAGGATTATATACTGGGGGGCTGTGTCCCCCAGACCCCCCCCCAATTTAATGAAACTCAGGATCATCGTAGTGTAGTCTCCTCATTGTGTTTATAAGAAAGGATCCCGTAGTCATCCACTGAACTATCGCCCGATTAGTTTAAACCCCACTCCCTGCAAGACAATGGAACACTTTATTTGCAAGTCACTATTTGGATTCATAGAAGATCATCTAATTTTTGATGAGTCCCAATTTGGTTTTAGGCCCAACCGTTCAGTCACTGACCAACTTTTACTCACTTACGACTACATAACTTACTGGTATGATCAAGGACAAGTGGTTGATTTAATTCTATTTGACTTTGTTAAGGCGTTTGACCGAGTGCATCACCAGACACTCATTGACAAACTAGTTGTGATTGGTATCTCCGGCAATCTGTTACAGTGGATCAGCAGTTTTCTACTCGGCCGCTCAATGAAGGTCTCAATAAATGGATAGACAAGCCTGGCAAATCCAGTCTTAAGTGGAGTTCCCCAGGGTTTGGTTCTGGGCCCATTGTTGTTTCTCATATTCATAAATCACACCTGCTTCCAAATTCAGTGCAACTTTAAGATGTTTGCTGATGACCTCAAATTATATTTTCACTCCTCAGCCCCATCCCTTGGCTGCTCCTTATCTCTTCCAGGTATGCAGGATAATATTGATTTACTATCTTCCACTGCTGCTTCTTGGGGGCTAAGGTTTTCTACCAGTAAATGTGTCCATCTCCGCTTTGCTAGACAGCAATAAATCATTCCAATAAATCAATGCTTCTCTCACAAGGATTTGGGACTAACTGTGGATAGGAAACTGAAATTCCACCAGCACATAAGCTGTGCAACTGCTAAAGCCGGAGGTATTGCCACTAATCTTTTAAAATCAACTGTTACTCGCTCGGCTAACTTCATGTCAACCCTTTTCATCTCTGATGTCCGACCGATTCTAGATTTTGTATCTCCAATTTGGAATCTTGGGTTCCAGGGCCAAAATCAGCTTCTGGAATCTGTTCAACGCAGATGGACAAAACAGGTTACTGGTCTGACTGATCTTCCATACCTTGACAGGCTGACAACTTTGGGATTATTCTCCGTGAAGGGTAGGCTGTTAAGGCAGGACCTTATTTATTGCTATCGTATATTCCACGATTTAACCATCATCTCCCCTTCCGTCATCTTCACAATGGCACCTACTGTTGGCAAAAGGTCATAAATTTAAGATTCAGATGCAGCATTGTCAGTTGGAAGCTCGTAGACGATTTTTCTCTTGTCGAATTATCCAAAAATGGAATTCTCTACCCCAAGATATTGTTGATGCTCCGAGCCTCACTGCATTTAAGTCTAGACTGCAGTACTTTCTCGGTGAAGAATTGTTCCACCTTTGACCTACTGCCAGTTCATTTCAATCTCAATTTGTTATATTTTCAGGGTATTTTATATGGAGGATACACTTAGCCAGTCATTAATGATATATTTGAGTAAACCTCCCGTGTAGCCTGACTGGAGTATCTGTCTTGGACTTTTGGGCCTGTCCCTCTCCTATCCGGTCTGGCTGGACTAGAGTGGTAGGGCCCTACCAGGTAATAGAACCAGGTAATAGAACCCCCACACAAGCCGTCAACTTAAATGTACTCCAAAAACGTGAAACATTTTGGAACACGGATGAAATAGTGCGTCCCATCGTTCGCGCAGATAATCTACATATTTACCAAAATTTCTTTGTTGTTCTTACTATTCTTGTTCTCTTATCATTTATATATTTTTTTCCACACTCAGTCCATAGGCCTCCCTTCTCTCCACCTCCTCCCACTTTTCTCTTCCCAACTCTATTGCCAATTTTTCTTTCAATTTCTCTCTCTTGACTGTGTCCCACACATTCCACTATCAAATATCCTATAGATTCCCTCTGCCCCAATAGGCACCATTCGCATCTGTATGTCCTCCCTTTCACCTCCAAGGATCCAGTGCGTGCCTTGAATAGTAGCTGGCTTGCAAAACTCCCATCATACATATTCTCGATGCAAGGCTTCTTTTTGCCTCTGTATACATTCAGACTTGTCTTTCCATTTATTCCTCTTCTCCAGAGCCTTTCTCCTGAATCTAATATTTTTTGTTGCAGCTTTCCTTTTGCTCTGTCTTCTATATAGATTGCTTCTAATTCATATTTCGTAACCACTCTTATTACCTCTTTGCGCAACTCAGTCCTATCGTAGGCAGCATACAAGTTGGTGGTGTAGTTGTTGTTGTTGTTATCAAAAATGGTCTGTTTTTGTGTCAGTGAATAGGGGGGTGTCTGGCGATGTGGGGGAGGGGATGATTTGGATCTTGCATTTTCTGCCTGAGTTGTGATACATGTAGTTTTAGGTGATTTTTCATTGGTAGGATGATCGTCTGGTCGTATAGATGTTAAGTGTTTGTGTCAAGAGTGCATCTTGTTGCAGTGCGGATGGCTGTGTTTTGTATAGTCTGTAGTTTTTTTGGTGTTGGTTTTGAAATGATTCGGGGCCAGATTGTGTTGGCATATTAATGTATTCTCACTGGCATCACTGATAAAAAAGGGCCTCCCGAAAAAGGTCATACGGGATGTGAAAACACCCACTAAAATGGGGGGGGGAACAAAGGACTAAAAGATAACAGCACAATACACACTGACGCACACTTAAATTACAGGCACACGACACACATTCTAAAAACAAGGGCAGCTGGGACAATAAACAAATGGCATGCGCCAGCTGCACGAGAGGGTTACAAGACAAAAGAAAAAACAACAAATCAAAAGACAAATTATAAAAGGAATAAAACACCACTTCACGGTAAAAAAAAAATGTAAGGAGGGAGGACGACCCAAGGAAATCCTCTGCTAAAAGAAAGCGAAGTCGAGCAGGGGGAAAGGGAAGGGGACGCCAGAAATGGTAGCGAAGCAAGAATTTCGAAGAGAAACAAGGTGGGGACAAACTACTAAGATGTGAGCCACAGACAACTCTCCACCGCAAAAGGGACAACCAGGGACAACTCGGCCTCCACCCGAAAGTAAATAGCCATGGGTGAGTCGCGTGTACCCAATTCGAAACCGGCAAGTTGCAACCTGCCAAGACCAGAGTCGCTGAGAACTAGAGGACCAGGCATGGACGGAACGATTAATAAGGGACAGCTTAGAAGGAGGGAACGATTCACACTCTCTCCGCCACAATCGAAAGATATACGCCCTGATTACAAGGTAGGAGTCCCAAAAGGGAAGAGGGGCGGCATCCAGAAACTCGAGTGCGGGCGATCGGCCTCCTCGTTGCCCGGAACTCTAACATAACCCGGAGCCCAATAGAACGCCACCCTGCAACGGGGGGCATTTCTAACAAGTCAAAAATGAATCTGTAAAACAAAAGGGTGGGTGGACGTATAAGAACGAACTCTCTCCAAAGCAGGCCTGGAGTCGCTAAAAACAATAGAACTCGAAGAATTTGGTGATAAAATCAAATTAAAAGCTAAAAGAATGACGTCAACTCAGCGGAAAAACGGATGCTACAAGAGGGAGGGCGGACCGAAGGGACTCCGCAGAGGTCACCGCGGCCGCCTCAACACCGAGGTCCGACTTCGAGCCGTCAGTATAAATGGAACACTGGTGCTCATGAGAACACGTATGTTCAGGAAACAGGCACTTTAATAGACGGGGGTCGGTAGACCCTTTTTCAAAACGCCAGAAAGCAGTACAGACCTCAGGAGGACGAACGCTCTAACGCAGGAATGGGAGGGCCAACACGCCGGAAATACCTAGGGAAGTGAGATGGTCCCCAACCCGAAGCCCCAGAGGCCGAGGTAGAGATGGCCGCCGATCAAAAGATGCTGAAGAGAACGGGCCAAAAGGACACTCATTGACAATGGAGGAAGGGTACTACTGAACACGAAACAGAGATCCTAGGCACACCTGAAGCCGGTGATATCGCAAAGGAAGCAGGCCACACTCCATAAAAAGGCTAGGGGTGGCGAGGTGCGAAAGGCTCCACTACTAAGACGGGTCCCAAGCGAACCAACAGAGTCAAGCAATTTCAAGGCCGAAGGAGATGCTTAAGAGTATACCTGGCAACCGTAGTCCAGCCGGTATTGAACCAGCGCCCTCAAGTGACGCAAATGGGGCACCCAAGTGAGCTTGATATAAAGCGTTAAACCCAAGAACTTAAAAATGGGGACATACTTAATCGCCGTGCCATCCAAAAAGAGGGGAGGGTGACCAAGGACCCCACGACCCCGATAAAAATGCATAGCCTTCGTTTGGAGACAGCACGACCTGACACGGCATCAATTGCCAGCTGTAGTCGACGGGCAGCAGAAGGCGAGCGGGGAGATGAACAAAACAACACCAAGTGATCTACGAAGAGAGAAGTTGAAACCCCCTCCGGGAGAGTGGACACCAGACTATTAAGATCAACGGCGAAACATGTCACACTTAAAACACACCCCTGAGGAACACCCGCCTCTTGAACCCGCAAGCTTGAGAAAGCATCCACAACACGGACCTTAAAATTACGGGACGATAAAAATTCTTGAATAAAAACCGGTAAAAAAACCCCTCATACCCCAATCATATAACTGACGTAAAACACTATACCTACAAGTGGTATCGTAGGCCTTCTCAATGTCGAAACACATCGCCAACACCTGATGCTTGGAGGAAAAAACCCGTAAAACAGAGTCTTGCAAACAGATAAGGTGGTCAAGAGTACTAAGACCGCTGCGAAACCAGCACTGAAATGGGAGGATGGGGGGGAGGAGAAGCGAGTTGGAATAAAAAAAAAAAAAAGGCGAACTTGAATCATCCTCTCGAATAACTTACTGAGGCAGTTCGTAAGAGCAATCTGCCGATAGTGACTGGGGTCCAAACCGTCCTTACTGGGCTTGAGAAAGGCTATAACAACCCTCCACACGCCTGGAGGGCTTTGACCCAAAGCAGGTTGTAAAGGTCAACCAAAAATAACTCGGAGTGGGGATGAATACGACGGAGAACGTCGCAGTGGATGCAATCGTCAACGGGAGAGGTTGAACCACAGTGAGACAGAGCATCCCGTAGCTCATATACGAACAAGAGAGCATTATAAGTGTAGGTAACGGACGTAGTCAAATCTAAAAGTCGAGACTCTATAGCGGCATTATGATCTAAAAACTATCGAGGATAGCTATCAGCGCTACTCACCGAAGCGAAATGGTCAGCCAGAGCATCGCTGACCAAAAGGTCATCCGATACAGGCGAGCTTCCGATAGCCAGAGTGGGAATGGCATGACCAGCGTAGCGACCAGGGATTTTATTGACCCGCTTCTAAACCCGAGTCAACGACGTGAACGAAGACATGAAAGGTACGTACCTGCGCCAAGTCTCACGGTGAGCACGACGGAGGGTCCTCTGGCAGATGGCAAGAACCCGGTTCCGATCAACCCTATTCGAAACGATCGGGTTTCGCCTATAACGGGAATAGGCCAACTGATAGGTAAAAATAGCCAACGCGCAATCCCTCGACCACCAGGGGACGGTGGAGCGCCCCGCAACAGGGCACCTCCGCGGATCAAAGTGCTCAGCAGCCTCGAAAATATGGGTCGTAAAATATGAGACCACAAAATCAACGGTATCAAAGGAACCTGTTTTTCCCAAACTCCTCGATCATGAAGTCTATGAACACAGTTTACCTTCCAGAATAAAGACTGTAAGCTTCAAAACAACTTAAAATATGTTGGTATGACTACCACCACACTTTCGAGGCGTGTGACAATGCATCTGCAACATGAAACCCCCCCCAAAATCAAATAGAGACCGTGTATGACATCAGCTTAACCATGGACATAATGGTTAATACACAACGATTAAAAGAAAAGAGGGAAATAAAGCTAGAGTAAACACCTTAGAAGCCATCTTAATTAACGAAGAAAGGCCAGCCATCAATATCCAGACTACAGGCTGAAATAGAACTTTAAAGTTGTTTTAAAATTCTGCTTACAAGAGAGTGGCCCGTTCCCTTAACATGACGTTTAAACGAGTAGGAATAAAAATCCCCTAGAATCCGTTTTCCTTTCATTCTGACTCCACCATTCTTCAACGATAAAAGAGGAAAGACACTCTAGAGATGATCACATAGATCGAAAGCTCAGCAATTAAAGTCAAGTTTGGTTTTACCAAACGTATTTCATTTAAAAATGAATGAACATAGGATAAGTTGTTTATCATCTACAAGATGAACTAAAAAAGATGATAAGAAAAGTAGAAAGTTTCCAAAGAAAATTAATAAAGTGGGAAATATACTATGGTCTTTAACAAAATCTGCATACAAGAATACAAGAAGGTCTGCTACCCATTTAAACTAATATATATATATATATATATATATATATATATATATATATATATATATATATATATATATATATATATATATATATATATATATATATATATATAAAGGGTGTTCCATTAGGCCGGGGGGCGATGGGGAATATCGCGCAACTCATAGCCTATGTTCCCTAAATGTTGGCACACCACCTTCACGTGGTGCCCCTGTTTTAGACTGAGCGTGTGCCCAACGTCCGAACACCAGGCGGGATATCCTGGTTTGGGTATCTAAGGGTACCCACCAACCTTTTGGGGCAGTTGTGTGTATGGACACCAGCACACTTCTGGCCCATATGGTTGTCTTTGCTGTGGCCCTGCAGTTAGTGAATGGCATCACAAGGGCTAGGTGACCTCACACCAACATAAAAGGTGGGGAGGGGAACCCCATGAGGCGGTTTGATGACCAAACACTGGCATCACTCCGGCATCCCCAAATAACCTTGTGGGGCGACTGTGTGTCTGAACCCCAGCGCACTTTCGGCCCACTTGGTCCTAGTCAGTATGTGTACTCTGTACGAGTCGACGGATGTACCCACTGGGGGGTATCGTCCGCAGGACCGTGCCACGGAGGTAGGTTTGGTTGCCTGGGTCGTTGTTTTGCTTTCGGGAGGTCTTTGCACCGCAGTCCAGTAAAACTCCGTTATGCGGCTCCGCTGTTTTTGAAACAACAGTGGGAGTCGGGGGGCGGGCTACCCTGTCTGGACTGTATGGGCGCTTTCCGGACTCACGATGGCGATTTGGTACATGCCCTCGGCTCCAGAGGCACCACTTATAAAAATAAAAATTTTATGGGTAAACTTTCCAAAAACTCATCCCAGAGACCGCCGGCCTCTGGTCACCGTGAAAAAAGCAGAGATCTTCGTCGCTTGGATCCTTTTGGGTCAGAAGTAGACGAAGAACTGGATTATGACCGCTTTATAGTAGTACTCAAATCCAGCAACGAACGTTGTCCTCTTAACAAAGCTGACATCTTTGATGTCTTTGACGACTTCGTAAACAAGTGTGGCGAACCTGCTCAAATGTGGCCGCGCAATGATGGCGCATTGATTGTCGAGGCCAAGTCTAATGAGCAGCAAAAGAGAATTCAATCTCTTGAAAAGTTAGCCTCAGTGAGTGTATCATCCGCGTCTCACCCGACATTTAATACCTCCAAAGGTGTTATTCGATCGGGTGAACTCATTGAGTATGATATCGACAGGTTGGGGACAAAACTTGCCAGTCAGAAAGTAACAAGTGCACATCGCATTTCTAGGTTTGTGAATGGCGCTAGGGTCCCTACCGCCACCATAATCCTAACTTTCAACAGATTGGAACCGCCCAAGTACGTCAAGGCTGGCTACCTTAACATCCCAGTCAAGCCTTACGTCGAAAACCCCCGGCGGTGCTTCCATTGCCAACGCTTTGGCCATGTAAGCAAGTTTTGTAAAAGTGAAAGGATTTGTGTAAACTGCTCAGCAGAATTTCACGGAACACCCTGTTCCAAACAGCCGTGCTGCCCCAATTGTGGCGGAGACCACTCTGCCACATCACAGCAATGCACCTTCTTCCTCTACGAGAGAGAGGTCATTGCTGTTCGAAATAAAAACAGAGTGAGCTATAAAGAGGCTAGACGAAGAGTTAGAGAGACTTACGTTCAGCCTGGCGTGAGCTTCGCGGATGCTCTGCGCACCGCCACGCCAAAGAAGGGGAGAAGCCAGAGACCATCTACAGGCTCTCCTGAACAAACAAGAAGTCCTCCACAACCGAAACCCAGGTCTCCGCGCAGAGATGTGCCTCAACAGGTAAGGGGTTCTCCACACCCTAAACCCGCATCTCCACGCACACCTGAAAAGGTTAAGAGCCCCCCTCGACCGAAACCACGATCAATCGGTAGAGAAAACTCTTCACCAAAATCTAGCCTAGCTTCTGATGGCACAAAGAAGAGGAACCTTCCATCTTCTCCCGATTCACCAAGAGTGGCTAAACACTTTGCCACCGCTCCACAAGACGTGGATGTGAATCGGATTGGGCCGCAGGTGGTGTCTATTCCAGCTCTGGACATCCATCCTGCCCCCAAAGAACAGAGAACTACAGCCCCAAAGCGAGTAGTCAGCAACCCACCCCTTGCTGATACTGCTTTGGAACTCCTTCGAGCCCTAAGTGAGAAGGAATCAACCTGTACCCCATCACAGGAAACAGCTGTAGTAGAGGCTGCCCCCTTATCCAAGGAGGAGCCGAACCAACCATCAGATTCCAAGAATCCTTCGCCAGCCGAACAATCGCTGCCACCATCACCAGCCAAGTCGATGTCATCGGCTCACGAAATGACTGATGGAGATGCTCCCACATCTGCTTCTCCAGTCAAGACAGTCATTTCGTATAGCCAGCTAACAAAATTGCCACGTTTAAAAGAAAAGCCGAGAGCTAAATTAACGCTCCCGATGCCTCCAAAGTCATACCCAAAACCGGTAATTGGTATGACCAAAACTACCCCTACGGGTAGTATAAAACCAAAACCTCCTACCCCTAAGGGTAGGATGATTGTCTTAAAGAGGTAAGGATGTATCCAATAATTCATTGGAACATCCAAGGTCTCTTCCCCAAGTGGGAAGAACTCAAGCTCCTGTTTAAAGACTACAATCCTGATTGTATAGCTTTACAGGAAACTTGTTTGGGTACTCGTAGTGTACCCAATATTCCTGGTTTTGTGGGATACTATAAGAACCCTATAGAACCAATCCATGGTTCTGCTGTGCTCATCAACAGCAGGGTTCCCCACAACCAGATCGACCTTGCGACAGACCTGCAGGCGGTCGCTGTCCGCCTGTTCTCCCATCGCCACTATACGGTCTGCTCGCTTTACCTCCCTCCAAGTGAGGAAAAAGACACAGCCTCTCTAGCTAGAAAACTAGTAGAGGTAATTAAACAGCTCCCTCCCCCCTTTCTATTGATTGGGGATTTTAATGCTCGACACCCCCTTTGGGGGGACCATGATAAGAACCCTAGGGGAAACATGATTGAGAAATTTCTGGGCGAAAATGATGTCTGCCTTCTAAACGATGGCAGCCATACATCATTTCACATCCAGACGAGCAGCTCTACATGCGTGGACTTGTCCCTCTGTTCACCAAGCTGTAGAGCTGATTTTGACTGGGCAGTGGAACCTGACTTGTGAGGCAGCGATCACTTCCCCATTATTATAGCGCCATGTACAGGTGGCCCCCCTCCACCACCTAGTAAAAAATGGAATGCAAAAAAAGCAAACTGGCCTAAATTCAGGCACCTCTCGAGCCATGACGGGTCCTTCCCTCATGAAGATATTGACGTGGCTATCGATGACCTCCTAGTCCACGTCAATAAAGCGGCTAACTCCTCCATCCCGCTCTCCGGCTCAGCCGCTCGCGGACCACAAGTTCCCTGGTGGTCGGCTGAATGCTCGAGAGCCGTGACTGAATGTAAAATGGCTTGCCAACGTTACCATCGCTCCCCTACGATGGTAAATAAAATTGCTCGTAACAGAGCAAGGGCAGCACGGCGACGCATCCTTCGACAGGCTCGAAAGACCTCGTTGGAAGGTTACATCGCGTCCATAAGTTGGCAAACGCCTATAGACAAAGTGTGGAAAAGGGTCAAAAAGCTATTGGGCAAATCCAATGGCTTTACAGCTCCCAACATTGTCCAAGCTGGAGAATTGTTGGGGGACTTGTCCCATATTTCCAATGTCTTGGCCAGATCATTTGCTAGCATCTCAAGCCCAGATAATTATGAGATGCAATTCCAGTGCTTTAGGCTCCAACAAGAGCAGCAACCGCTCAACTTTATGGAGCCTAACATGGATAACGAGTCTTACAACCGACTCTTCTCTATCCATGAGCTCCATAATGCACTGAAGCACTGTAGATCCACTGCCCCCGGATCGGATGGCATTTCCTATGATATGATTAGGAATATGCATCCATCCCTTCTCTCTCATTTACTGGACATTTACAACTGGATTTGGATCAAGGGCCGCTTCCCTTCCATGTGGAGAGAGGCCATAGTCCTTCCATTCCGCAAACCAGGAAAGGACGGGACGGAGCCCACCCATTACCGCCCCATTGCTCTTACCAGTTGTCCATGTAAAGTGTTTGAGAGAATGGTCAATTTCAGACTCGTCTGGTTTTTGGAGACTCAAAATCTCATATCTCCTTCTCAATCAGGGTTCAGGAAAAAGCAGAGTACGACAGACCTGCTTGTCCGAATGGAGTCACTCGTAAGAGATGCTTTTTCAAAGAAGCAGCACGCCATCGCTGTCTTCTTTGATATTGAGAAAGCATACGATACCACCTGGAGGCGTGGTATCCTTAAACAACTCCATGATTGGGGCCTGCGGGGTTACCTCCCCAGGTTTCTCGAGCAATTTCTGATGCGACGCACACTACGCGTAAGGGTTGGAGGCACCTTATCGGAGCCCGTAAACCAAGTTGAGGGTGTGCCACAGAGAAGTGCCCTCAGTGTCACCTGCTTCTCTGTGGCCATTAATAGCATTGTTAGAAATCTCCCTCCCGAGATTTCGTCGACGTTATATGTGGATGATCTGGCGCTCATTTGTTCTTCGCCCAGACTCCCATTTATCGTCCGTAAGCTACAGCGAGCTATAAGCACTGTAGCTGAAAATGCTTCCTCCAAGGGTTTCCGCTTTTCCGCAGTAAAGACCAAGGCTGTTCACTTTTATGGGCATAAGTTAGTGACATGGGACCCCCCCCATTTGTCGCTATATGGTGTGTTTATAGATTTTGAGCCCCACTTCAAATATCTGGGGGTCATATTTGATTCAAGGCTTTCTTTCCGGAACCATGTGGACGCCTTGAAAAGGTCTTGTTTAAAGAGAATGGACATAATGAAACTGTTGTCTCACACTTCTTGGGGAAGTGATCGACGTACTCTGTGGCTCCTGTATCTAGCATTGGTCCAATCAAAGCTAGACTATGGATCACAGGTGTACTCCTCTGCCTCGCCATCCATTCTCGAAAAACTAAACACTGTGCGTAACCAGGGTGTGCGCCTGGCTTCTGGAGCCTTTAAGTCCTCCCCAGTGTGGAGCCTCTACGCAGAGAACGGGGTTCTCCCCCTTCCCTATCACAGGCTCAAGTCTAATTTAAACTACCTCCTTAGACTTGAGCAACTACCGCAGACGCCAGTGTATGAGTGCATGTTCAATACACGGACAGTGGCCTCATACGATAGATCTCCATCTCTGGCTCGCCCCTTTGCTCTGCGTATGGCCGAGCACACTGCGCAACTAAGGGAGTTCTCAGTGATTCCCTTTACCATGCCAAAGACCCCCCCGTGGCTCATACCACCTGTAATGGTATGTAGGGAACTGGCTGATAGGCCCAAGGATCACCACCTGCCTGTAGTATTGAGAGCCATGTATGGCGACCACTCATCTCAACATCGGCATAGCACTTTTGTGTTCACCGATGGGTCCAAGTCACCGGACAGAGTTGGAGCAGCTGCTGTCTTTCCATCTGAGACAGCATTGGTCCGCCTGCCAAACGCAGCTTCCGCATTCACAGCGGAACTCGTTGCTATGATGGCGGCACTGACTATCATAGCTGGCAGGCCATCTGGTTCTCATACTATCTTTACAGACTCCCTTAGTTCGCTTCAAATGTTGGGTGATGTTGGTTCGAGCCATCCGTTCGTTTCCAAGATCCAGCGGTGGCTCCTACGACTATCGCCCACCCACGAGATATCCTTCTGCTGGGTGCCTAGTCACGTGGGCATCCCAGGCAATGAGAGGGCAGATGCTGCAGCCAAAGAAGCAGCATCACTGGGGACAGCTCCAGTGGCCCCAGTCCCACTCTGCGATGCCTATCCTCTGACCAATGAATACGTGGTCGGCCTATGGCAGAAGAGGTGGAGTGAGCTCCCTCCCACCAAGCTCCACTCCATAAAACCCTCCGTTCACCCATGGCCACGTACAACTAGACATCGTAAAATGGAGGTTGCGCTTGTCCGTCTGAGGATAGGCCATTGCCGGCTCACCCATGAGCATTTAATGAGTGGGCTGCCCCCACCTATGTGCATTCTGTGTGGGGTACAAATATCTGTCCTCCATATATTTGTAGAATGCCCATTGCTAAGGAATCTCAGAAGGACGACCTTTCCCTTCATTACCAGAGAGATGGCCCCCCAGCAGGCTCTGCGGGGCATCTTTTCTGAGACCCATTGCTTCTTTAACGTGACTAGGATACTAACCTTCCTAAAAGAAAGCAATCTTTTAAACAAAATTTAAAATAGTTTTATATATTTATTGTTGATCTATTTATAGTTTATGTTTTTACATTTTGTTGAATTTTTTAATAGTCTATTTTTTGTTAAAAGATTTTAACTGACTTAATATTGCCTATTAAACTAATTTTGGTCCCAAGGACATTTCTGCTTTTTTTTATGTATTTTAATATGGCAATATTTTAAAAATAATAATTTTAAATTCACTGCCCATAAGTGAATTTGGCTGCGAGATAGCCCATCTGGGCTACGCAGCTTTTAAAATCTCAATGCACTATTCATTCATTCATTCCATTAGGCCGGATCGCAGTTAGCAGGCAGCTAAATATATATTGTTTTTTCTGCCTCTTTCAACACTACTTTCAATCATCAATATATTGATAATTGAAAGTAGTGTTGAAAGAGGCAGAAAAACTCAATACATATTTTGCTGCAATGTATATATATATATATATATATATATATATATATATATATATATATATATATATATATATATATATATATATATATATATATGGAAAACCCATAAAGTATCGCGTAAGTAAGCAATAAATGCATCAAAGCCCACAGGGAAAATAATAGGAGGATTCCAAGTACTTTTGAACTTTATTTCGAGTTCTTTATCAAGGAATAACAGAAGTATTGAAAATTGTAATATTTATAAGTATGATAGAGAGGAGAAGGAACGCCGACAAAAAAGCAAAAACCAATCAACAAAATGCATTAATATGAAATGGAAACCTTAGGAGGAGCGACGATAAATACAAAATAAGATAACTAAATCAGGTAAATTCAAAAGACTAAAGATTGACAAGAGGATTAAAATACCGCCTAAGCAATTAGGGAGGGAGATAAATCTTAACGAGAGATTAACCTCAGAGGTCAGGATCTAAAGACCAAGGTAGAATAAGTACAAATGTTCTAAAGACTTGACTCAAATGGAAATAAATACCGACAAAAACAGAAGTTTACATAGATGCACACAAAATAAAATTAAATTGTTTATTAAGATTAATATAAATATTTTGTCTCAAGTTTATATAAGCCAGGACTTAAATTAAAATTTGGGAATTTACTAATAAAGGTTGATTCAAAGATATTTCGTGAAATTGTATCGTTATTATGGCAAATTATTTTAGCAGAATTCCAATCAATATTGTGATTAAGATATGACATATGAACATAAAATGAGCTGCTTTCTTCACCACGACGGACATTATATTTATCCTGAGAAATTCGTTTTTTGAAACATTTACCTAATTGGCAAAAGTAATATTTAGAGCAATCGATACATTTTACGCAATATGCATTACCAATAGGGAAAGGGGCGTTCTTGACTAATAGTTTAGAGATAGTATTATTATAGTTAAATACTAAACAAATGCCTCTTGTATTTCCTTTTAATTCATCCTTTGCCTCTCTCCCTCATATTTTAAAATTTCTAGGCATTTGTGTAGTATTTAACTATAATAATACTATATTTGAACTATTAGTTTTTTCGTGAAAATTTGGGAGAAGTGAGTGAGGAGTATTGTGAGCGGTCCCATCAGGACATTGCTGTAATGGAAAAAAGATACTAAGGAAAAGGGGACACTGCTATGATGGGGGACTATATATGGTCACTGGTGCGTAAAGATCAAGGAGCTCACAGTAAGAAAGCACTTTCTTCCGTGCACTTTTAGTAGGTTATCTCTTATAATCACATTTTCTCATCAGTTTAAAAAGGAATACAAGGACAAAAAATTATCAGTTATTATTCTTGGACAATATGAATATACTAAATAAAGTGAACTGTCGCAGCTATTTATAGTTAGTTTCATATACAAAATTCTAACTATCTCCAAAAATATCGATGTTATGCAATTTTCAATAGTACTTTTGGAATCAGGAGGTAAAACCACCTTAGAAACACTAAAAATATTTAAAGAAACAAAACTAGTGTTCCCAGTGTTGTACGTCCCTGCAACATAATGAATACAATAGGATTAAAAAAAATAGGAATAACGGGTTTCTGGCAAACGTAACTCGTCCCCCGGAGCACACGAAAACATCTGGCTTGCTGTTATTCTCTCCGATTCCTGTAGAAGTGTCTCGTCGACTTCCCTTGGCATCAATGTCTTCTGCCCCATGCACTCCAAGAGGTGAAGTACAGCCGGTCTTTCTCCTGTTCTCTGCCTGAGTCCTTGGGCGTTGCTGATTACCCGGCACGTTATCACTACACGAGGGAGGAAGCCTCGCCGGTTTTAGTCTGTCCATTGAGACAGTATCCCTCTTGCCATCAAGGAATTCCAATTTGTAAACCTTACCTTAGAGCTCGATCACCGCGAAAAGGCCAGCATATGGTGCTTCCAATGGTTTGCGAACGCGGTATATTCGGACCCACACATAAGTTGCCTCACGAAGATCTTTGGGTACGAAAGGCTTGGGCGCCGAGTGCAAGTGTCTAGGGATCCCTGTGTGAAATCGATTTGTACCATGGTTGAGGCTAATTCTTTAATAAACTTTGAATCGGTCTTCGATGACGAAACTAATGGTGTCGGGCACAAAAGTGTTCCCGTGACTGCCGTGAAAGGCTAAAATCCCGAGTTATTAGGCAAGGAGCAAATGCCCAAAAGGGTAATTGGAAGTGCCATCAGCCAGCCTTACCGACGCGCCATTATAGAGCACTTCAAAGTCAGGTGTGCCCTTTCCGCAATCCCGTTCGTAGAGGCGCGGTACGCCGTGGTGCGGAGACGATGAAAACTAACGAGGGCAGACAGTTTCTTGAATAGCTCAGATTCGAATTGGGCTCCTAGGTCAGTCATTATGTAAAGCGGGAATCCTAATATGGAAATCCATCCGTCTATGAAAGCCAACGTGACCGTTGTGGCACTTATGAGCGGAATCGGTAACGCTTCGAGCCATCTTGTAGCTCGGTCGATGCACGATAGTAAATACCGATTGTGCGACGGGTATGATTGTCGAGACAGTGTACACGGTGGAAGTGGTCCAACTATATCAAAATGCACCGTTTCGAACCTTGCAGATGGAATATCAATGTTCAAGGTGGGGGATTTCTTGCGGCGATTGCACTTGGAAGATTGACATGAGAGGCACTCCCTTATCCAGGAGCGAATATCCTTGTCCATATTAGGCTAGAAATATCGAGATTTGATAAAACGAAAACTAACGAGGGCAGAGAGTTCCTTGACTCCAAGGTGTGATAAATTATACATTTGACTAAAAATAGTCATCCTGCATGCTATAGGGACAAACGGCCGTGGGTATCTTGATGTTCTCCATGAACAGATTACATACAATCGGAGAAATGGGAAAACCTAGGCTCAGGCCATATTTCTGTCTGTAAAACAATCCTCGGCTTTAAACACATTGTCTGAGCATGCCTTTTACCCGATATTATGTAATCTGTTCATGGAGAACTCTGAGAAACACCTCCTCCCCCCCTCTCTTACCTAACCCCATAACTTGGTTCCGCTATGTGGACGATGTATGTGCCACATGGCCTATTAATGATAGCGCATTTGATTCTTTCTTCGAACAATTGAATAATATCCATCCCCACCATTACTGTTAAAGTAGAATAGAAAAAACTTCATTGCCATTTCTGGATGTTAAAATATCTTAACTAAACAACAAAGCATATTATAAGATTATAAGATGTCAGAGCCGGCAAAACCCGTGTAATCCACTTCTGGGCCAGCTCTCCTTCAAACCACGCCGATGCACTTAATTTGTGCATCTAGGCGGTTTTTAAACATGTTTATGGTTGTTGATTTAACAACTATATCCGGCAACTCGTTCCACGAGGAAACCACCTTGTTTGAGAAAAAATATTTGACATATTTGTTTCAAATCTTCGTTTCTTAAGTTTGTATCGATGGCTTTGGGTTCTTGAGGAAGCGTCCAATTTGAAAAGGGTTTCAATTTTTACTTTATCAAAATTGTTTGGGATCTTAAAGACTTGTATGAGTTCTCCTCTTAACTTTCTGGTCTCAAGTGATTGCATGTTGAGTGCTTTAAGTCTGTCTTCGTAGGACTTTTGACGTAGTCTGGGTATCATTTTTGTAGCACGATGTTGCAGCCTCTCCAACATTTCTATATCTTTCCACATGTATGGATTCCCAAACTGAACTGCGTACTCCAAATGAGGACGAACCAAAGATGTGTACAGGGGAATTACTATATTTTCTGATTTGTAGGAAAAGATTCTATATATGAAACCAAGCACTCTGTTTGCTTTCTTGCATGCCACCGCGCACTGTCTCCCAACTTTCAAATCGTTGCAGACTATCATACCAAAATCTTTTTCTTTTGATACCTTTTTCAGTGGCCGGCCTTTTATTGTATAGTTAAATTCTTCGTTTCTTGTTCCAATGTGTAGTACATTCAGAGGTGGGCAATATTTGAAAACTTTGTATTTAAATGCATTTATGTATTTAAAATTGTATTTGTAAATACATTTAAAATCATGTATTTAAATACTTTTTGCAAATACTTTACTCATAATAGGTTTATATAGCTGTTAAGAACGTGCAATGCATGTCTTAGCTTGTCGCAATTTGTAGACACAAACGTTTGACTGCGTGAGCCGGTGAGGGAAGATTGCTTGCATCAGTTCAAATTCAGTTAACAGATGGTCACAGTTGTGTTCGGTTGTATAGTGAGGAGAGAGTTCAGCGCTATTTCAAATGCTGTACGGCAACTTCAGCTTCTTCGAAAGAGTGTGAAATAGAGAGATTTGACAATAATACAGACGAGGAAGATTAAATCTTCCGACGGAAAGAAGTGAAGTGTGTATGTACATCATGCAATGGCGAAATCTCTGCGGCGATCAATACTATATCCAATCTACGTATTGATTTGAACATAAGAATTTATTAAAGCTAATTATATGATACTTAATTGAATTGACAAGTTTCACGATTTCTTATTTTTAAAAAAATGGCAAAATTCCTAGTAGCTAACGAAAATGATAAGTAACGTAGGTTTATCATACACGAACCTACCTGCTTCATTTTGCAACACCTTTATTTATAGTATATGCTAATTGAATTTAACGTGAATTATGGAAACGTGAAACAAATGTCCTTCACTTATCTGATCATGTACATTTATCAACAAAGAAAGTACCCTGCTTTGGTGCAAAAAGTGGATACCTACGTAAAGGCTCAACAAGATTCAAAAAGAAAATGATCAGTATTAGACGATAGTCCTTCATGCAGCGGTGTTAAAGTAAAAACATTACCGGATTGTTTTGCGGTGAATACTAAGAAGGTCAAACAATCTGGTGTTGATAAGCTGATTTCAGATTTTAACATACAAGTGTGCATCCCCTGTAGCGGTCTATACCCCTACAAGTGAAAATATTTAATCATGAAAAAATATATATATATATATATATATATATATATATATATATATATATATATATATATATATATATATATATATATATATATATATATATATATATATATATATATATATATATATATATATTATTTCAACAAGGGTTGGTAACCATAACTTAAATCGTGTGATTGGTACGCCCGATCTCTCGAGCCTTTTCAAATAAAATCACATGCTCATTCATTCACTTTGTTCGGCTCATCGGAATCAGGTCTGTAATATTGAAATTGAAATATTTAGCTAAATATGTCCTAAAGGAATCTCGTTTTTAATACGTGATTCTTTCTCTCATTTACAGACCCTCCAAACTCCGTTGTAATCTATTTATATTACCTATTTATATAATCTATTTATTCAATCTATTTAATCCATTTAGGTATCCAAATTACAATCTATTTATGTATCCAATTTAATCCATACAATCTATTTATACATATCAATCTATATTAATATTTACCCAATCCATTTAACTATATAATCTATTTATCAATCCATATAAATATTTATCATACATTTATAATATTTATTCATTTAACATTCAACTATAATCTAATTAATATTTGTCAATCATCATATGTGTACTCTAATTCTCATTAACTCGTGCAAAGTCAATTCAAACGCATAAAATTCAATCCATTCATAAACTATAATTTCACTTTTTAATCATAACTGTTCATTCTATAATATATATTATTATTATTATTAAATCAAAGTGGGGGTGCATGTGAGGGAGGGACGATAGGGTGTGTGGAGAGATAGAGAAAATAGACAAGTGGAGAAGAGAGAAAGAAGTGTGGTAGAGGTGCAAAGAGATGCCTAGGGTCTGGTGATCAGACTTATCACTTTTATTATTTTCTTGGATGCGTGTATTCATTGTTGTTGTATTAGATTTTTGTAATAATTATAAAAATTATAATTATTATGGCGTTCAAGCCCTTTGTCTTAGCAACTTTAGTTTTTTGGGTTTATGTGGGGCATTGCTTACTTTGTATATGTTTTAACTACGTTTAAGTGCGTGCTTATTGTTTTGTTTTATTGTGTGTGTGTGTTTTAATAGTATATTTTGTTTCTTCTTTTGATGTTTTCTTCTTCTGAAGTTCTCGTCGTAATCGGGGTTTTTTTTCTTCATCTTGGTAGGGGTAGTCTTGTTCGGTAGGTTGTTGTAGGAATTCGAGTTGTTTTGTTCTTATTTTTGTCTTCACAAGTATTTTTCATCTCATTTTATGCATAAAACGGTACTTCGTCTCCGCCAGCCCCTCGGTTGGCGGAGCTGGGGAATCTGGGCGACAATCAGCTCTTCTGTTCTGGTTAATCATCTGGGTGATTTCATCACTCAGTTCACGATTAACCTGCATTTTCCAGGTCCGTTCTTCTATTACTTTGTTAATGGGAGTTATCCCCGCCTCTCTGTGCAGGTCTTCTTGCCGTCTTCTTTCATGCCTGCGTGTACCCGTGATTAGGTACATGCATTTATTTTGCACTACTTGAAGACGCCTCTTTTTGTGTTTTTGAGACACATGAGAGGGTGGAGGTGGGATAAAGCAACGTAGATCTTACAAGGGCATTGTAGATCTTCTTCTTGTTGCTTTCACGTAGATTTCTGAATCTATATAGAGTTCTGACAGCGGACGAGTCTCGAGAAATTCTTTCTTCGACGTGCCTTCTGTACCCGGTAGAGGTGATTTTCATACCGAGTACATTGCATTCGTTGGTGTAGGGGTATCGCGTATCCCCCCCACGCACGTCTGCCCTTGAGGTGCGTCCGATGGGGACCACCTTGAATTTCTCTTGGTTTGTTCTTATTTTCCACTGAGCCTCGTAGTTGTTAAGGTTCGCGATTTCCATCGCTGACATGCGAGCTTGCCACGGTGCATTCCTCCATGGAGATACGATTATCTGGCTGAAATCATCGGCGTATTGAATATTGAGGGAATTAGGGTACACAAGGTCTGGGACGTCCGCGGTGTATATCGAGTAAAGGGTGGGGGACAGACACCCCCCCTGCGGTAGGCCCGCAGTGAGCGGAAACTTTGGTCAGTCCGTGCACCCTAGACTGACATACGCCGCTCTCTCCATGACAGTCACAGAGAGTTCTTTCTAAGTTTTCACTTAGACCCATCCGTAAGATCTTATACTGCATGCCCCGCTGCCATACCTTATCAAACGCCTTTGATACATCCCGACAAACGATATCCACATAACTCCTGTCCCGTTTGGCTTGGGAAAGCTTTTCCGTTATGACATTGATTGCCATTTCCGTACTTCGCTTCTTTCTAAACCCGAATTGACATGGGTTGTAGAGGGAGTTTTCTTCCAGGTGAGACACCAGTCTCCCGTTGAGGATCTTCTCAAAGAGTTTCCCGCCAAATTCCAGGAGTGAAATTGGGCGGTAGCTCTCTCTCAACGTAGGGTCATTTCCGTGCTTGGGCAAGAAGATCATTTTTGCCGTCTTGAAAGCATCTGGAAAGTACCCTGTATTCAGACATGCGTTGAAAATTCGTCTCATTCCTTCGATGATGTTGGCTGGTGCCTTTTCGAAGTTAAGCTTCGTAAGCCCCGATTGGCCTGGGGCTTTTTGTCGGAATGAGCGGAGTGCGCCAAGGATCTCTTCTTCGGTGATCTCGGCGTCTCCGTCACGCAGTCTATCCACCTGGTGATGAGGATGCGTTCGAAGTATTTCCGTGTTAAGCTCGTCTACGATGTTGTTTTCGAACTCTATATCATAATCTTCGTTTTCATCTTCCGATATGCTGAAGATTTTTTCCCAATAACGCCGGAATATCACTTCGATGTTATTTTCTGAAGTTTCCATGGATCCATCTTCTTTTTGGATTTCCATTTTCTTCTTTTTTCCAGATGATCCTCTGAGACTTTTGACTTTCTTCCAAAAGTCCTTGGGGATGCATCTTGATCGAGGCTCTCGATCGTATCGTCCCATTGTCTCTGTTGTTGATCAAGGATCAACTGGTTGAGCTCTTCTTTGATCTCTCTACTTCGTTGTAGCGAGTTAAATGTTGCGTTTCTTATATTTAACTCGTACATGACTCTCAATTCTCTGTATAGGTCTTTCATGTACCCAGTTCACCTGTATGAGGAGATGGTTTTATACTGGGTTTTGGAGATGCAAGCCCTATCTGCAATAATTAGATGTTCGTTGAGGTCGTCGAGTGCCTCGTCTATCTCCTCGAGAATTGCCTCGTCCAGATCTGGTGGGCGATAGGCCTCGAGGAGATCAGCGTACCGTGCCCAGTCGGCTCTCCTGCAGTCTTTTCTGACTGGAGCTGGGACTTGTATAGGGTTCCTATTGATGGTAAGTGGGATCCCTATATGATCACTAAATGGTACCTGGACCGGTTCCATGTAGTAATTGAACGGCAGCTGACGATTAGCCAGACAAATGTCTGGCTTTGTGGCACTTATTCCTCGAGTATAGGTTGGGAAGTCCGGGCCTATTCTATGGACCATGTTTCGGTCCATCATAGTGTCCAGGCACCTTCCGATTCCGTTGAAGGTCCTGTACCCAGACTCCCAACATCTGGCATTAAGGTCCCCCATTAATATTGTGGGGGTCCTTCTGCCAAACAGGCTAGAGAGAGAATGAATTGGTAAATATTCTCGTCTCGGCAGCTGGTACCCGGTGGCGATGACCAGCTTTCCTATATCGAGTTCGACCTCTATTGCAAGATAGGATTCTTCCAAATTTCTTATGGGTTTATACTTGATCCCTCTTTTGATGGCGATGGCGGCACCGTCGTACCGCTCTTGAGAGTAATTCGTGACTAACACGTCGTAGTTCCAGATCTTCATTTCGGAATTACGAGTGTCAATCCCATGTTCAGAAATCAAGATGACATCTGCATCTATTTCCCTGAACACGTTTCCGCAGAGAGTTCTTTTTGTTGTCGAGCCATTGGTGTTAATTTCCATGCTTCTTAGTGAGTTCCGCTCCATGGTGAGATGAGTTACCTGTGTTTTTTCTTAGTTTTCTTACTCTTCGGGGCCTGTGGGGCGGGTCTGGAGTGCCTCGGCTTTTCCTTCTTCGGAGGAGGACTAGGAGTCTTTGACCGACTCTTCGTCGTTCTAGTGCGAGCGCATGGGCCCTCGTCACTATCCGAAGATGTTGATTCTGCTTCTTCTTTGTCGTTTGTCTCGTCCTCTTCTTCGGATTCCTCCGATGAGTGAGACTCCATGACTTCAATCAATCCGGTAGCTTTTTCTTTTTTGTTGTTTCCAATAATGCTATCCTTGAATGCCCTAGAGCACTCAGGGTCATCAGGCACGATGATGGATGGCAAATTATTGGCTTTTAGAAGCGTGTTTAAAACCCGGCTATAGCAACCAGGTTTTACCGCGTTAGCCACGTTTGCATGAGTGATGCAAATTAGGATTTTGGCACTTAAGTCATTGGTGAAAATCATCGGTGAGGGGGTTGATGTCATCCCTTCACTTTTCTTCACCGTGCTTGCGTATGTAGTTGTCTTCTTTTTCTTTTCTTCTTCTTTCATCTTCTTTATTATTTATTTTCTCTTGGGGCAGTTCAAGGCCATCGTTCGATGGGGCCCCTTGCAGTTCATGCACATTTTCGTGGTGCTTTTACAGGAGTCATATCTATGACCCTGTGTGGCGCATTCGCCGCACCAGATTGATCCTTTCTTCGGGCAGTTGGCGGTGGTATGCTGTTCCAAAGTATAACAAACGAAGCACATCTGTATACTGTGATATTTTTCGTGCTCGATATTGCTGCCTGGGATCCTCATGTTAAAAATGAGGAGTCCCTCCGTCGCCGCCTTGTGGGCCATTTCGGTGGTTTGGAACGTCACCTTAAAGACGTGGGTGTGATCTCTGAATTTGATCACTTCCCTTATCTTAGCCCAATTGTGGTTCTTCTCTATTTCCGTTTTCAGGTCTGCGGGGGAGTTTTCACCCACCCAGCTCTCCACCTTACGGCAGATGACACTCCTATTTGCTGAGATCGCTGTCGGGGTTTTTGCTTCCAAGTTTAGTTGTTTTAGCTCTTCGGCCCCTTCATCAGATAGGAGCCGGTCTATATCCTTGGTTTCACCGCACAGGACGATGAAACCATTTGGAATGTCAATGAGCTTAATCAATGCGATCCTTAAATTCGCAAACAAGGATTCGCATACGGTCTTCTTTTCGGGGGTCTTCCTGCCAGCTAAGGTCCGTAGGGGGACCCTCTTAGGGAGGGCCTCCATCGTCGTCGACGTCTTCTTTCTTCTTTCTTGAATTTCTTTTCTTCTTTTGTGTAAAAAAGTATGTTAAATGTTATAGGTGAAAAAAGCGATAAGTGGTAAAGGAGGCAAAGCTGAGGGTTGGGTTTGGCTTTGACGCGAGAAGAGTGCTCCCGCCCAGTTTCCTGTTGTTTTCCCGCTCGGATGGTGCCGGGATGATGGGTGATGATGGATGGGGAATGGTTCTCGAGTGGGGACCTCAGAGGGTTGAGCTTGGTAGACTTAATGCATAGCGGCCGAATCAACGACCGCTAAGTTTGTGCCACCCCCTCACGGGTACGTACGCCAAAACTGCATCCAACTACATAGAGACGGGTGTAACTCCCTGTATGATTCTGGCCGGGTCCCCCGGGCGATGAGGATTTCTCCTCCGTCCGGGACTCGCAGTTTTGCCCCAGATTCGAGAAAATTTCTGACTTGTGCTTCTGCTGTAGGGTAGGCCTCAAACCAGTTTCCACGCAAGCCCTTAATTATGCCAGTCCAAGTGGCCGACATAGTTAAGACGAAATTAATGAAGGGCAGTCATCCGAGCAGGTTCGTACGCAAGGCGGTGGACGGGAGCAATGAGTTTTTTTAGGCCATCCTTTTTCTTCTACTTCGCAGCGAAAAGATTCAAGAAAATCTTTGCGGATCAACTGGTCTCCTAAAGATACCCAGGACAGTCGCGTTCTTAGTTGGCGAGGCTCAAAAGTCTTTCCTTCTTTAGCACGCGTGAGTTTAAAACGCTCTTCAAAAGGTAGTAAGGCAATGCTACAGCGTACGAAAAATTCGCCCAGCTATAATATATATTTTTTGTATCTCTTTGTTTTTATACAGTATTCCCACGACGTTGCCGACTTAGGCCTAAGGAAATTTCGTCTGCAAATTCGGACTTCCCGTTAGCGATTAACTTCATTCCCCTTGTATTACAAAAATATAGGTTTGGGGGTTTATTGTGACCAGAGCTATTTAGCATATTGCCTCAATAATCAGCTAAAACAATATAAATGGTGCCCAGGCTAGTTTAATTATCTCCCATCCATTCATTCATTCGTAATAATAAATTAATTTTCACCGTCACGTGTTGCATTTTTGCGGTCGACTCAGCCCGCCTCACTCGTTTCATTTTTTCGCGCGTGGACTTTCATTTTTGATTCGTGCTCGTTTTTCAATCCAAAATTTGCCTTAACATCCTTAAGTTTCTCCCTTAGCAATTTGATAGAATTAATTATCATTACAGTAGTAAGGACAAAGAGTGATCAAAATTCAATAATTTTTTTTCATTTTTTTTTTACCTTCGAGCGGGTGAATTGGATTTATGCAACACACACACACACACACACACACACACACACACACACACACACACACACACACACAAACACACACTTTTAATATTTTATAAATGGATTACGGCGGAACCCAAAGCTACACCCCAAATCGGGCACAATTACAACCACGCAAGCATCTTCCCAGGTAACAACGATGACCTATTCGACCACTTTTGCCCCCCAAGCAAGCATTCTCTCGCATTCGCCTCCTACCCCCTCTATGGTTCAGCTGCCACCATTCGACTCACAAAATTCCATTGGCTGGTGGGAAATGGTGGAGCTCATCCTTCAACACCAGGCAGTCCCTGAGGACTATAGAACGATCGCCGTAGCCCAGAAATTACTTCTGACTATCTTTTCCATTTTTAGGAATATTTTGCTGGATGGGGTAATTGCTGATTCTTGGGTTAGGTTCAAGAGGGCGTTCAAGAAGCAATTTGGGAGATAGCAAATAGAGGGCCTGCGGATCCTTCTTGATACGCAGGAAATGGGGGACAGGCGTCCCACGCATTTTTTGAGCCATCTCAAAGCTCTTGCACATGCCAAAGGAGCACAGCTCGACCAACTCGAGTCACTCATAACTGAGATATTCGTGCGTGGGATGCCAGATCAAATTAAGCCTCTTCTTTTAATGTCCCCCCCTATCGAACGTGGAGAAAATGGCAGAGGCGGCTGACGCACTTTATAATAATCCTTTCATCAACTGGGGAAATGCAGGCCATGGCTCATTTAGCGATTTAAATAAACACTCACATATATCCAGTCCTCAGATTAATTCACCGGCCACAGCTCATTACAACCGGCCATGATTCCCTCCGGATGAATCCTCCCAGATTTCGGGTCTTTTATCCGTTCTAGAGAGGATTGAAATGGATATTCGTGACCTAAAGGTGCGAACGGGTCTTCACCAAGAGCAACATCATGAGAAGGACGGAGCAGTCAGACGTCGTTCCTCCTCTCGAAAAGGGCAAAACCAACGAGGGAACTCCAGCACAAGAGGTGAGGCAAGGCAGGTTCATTTTCAACCTTCGTCTAATTCTCCCTATGCTGACAACTCTCAGGGTAGCTGCTGGTACCACTCTAATTAGGAGAGCAACGCTATCCACTGTGTACAGCCTTGCAATTTTTACCATGCATCAATTCATGCCACCAACTTTAACCCTCATACTGGTCGTGCTGCTCATACTACTCTATTTCAACCTTCAGGCTTTTGCTGGTACCACCTCAAATTTGGTGCAAGAGCAGAAAATTGCTCAAAGCCATGTTCGTACCATTAAAATCCCCAATCTCAACATACCCAAACTTCACCACCTCAAATCCTACAAAATTCTACGAGTTCCCTTACCCAAATTTCACCTATAGCACAGGGAACTTTAAACTGAATTCGCAAGTGATACGTGGGTCTGTCACCTCTGCAACCTCATCCTTTCATCAGGTCGATCCTCCATTTAGCGTTCATGACCCACTCTCTGGTTTCTCCTTCCTGGTTGACACTGGCGCTCAATGCAGTGCCATTCCAGCCTATTCAGTCGAGAAAGCTTACACCCCTTCTGATCTGGTCCTTAAAGCTGCCAATTCATTGGACATAAGGACTTATGGGAGGCGTATCCTCAAGCTCTCTCTCGGGTTACGTCGTGTTTTCCCATGGACCTTCATTGTTGCCGACGTCAACATGCCAATTTTGGGCCTCGACTTTCTTTCTGCTCATGACCCCTTGGTTGATTCTCGTCACCGCAAGCTCCTCGACAGAACCACGACACTAACTGTTACTGGTTCATTCTTTCCTTTCACCAGCTCTTTCCTCTCTGTTCGTCTCCCTGCAACTGCTCTCTACTTCCAGCAACTTCTGCGGGAGTTCCCAAGCCTAAGCCTGCCTCCTTCTAAGGACAGGCCCATCAAGCACAATGTAATGCATAGGATAGAGACGACAGGAGGGCCAGTATTCTCACGCCCCCGTCGACTGGCCCCGGATAGACTTGCCCTAATGAAGCAAGAATTTAAATACATGATGGAGGCCGGGATCGCTTTCCTATCCACCTCCCCATGGGTTTCACCACTCCATGTAGTACCTAACTCTACTCTGGGGGAATTCAGAGCTGTAGGTGACTACAGGCGACTCAATGCCTGTACAGTTCTGGATAGATATCCTCTGCCTTTCTTATCAGATCTTAACTCCGCTCACTTCGGTTGTTCCATTTTTTCTCGGCTCGATTTGGTTCGCGCTTTCAACCAAATCCCGATTCACCCTGATGATATCCCTAAGACGGCTATCACCACTCCATTCGGTTCCTTCTTCATGAACCGAATGCCTTCCGGACTTCGTAACAGTGGTCAAACCTTCCAATGTTTCATGGTCAGGTTCTGAGAGGTCTTCCCTTCGTATTTTGTTATATAGACGACCTCCTGATAGCATCTTCGTCTTTAGAGGAGCATTTTTCTCACCTTCGCCAGATTTTTGCACGTTTAGATGAGTATGGTATCGTACTCAACACTTCTAAGTGTATCTTTGGTGTCACACAGCTCTCCTTTTTTGGATACCACATTTCCCCTGAGGGAATTCGTCCTCTTGAGGACAAAGTTGAGGTTATCCGGGCTTTTCCCCAACCTTCTTCGCTGAAGCAGCTTCGTAGATTCTGTGGGATGGTAAACTTTTACCACAGATTCATTTCGAACATTTCCCACATTGTGCAACCTCTCTACGAATTGCTTTCCAAGTCCCAGAAAAACCTTCCTCTTCCCTGGTCCCCCGAAGCTGGCGAGGCTTTCTCTCGCACCAAAGAGGCTATGGCTTCCGCTGTCGCCCTGGCCCATCCTTGCCCAGGAGCTCCCATCAGCGTTGCTTCGGACACGTCCGCTACTCATGTTGGTGCGACGCTACAACAGAAGGTTGGTGACTCTTGGCAACCCCTCGCCTACTTCTCCAAAGCTCTTCTTCTTTCTCAACAAAGGTACAGTACGTTGTCGCGCGAATTACTGAGCATATACCTCGCCCTCCGTCACTTCCAACATTACTTGGAAGGGAGTGAATTCACTGTCTTTACCGACCACAAACCATTGATTGATGCGCTCGCCTCTAATAGCACCTCGTCTGTGCACTCTGCAGTTGATACTCGTCATCTTGAATTCATCCTGCAGATGACAAACGATATTCGCTACGTTCCTGGTTCTTCAAACGTCGTACCAGATGCGCTCTCTCGCATTTCATCGATTTCGGGCACGTAACTCTCCCAAATTGCGCCCATCGATCACGCGATAATAGCGCTTGCCCAGGAACAAGATGAAGACACGTAAACACTGCGTCACTCTTCTCAGCTCGTCGTTCGCGAGATTGACTTGCCGGGACATGCCTTCCAGGCGCATCCTGGTTGACTATTCAATTCCTGACTGTCCTCGTCCTCTCATTCTTCTCGCTTACCGTCGGCACATATTTCACCAGTCTCACGGTCTCTCTCATCCTGGCATTCGAGCAACTCGAAAGTTCATCACACAACGTCATGTGTGGCCAGGTATGAACGCCGACGTGGCCAAATGGACCCACGTATGTCTCCCTTGTCAACGTGCAAGGTTCAACGCCACACAAAGTCCCCTCTGGCTGATTTTTCACTTCTATCGGAACGTTTTGACGCCGTTCACATCGATCTGGTTGGTTCTCTTCCCTTTTCGCGTGGTTGCACTTACTTTCTCACCATGATAGATCGCTTTACATCTTGGCCAGAGGCAGTTCCTATTCCCGACATCAGAGCTTCCACTGTAACTCGAGCCTTCGTTTCAGCATGGGTTGTTCGTTTTGGTGTCCCATCAACGATCATGACTGATCGAGGTAGCCAATTTGAATATCACCAACAGGATGCACTCATGTCAGTGCTTGGCTCCTTTCGTCTCCGTACCACTAGCTACCATCCCCAGAGTAACTCTAAGGTGGAACGTTTTCACAGGACTCTCAAGGGAAGCTTATGCTCCACTGACCCCAATATCCCTTGGGTGGACAAACTACCCTTAATTCTCCTGGGAATTCGTCTATGCTTGAAAGAGGATTTGAATTGATCTGCTGCGGAACTCGTCTATGGTACGCGACTTCGTCTTCCAGGTCAATTTTTTTCTTCGGCTGACTGTCCTCTTCCTCCAGACATACATCCTAACGCATACGTACACTATTTAGTACGGGCGATGTCTGAGGTAAAGCCAACCGCCACAAGAGTTCCTGCTAATCAGAAACCTTTCGTGCCAAAGGAGATGGCAACTTGCTCCCATGTGTTTGTCCGTCGCGATTCCACTCGCACATCCTTGCAACCTGTCTATAACGGACCCTTTCTCGCCTTCTCCAGGAAACCGAAATTCTTGGTTTTCAACTTGGCACCAAACAGGATACGGTTTCCATTGATCGCCTGAAACCAGCTTTTATAGAGGCCATTCCCCTGAAAAAGTCACTACCTTTCTCTTCCACTAATATAGTTCCAGTGGTTATCTCAACCTACCTACCACACTCAACTATTCCTTCAACACTTCCCAA
Organism: Ceratothoa steindachneri; assembly: GCA_963969495.1. NCBI lineage: Eukaryota > Metazoa > Arthropoda > Malacostraca > Isopoda > Cymothoidae > Ceratothoa > Ceratothoa steindachneri. The sequence goes on from OZ018318.1 coordinate 224,101,845, forward strand.
CAAACAAACTCCAATTCCGAACCCTTTTTCGGCTCTTTCAAATCAAATTGCAACTTTTCCTCCTACCTCTTTACTCGCAAACCCTCCGCCAATCATCTCTACACCCCCAATTCTTCTTCCCAACTGCTGCCGCCTCACTTTTTGTTGCAGGACCACTCGACAGGAGCTAAAAAACATCAAGCGACCAACGCGCAATTCTCGACTGTCGCCTTTTCGGGAGGTCCTGAACAATCGTCACCCGACGCTCCGGTACTCGATAACGACAATCTCCCGCATCAATCGAGTGGCATTTCTAATCGCCACCTGACCCGCAATCCGAGTCAGCCAATTGGGACTATAACTCGTTCTGGACGCGTTGTAAGGAGGCCTCGCCGCTATATATTCTAAGTTTTTTTGTAAACACTTTGTGCGAGCTTTTCCCTCGCGGGGTAGTATTGTAGCGGTCTACACCCCTACAAGTGGAAATATTTAATCATAAATATATATATATATATATATATATATATATATATATATATATATATATATATATATATATATATATATATATATATATATATATATATATATTATTTCAAGAAGGGTTGGTAACCATAACTTAAATCGTGTGATTGGTACGCCCGATCTCTCGAGCCTTTTCAAATAAAATCACATGCTCATTCATTCACTTTGTTCGGCTCATCGGAATCAGGTCTGTAATATTGAAATTGAAATATTTAGCTAAATATGTCCCAAAAGAATCTCGTTTTTAATACGTGATTCTTTCTCTCATTTACAGACACTCCCAACTCCGTTGTAATCTATTTATATTACCTATTTATATAATCTATTTATTCAATCTATTTAATCCATTTAGGTATCCAAATTACAATCTATTTATGTATCCAATTTAATCCATACAATCTATTTATACATATCAATCTATATTAATATTTACCCAATCCATTTAACTATATAATCTATTTGCTCATATAATCTATTTATCAATCCATATAAATATTTATCATACATTTATAATATTTACTCATTTAACATTCAACTATAATCTAATAATATTTGTCAATCATCATATGTGTACTCTAATTCTTATTAACTCGTGCAAAGTTAATTCAACCGCATAAAATTCAATTCAATCATAAACTATAATTTCACTTTTTAATCATAACTGTTCATTCTATAATATATATTTTTCGTATCTCTTTGTTTTTAATACAGTATTCCCACGACGTTGCCGACTTAGGCCCAATGAAATTTCGTCTGCAAATTCGGACTTCCCGTTAGCGATTAACTTCATTCCCCTTGTATAACAAAAATATAGGTTTGGGGGTTTATTGTGACCATAGCTATTTAGCATATCGCCTCAATAATCATCCAAAACTATATACCCCTATCAATCATGAAGCAACCAGCTTTTGTGAGATTAATTAAAGGTGAGTTATGAGTTACAAATGTTGTTGCCAGTCAATCAAGGAAACTTGACTTGAGAAGAGCAAACTTTGCAAGCCTTTGTGCTGGGGTGACTGATGTAAGGCTAGCGGTATGCGAAGAGGTTGAGGATTCGTGGAACAATTTCAAAAATAAATTTATGAGTCTTCAATCAAGTTGCATCCCTCTGAAATGCCTTCGTCGGTCTTCTGTTCAACCAAAGTGGTTTAATCGAGAAATCGGCCAACTGCTTAGGAAGAAGAGAAATGCGTACCGGTGATCGAAGATCTCGGGTGCCTTTGACGAGTACCGAAGGCTAGCCAGGAGAGTGAAGTCCAGCATAAGGGCTGCTAAGCTTACCGAGGAACTCCGAGTGGCAAGACTCTGCAAGGAGAATCCCAAAGAGTTCTTCGCCTATGTAAATAGCCGTAAACCAATCCATCGTAGGATTTTGGCCCTTAGTGGACGAGGATGGTGCATTAACTCAGTCAGATACAGAAAATGCTAACCTTCTCAATGACTACTTCTCCTCAGTGTTTACTAATGAGTGTGGTCCCATCCCCCAGCCCACGGATTCCTACTCGGGGGAAAAGCTGTAGGCAATGGACTTCACCGAAGGAGAAATAAAGAAAAAGATCGCTGACCTAAAGACGAATAAGTCCCCTGGACCGGACGGGTTTCTACCCAAGGTGTTGAAGGAAGTGTGCGATGAAGTATCACGACATCTGTGCGCTATCTTTAACATGTCAATCCGGACCGGATGCGTTCCTAGAGACTGTCGTGAGGCGGAGGTGACTCCGATCTTCAAGAAAGGAGACCCCAGCCATCCGTCAAACTACCGACCTATCAGTCTGACTTCGATAGTCGGTAAACTCATGGAAAGCGTGATGGAGGACAAAATAACGTCGTATTTAGAGTCAAACCGGCTACTGAGGAGTTCCCAGCACGGCTTCCGAAGGCAACGGTCATGCCTTACGAACCTTGTGGAATTCTTCCACTTCGTCTTCAGTGAGCACGATCGGGAAAAGGCGGTGGATGTGGTTTACTTAGACTTTCAGAAAGCCTTTGATAAGGTACCACACCGCCGCCTTCTCCGGAAAGTGCGAGCGCTGAGCATAGATGGAAAAGTAGCCGGCTGGATCGAGAACTGGCTAAGTGGCAGACGGCAACGGGTTGTGGTGAATGGACAGGCTTCTGAGTGGGTGCCCGTTACTAGCGGGGTGCCTCAAGGTTCTGTCATGGGACCACTACTATTCATCATCTACGTCAACGATATGGACGGTGACATGGTTGCCAAGATTTCCAAATTTGCCGACGATACCAAGCTTGGTATGAACGTTGCAAAGGATGGAAATACTGCCCGCCTGCAGGAAGATCTTGGGAAGATTGGGGAGTGGTCGGACACGTGGCAAATGCCTTTTAACGTGAACAAATGCAAAATAATGCATATCGGCCACAGAAACCCCCAATCCCATTATATCCTTAAGGGCACTGCTCTTGAATCGAATGACACTGAAAAGGACTTGGGTGTTACTATCACTAGTGACCTCAAGTTCTCAAAACAGTGCATCGAGGCAGAGAAGAAAGCCCAAAGGATGTTAGGCTACATAAAGCGCCAGTTTGGATACCGTAACAAGGAGATAGTACTTTGTCTGTACAACTCCCTCGTTCGGCCGCACCTGGAGTATGCCGTACAATTTTGGAGTCCTTCATTGCGAAAGGACATCGCAAGGTTGGAATGCGTACAAGCTAGGGCAACCAAACTGATTCCCTCTATCTGACATAAAAGTTATGAGGATAGACTAAGTGAATTAAATCTGTTCTCGCTGGAAACCCGTAAACTGCGTGGTCAGCTCATCGAGGTTTTCAAAATACTTCGAGGGTTCGACAATGTTGACTACCGGGATATTTTCACACTGAGTGAGAACAGAACGCGCAATCACGGCTTCAAACTTGAACTGAAGCGTTACAACCGCAATCTGTTTGGAAATTTTTTCACCTACAGTATCTGCGGTAAGTGGAACGCACTTCCAGTGTAAGTTGTCACCAGTGAATCTGTTGACCAGTTCAAGTCAAGACTAGACAAAGTTTTGAAAAGTGGCCGTTTATGGACGCAAAACAATTGAGCAGCCATGTGCCTGCTCGATTGCTAGTCCAAAGGTATCCTCTTTGAATGGACCGTAAGGTCTCCTAGGGTACTCTCTTTCATTGTAACTCCTTGTAACTCCCTGTAACATTTTTTCATGAATAATTAGTACAATCATTGATCGATTATATGTAGTTATTAGATGAATCTCCTATAGTAGCATTACCTTTATATCATTATGTCAAAACTAGCATGCCCGCTCGTCCAAAATGTAGGAAATAAAGCTTGATAATGTATATATTCCTAACAATACTGAAAGTCAATATTTTACTATGTAATTCTGAATATGAAGGACTAATAATATATTTATGAATTAATGTACCAGCCCCATATAGATATAGGATATTCATATAGCTACATTATATATATATATATATATATATATATATATATATATATATATATATATATATATATATATATATATATATATATATATATATATAAAATTTTATATGCATACCATATATTCTCATTTCACTGTGAAGATCAATTTCACTCACAATAATCACACATTCCACGACCGCAGGTCTAAATTCTTCATTTGACGTCATTTCAAGACGGACGCTAGGCCAAAATCTTATAGAAGAAGAAGAGAAAGTGACAAGAGCTCTCCTGAAGAATAAACTAGACATTACCTATTACTTATGTCTTACTACAGATATTTAGTCAACTCTTCACGGTAGTTTTTTGGGCGTTACAGTTCATTGGGTATGTTAAGATTTTGCTCTTTAGGAAATATGAAATTGAAGATGTCTTTACAGTTAGGGAGTTATCAGCTCTTGGCTGAAAGTAGATCTTTTGTTGGTGGAATTTACCTCGATTATATTAATATGTAAAATTTCTGGAAACATTTATGAGACAAACATTGGACTATTATTTCATTTTTTTTTCAGCTTGAGGAAGCTACTCTTGTCCGTCACAGTGGAGTATTGCCATGCTGTCACTTCAGAGATGAATATAACTACATCAAGATTGCTGAACATATGTAGAATATCATCAATGAATAAGATATCCCCCTGCAGAAAATCACGAGCACCGTCACTGACAACGGCTCTAATTTTGTTAAAGCGTTTAAGGAATTTGTAGTCACTGCTGCAAATGTGTCCACATATTCAGAAGATGGAATCCAGATAGGTGAAAAAGATCAGGGTGAGCAGGAGCTGGAGGATAGTTTCTTAATAAGAAGTGCCTTAGATCAGGAAGAAGACCTTTCGTCTGACCCATGCAGCTTCAGCCTACCTAAGCATGTGCGCTGTGCTTCACAAACACTAGGTATCATCGCCACAACTGATGCAAAACAGGCACTGAAAATATCTTCTTTTGCAAATATCAATCATGCTGCGATGGGGAAAAGCTCAGCATTATGGAACAAAAGCGGTCGTCCAAAATCAGCAGAGATTATCAAAACTGTTATCAACTGCTCATTAAAGGTGCCTTGCATTACAAGGTGGAACTCTCTGTTTGATTCATTGTCATTACTTTTAAAACACAAGGACAAATTACATCAATTCATGAAGTCCCTTGAACTTTCAGTGTTCAGAAGTCACGAAATTGAATTTCTTGGGGAGTATGTCTCAGTTTTGGCTCCTATTGTAGTAGCAATTGATCGCCTACAAGGAGAACAAAACTGTTTTTATAACATAACATAACATGATTTCACGGATGATTAAAGCTACAAGGGCCTATCAAAGGTCATCCGCATCTTTCAAACCCACCCACAAAATGCATCCATAGGATTGTGTCAGATCATGCATCTACAATATACAATTTAAACAATCCATAGGATTGTGTCCGATCATGCATCTACAATTCGAACAATACACAGGAATGTGTCAAAAACAAAAAGCATCATCATCAAGACTCGTCAAAATCCAAAACAATCGTAATATACAATAATAAAAACCTGCATCCACAGGAATGAGTCCAGAATACCCTCCAAAGTTAACTCTTCCTCCCCATATAATCATCTAATCTGCGTTTGAATACATTCAAGTTTGGACTGTCTACTGTCTCAGATAGCAAACTATTCCAGTAATCTACCACTCTATTGGTAAAAAAATATTTTCTAACATCCAACCTGCACCTCTGTTTTTTTAAATTTTTAAGTGGTGACCCCTAGTCCTATTACTACCTTCCAACTTCAGGCAAGGTATTATTTTTGTTGCCCTCCTTTGTACTAACTCTAGCAGGTTAATGTCATGTCAAAAATATGGTGACTATGCTTGTATACAGTACTCTAAATGTGGGCTAACATACGAGCTGTAGAGTTTAGGGATAATATCTTTACTCTTGTAGCTAACATTCCTGTTAATGTATCCTAGCACGCTATTTTTTTTCCTCAATACACTGCTTTGAAAATTTCAGTGGCCTATATACTACTGCGCCTAAGTCCTTCTCATCCTCAACTGAATTCAGCCAATGCCCATCCATTTCATAGCTAAATTCCCTATTATCCCTTCCCATGTTAAGAACTTTGCATTTTTTAAGGTTAAAAGTCATTTGCCAGTTCTGAGCCCAAGCTAATAACTTATTTAAGTCACTCTGCACTTTAAAGCTACCCTCAACTTCTTTGACTGCATCTGCCAATTTAGTGTCATCAGCAAAAAGTGACACTATGTTATTTACAGCCTCCCCAAGATCATTTATATAAACTATGAATAATAAAGGGCCTAGAACGGATCTCTGAGGCACGCCACTGATAACGTCCCTCCACTGTGACCTCACCCCATTCCGCACAACTCTCTGTTTCCTGTCTTTCAGCCACTCAGTTATCCAATTCAAATCTTTACCACATATCCCATGCATTTTTAATTTGTGAACTAGTCTCCTATGTGGAACTTTATAAAAAGCTTTGCTAAAATCTAAGTAAATTACATCAACATTCTCTCCCTTATCTAATTGTTTAGTAGCATGATCCATAAAATCCAGTAAATTAGTTAAAAACGATCTACCTCTTCTAAACCCAGCTGAGAATCATTTATTAACCTATCAGAAATCCCCTTCCTAACTATCTTCTCAAGGATTTTATAACCGATAGAAGTTAAGTTTACCGGCCTAAAGTTATTCGGGTCGTCTTTACTTCTCTTTTTAAAAATTGGCACTACATTCGCTAATTTGCAATCATTAGGTATTTCTCCAAACTCTAGTGATATAGTATATATCTTCTCAAGAGCTACTGCAATACTATCTACACCTTCTTTGAGTAACCTAGAATGAATGTTGTCTGGGCTAGATGACTTATATTATTTAACTCCAATATAAGCCCTTTAATTATGTCCCTGTTCACATTAACGGTACTCAACACTACCTCCCTTGACCTAGAATTATCATCAATTAATCTATCTTGATTCTCTTGTGAAAATACTGAGAAAAATTATCCTTAAAAACCTCTACTATTTCCTCATCAGATTCTTTCAAAACCCCTTCATCTCTAATAGGCCCTATTTTATCACTTAGATTTGTTATTAATTCTATAATAGCTAAAGAATTTTCTTGGATCTTTATTATTATTTTAAGCTAAATTAATTTCTGCCACCATTTTGCTCTTCTTAATAATCATATTTAGCTAATTTCTGGTCGACCTATAATGATTTAAATTGTCAAAGGTACTTTCTCTCTGTAATCTCTAGTATGCTCTTTTCTTCTCAGAAATTTTCCTAGCTATCTCGTGATTCCACCACAACGGCTTCCTACATTTCTTCCTAATAGCCTTCACTGGAATACACTGCCCCCTGGACTATGTTTAGTATAGGCTTAAAAGTGTCCCACATAAGTATTCTTCCCCATGAATTATATATCCTACCTAATCTGATTTAAGAAGTTTCGTAATTTATCGTAATCTCCCCTAGAAAAATTTGGAGTTTTTGTGGAGTTTGTTGATGTTCTACCTTCACTATTCCCAAGTTAAAAGGAACCATCTGATGATGACTATTTCCCAATGCTCACCCGACATTCAATTCCTGAACCAAGTGATCATCATTTGAACAAACCAGATCTAAGAAATTGGCATCCCTTGTTGGCTTATTAACAGATTGAGTCAAAAAATTATCCCCAAAGCATTCTATAAACTTACAACTTGCTCTACCCCTCCCTATCATATTTCCCCAGCCCACAGATTTTAAATTAAGTCACCAAGAATAACTGGATATACTTCACATCCTTTCCTTATTTCCCTGATCATTAGCTCATCAAAACAGTCAGTCTGTCCGGGTGGTCTGTGAAAAGCTCTCAAGTGTATTATCCTATTTTTACTGACCCTAATATCTATCCACAGTGACTCAACTTCTTGCTTTATAGAATTATTTAGATTTGAAGAAATGCTATTTCTGATATAAATAATCAACCCACCACCCGTCCTATCTCTCCTTTGACTAATGTACATATCATAACCCTGTAGTTCAAATTCACTCACATTGTCATTAAATTTATTTTCATTAATCCATAATTCTATTACACATATTATATTTATATCTTCATCCTATAATATAACTAAATAACTCATCTTTCTTATTTCTAAGACTGCAAGCATTGGTATAAAGACAACTCAGCCCTCCTATCCTTGAAGCACCTCTTTTAGAATGTATTACAATTATTGTGAGCTAGAATGCTTTTTTATAGTTGACTCGTATTTGAAAGCAACTGAAATGTTAAGGCTGTAATAGTATTTTCATCCAAAAGTTCGGAGGAAAGGTTGGTAACAGTTTCCGGTCGGCTATTCTTTGTCCAACTCTGTTTGTTTCATTGACCTTTCCCTTCTTTTAAAAGACTTTAACATTTCAGTTGCTTTCAAATACGAGTCAAGTATAAAAAACATTCTAGTTCACAATAATTGTAATAATATTTGGGGAGTCTATTCGGTCGAATGTTCTGTTTGTCCAAGTAAATATTTTGGACACAGAGGAAAGCAATTATCTGTCCGTATTAATCAGCATAAATACAATGTTAGGAGAGCTGTAAATAATAGTGTGTTTTTTGTGCATATATCCAAAGAAACTACTTAATTAATTGGAATTCAGCAAAATATATTTTTCGCTCAAATGACTCAATTAAAAGAAACCTTGTTGAATGCTCATGTATAAGCTAATTTAATAACTTTAACATTTCCCCTGACCTTTTTAAAATTGGTGTTGTTTTGAAAAAACTTATTCTTAAAGAAATTAGCTTTGACTTATATTCCTTTTTTTCGCCATTTTCATTTTTATGGGAACTCGATGTGTCAATTTAATTGTTGCATTGATTTTGTATTATCATTATTTTATTTCTCTTCCTCTCTCCTTGTTCCTCTCCCCTTCGTTTCAATTTACTTCCCGTGTCTTTCCTAATCTCCCTCTTTAGGCTATCGCTTTTTGCGTTAATCGTTTTAACCCTTTTGGCAATGTTCTTGACTCTTTCTTGCCTCTCGGTTTGACCTTGCCACCTGATATAGCTAATTCTTAATGTGAATTTACCCATCCCTCTCTTACTTCCTCATTTGTGATTCTTGTCTTAGAGGCGGTCCTTCATCTTGTACTAGCTTATATATAGCTTTATTATATTATTTTCTCTTGTAGTTATCCTTGAGAATGAACTGAATAAAGTTCGAAACTACTTGGAAGCACCTTTTTCATTTTTCCTGTGGGACATGGCATATATATATATATATATATATATATATATATATATATATATATATATATATATATATATATATATATATATATATATAAGGGTCTATCAATAAGGTCGCTCGATTTTTAAATGTAAATAAAACAAGTTGTGTGTGATATATTGCACTCAATTTATTTTAAATTTGAAAGTACATTTTATGGCATTAAGTGTGGAAATATGACGTCGTTCAAATGTCCACCGCGCCTTCGCTTGGTGGAACGTATTCGGGAGGACCAATTTTCGATGAATTTGTCGCATAAATCTGGCTGAATTTGCTGGCTGGTGTTCGTTATGTTGACTTGAGAACATAAACTGTTTGCGGATTATTCGCATAGACCTGCGATTTAAGGTAGCCCCAAAGAAAGTAGTCTAATGGCGTTAAATCGCATGATCTCGGTGGCCAGTTGACGTCGCCGCCGCGCGAGATGACCCTGCCCTGAAATCACTGGTGCAAAATGTCTATCGTCGCGTGCGTAGTGTGGCACTTATCGCCGTCCTGTTGGAACCACATGTCGTCAGTATCCATATCAGGCATATAATCCAGTCGAGGACACAAGAAGTTGCTTATCATCGATCTGTACGTCTCGCCGTTGTCGGTTATGGCAATCCCATCTTCGTTCTCAAAAAAGTACGGACCGATAGACGAAAATCCGCACCAAACAGTGACTTTGTTGGGATGCAATTGGTGCTGGTGTATCTCATGTGGATTGTTTTCGTCCCAAATCCGGCAATTTTGCTTGTTCACAAATCCATTCATCCAAAAATGGGCCTCGTCGCTGTAGCGAGGATAGAAATCACGTAATGCGTGGAACGTTTGTCGAACGGAGCACTGATTTTTATAATATTTGATGATTTGCAGACGCTATTCAACGTTATAACCTTCCATCGTGACTTGCGAAGTACTACTGAACAGTTCACAGTGAGGTTGCCAGATGTCGCTTTAACAACATGGCCACTATCGCCTGACAAAGCTCGAGCACCCTTGTTGAAAGTCCCTTATATATATATATATATATATATATATATATATATATATATATATATATATATATATATATATATATATATATATATATATATATATATATATATATAAGTAGTATTGAAGGTAGGAATTCGAGTAAACACACATTCATGAGCACATTCAAACACGTATGACCTTGCACCCCGAGTCTAGCTCCCCTCCCCCAATACTTGTTTGTCGCTAAAATGGCCCCCTCACCCCTAGGTTAGTGATATTTTTCGAAAGAATCAGAGTTTGCACACATATATACGATCATACATACACACAGACACTTATTAGTTTAGCGCCAATATCCCCCCCCCCCCCTCCATCTTCTGCTCAGGTCAGTTACCTTTTCCAGGGTTTCTCTGGCACGTTTTGAATTTTCAAGTATTTCTCCGCATCCACATAACAGTGGAATTGCCACTTAACCTTTTACAATCGATTAATTGCTCCGTCTAGTTGACATGTTTTAAATTATTTGACGCTAAACCTCTCTGTGTGTCATACATTCTAAGATTATCCTCCATCCACACCGTATCACATCCAGACTTAGTAAATTTTTTGCAACCGAAGATGTGTGTGGATCGGATTATAAATTCAGCCCAGATTATTCATCTACGGTTGATTTCTTCGATCATCTTCGTCGACTTATTCATGAATACCCAATTGATCGGATTGAATTTCTGTATAGTGGGTCACTCCAACTACCTTCAACTACAATAACGGAAAAGAAGTACTTGAATATCTCCAGTTTTTTTATTTAGAAGATTTAATCATCGGTTAAAAATGTTAAAAAACGAGCTTATGGATCAGTTTTTCTTTGATATAATCGAATAGTGTCGATTCGTACGGTTAAACAAGTGGAATGTGTAAATAGATCGTATCACCATTTGCATCCGCAATTTCCAAACTTATATTTACACGAAAATTGCCCTCCTGAAGCCATTGTAGATTCAATATATGGTGTGAAAGCTCACGCACTATTCGCCCAAGACCAGCTTCTTCTGGTTTCTCCACGATTACACGGTATAAAGTGATGAGGTTTCCATGTATATTTTCCCCTAAGGGTATAATTTTTACACGAGAATGATTTTATCTTTGCTGTAGAGGATTTTCTTGCGTATGAGGGTACGAAGTTCTATACAGTCCATTTACTTCTCCATCTGAAAAATGAATGTTGTTACATGATCTATCTCCTATGTTTGAACGTTCACCTTATATTGCGAGTTTTACATCTTCATCGTCGGACTTCAGTGTAATTGCATCCTAGATAAGGTTCACAAGGTCAGGTATTCTTTGTCTATGAAAAGCTTTATCATCACCATTATCATCATCATCATCGTCATTTTAATTAGGCACACTAGTTGAAGCAGAATTAGCTATGGGTAAAATTTCACCGACGACAACTTCACTCGATGGGGGGGTTGGGTAAAGAGGAAGAGATGGCCTGTTTCGGTAGATCCGCTTTCGTTCTGCAGGAGTAAACAGTGTTTTTTGATGATCTAAAAAGAAAGAAAAAGATTTTGTATATAGTTATCTGAAAGAACTTAGCTCATTCATTATACAAATGGAAAGCATGAGTTACAAACACGTACTCGGACTCCACACCGACGACACCTTCACTCGATCAGAGGTTGGGTAAAGAGGAAGAGGTTGGCTTTTTCAGTACATCCACTTTCGTTTTGCAGGAGGAGTAAACATTGTTTTTGATGATCTAAAAGGAGAGAAAAAGATGTTAGACATAGTTATCTGAAAGAAGTTGGCTCATTCATTATACAAAAGGAAAGCATGACTGTAGGAAGTATAAAAATAAAAAAACAAACAAATTTTAGAGATTAGATTTTCTATATAGTTATCTGAAAGAAGTTGCCTGATTCATTATACATAAGGAAAGTATGAGTGAAGGAAGTGTGAATTTTTTAAAATAATGTACTTCATTCATGATTGGGCCGACGTCTAGCGGAAACCCCCACTTCTTATTTCGTATACTCCGGAATAGAGATAATATGTTTACTCAACGCGTTGATAGAATCATTTGGTGTTACACTGTATGGCAGAAAGACTATAAGGAATTTAAAAACGAAGTAATGTTTCACGAAGTTGTATATGTTGTACCATTACCTTAAACTGTCACAATCTAGTCTTATTTAACCAGAGAAGAGACATCTCCCAGATAAATATTTTGCTGAATAAACAATGCCTGGTGAACGGAACAATTTCATAAAGATATTTAAAGAAGCAGCCTCAAAACCCTATGGTTATTTACTCGGCGATTTTAGCCCGAGAAACACTGTACGATTTATCTTACGGACGGGAATATTTCCACACGAAATCGAAGCTGTAAATCTTTTAGAATGAACTATAGAAGGAAAATATACGCGTATCTATTCCATACGTTTCCCACACTCTCTAAAAAGATGAAAAAATCAATCATAGGAAGCATGGATAAACATTTTGTCAAATGTATATGTGAAATGTGTCTTAATCTAATAAAAGGTAATGTTCCAATAACTGCACCACAGAAACAAAAGATATCACGATTCAAACGGTTGATAAGTATGTTAGCTTAGAAGCCAGGTTATATACGTCTAAAGAAAAAAATAATAAATCAGCGTGGAGGATCGTTTCTACCAAATCTTATTCTCTGTTATAACACCTATTCTCTCCAACTTTTTAAGATAAAAGAAATTATTGTTTATCCCGAAAAAGAGAGAGAAGTACCCTCAAATTTAATCCCACCACAAGAAAGACTTTTATCTTTGAGAGACAGTTGACTACTATACTAAATAATTCACACATCCCACAAGATAGACGTGTTATCCTTTACCAGAATACATTGGAACACTATTTGAAACCGTATGATAAGGTTGTGAACGCATCTACCGTTAAAGTTAATGAAATAACAAGGATCAAATAAACGGTTATGCAGATAAAGTACTGGAAACACTGGAGCCTTGTGTTTGGGAAAGAAGTAAATTAATTTATCAGGGACTAAAACATACACTGGGATTCAATTGGGGTAATGATGGGGTGATTACCTTCGATGGTAAAAGACTTCAACAATCTAACATTATTAACCTATTCAATGATTTAGCAAGAACGTGGAAAAGATCACAACTGGTTGAATTATTAATCAATTTTACCGATAAAAAATGGCAACTAGACGGACCAACCAAAGAATTGTAAAAAGTTAAGTAGCAACTCCACACGAGACAGTACATGAATATTCAAATCGCATCGAAGAAACCCTATCCTATTGGACTTTGTATCAGTGGTTGTCCAGATTCCCTCGAATACTCACACGTAAGAAGCTATGTCTCGATTCTAGGTAAAGTAAATTATACAACAAGAGTATAAAATTAATATATTCAGCCTTTTGAAGATCACTAGAACAAAATCCGGTTGTTAGAGTGATCTTTGAAAATACCTACGGAAGAACTCGCTGTAACGATAAACTATTCCTTGGTGAGGATGAGTTTTGGCTTGTGTTTGGGGCAATGCACAGGTTAAAACGGTGAAATTTCACCTATGTAGATCGACTGGTGAAGGACTACGGTGTAAAACAGCTAAAGTGTATCGTGAGGGCAAATACAAACAGTCTATTTCCAAGTATACATTTAGGTATTTACTGGAAAAGGGATTTAAAAACGCGCTGTACATTGAGTATGAAGTCAATACTTTTCTAAAACTTGAAGACGAGTTTCATCAAATTTTTGGTCAGCTGAAGTGTTTGCAGAATGCGGTTGACTCTTGTTATCTTGCATTCAACAAAAGATTCGATAAATGTCTAAAATTTCAACCTAACATCACAGAAGCTGAGTATATAAAAGTGTTTTGTTTGATGAGTTCCATTGTTTTCCTAACAAGACATGGAGCACTATCGAACTTGTAAAAGAATTTTTCCTCAGGGATCTTTACAACTACGTCACCATTACGTGTAAGGAAATTTTAATAGAATATCTACTATCAATCAGTCTCTCCATGGAAGTCCAGAGGATGGAGTATGGGCAGCCTGCGTCATTAAAACTTGCAAGAAAAAAGTATAAATTCACCCCAGATAAAAAATATTTTTTAATTAGAGCATAATTCCTTAGCAAATATGTTTATTCAAATTTTAGATTATATAAAAAAATCTGATATTAATTTTCAAAAATATAAAATTGGATTAAAAATATACATTGATCATTTTTAGCCGTTGTATATCGAATACCGTTTTCCTGAATGGATTAACCCAGCTCTTTTCATTCAGAGAATCAGTAAATGTGCACTATGAAATAAGGTTGTGAACATCCATTAAACTCTAATTGAAATTATGTATTTTAACCTAGATGTAAAATAAAATTGGATTTTTAAGTTAAGCTGTCCTTTATTGAATAGTTATATAAGAGTGTAAACGAATCATATATTCAGTTAAAAATGAACCACCGATTGTTACACATAGTATATGGTTATTCATGTGATTTATTTTCTCTTAATAAATCAGCCTAAATAGCGTTTCGAAAACCATAACCATAAATTTGTTTGATCGAAGTTGTCGCCTGATAGATTTTAGGCCTAAGACGAAAGCGAAATGAATTTTGAAATAATGAACTGGGTTTTAAGAAAAACAATTAAACAAATAGAAATATATTCATAGAATCACCGAATTTACAATGAGATAAGTTGGATTAGGTATACGATGTAAGATATGGTAAAATATGATTTACAGTATCGAGATGTGAAGAGAAATGAAGTACGTGAAATAAATATGAATATGGTGGAATAATATGGTGACTATGATGGACTGTGAATTAGGTGCTTTATACGAAGAATGGTGAGAGTCGAATGGGGAAGAATATTGCTCCAGAAGGTCGAGCTGAAAGCGTGTGTTTGTTTGTTTGTGTGTGAAATTTTAAGAGATGATGTTTGAAAAGGTAGTACGTTAAATGAATTGACAAGTAAAATATATAAATTAATTAATTATTGAACGATTAAATTGACAAAGTTAAAGGATTGCATGATATGAATTTTACATAATATATATATATATATATATATATATATATATATATATATATATATATATATATATATATATATATATATATATAAGTTTCCCAGGAGGATTTTATTATAGGAATGCCCAGAGGCATTGCTATACACTTATATATATCCCCGAGTCTGCCAACATCTTTTGATGGGGTAAATCGGCTATTCCAATCTGTATAAAAGATCGCTAAAAGATCCGATGTGGAAAGCCTTCTGTCAGGTTTGGATAGTTATACACTACACAAACCCGTGCGAAAAAGATTCAAGACAAAATACGTAAAAGCACAAGGTTCAAACAAGATTTGGCAGCTAGATTTAACTGTGATGTCTAAGTTTGAAAGTTTTAATTATGGTGTACGTTACATACTCTTTGCAATTGAGGTATATTCTAGATATCTCTGGCCAATTTCTTTGAAGGAGAAGACGGATCAGGTAGTGTGAAATGCTATACGAAATCTCAAGTAAGAAACCGGATGGATTCCAGCTTATAAATGTTCTGATGATGGAGGAGAGTTTAAAGAAAAGATGAAAGCCTTATTGAGCGAATATAATATAGGCTTATATCATGTTCACTGTGGAGCGTGTACAAAGAACAATAAAGGAGTGATTTTTCAGATATTTTACCTTTAATAATACATGGAAATACATCGACGTGTTAGATGATTTTAAAAGGGCTTATAATAATTCTAGACATATAATGATTGGGAACACACCGTTCAAAGATGTTACTATATCGAATCGAGAGCTGAAGTTAAAAAAAAAAAGAGGTTTCTATATAAGATCGGCGATTATTTTCGAATCTCACGCCTTTACAGATTTTTTTAAAAAGGAAATCGACAAGATATATATGATTTCAAATGTATTAAACCTGTATTATATTTAAGATGGACAACATATTGAAGGTGGGGTTTATGAAGAATAACTATAGAAAGTAAAGTCTGACTCCCGTAAAAAATATGTAGTGAAGATAGTTAAAGCGAAAGGGCATGGAAAAAACAGGCATTATTTAGTAAAATGGCGAGGGTACCCAAATCCGTTTAACTTATGCGTCAAGGCATGTGATATCACCCACCAACCTTGAGCACATTCATTCATGAAATTATATAAAGGTAGAGATGAGGAAGGATTTTTATCAGTTGTGAAGATAGAGTCAGAGTTTTTATGTAACCCTTCCTTCCTCATCCTCCCTGGATGTTTATCCTCAAAATACCATGTCTGACTATAGAATTGAATTGCACAAATCCATTATAACAGACCACAGTCAGTATGAAGTAGGGCTTTGTGAGTTTCAATTTACAGGGAATATCTATATTATTACTAAGCCTACACATGCATTCACAGTCTATCGAAAAATGACGGAAATAAATAATTATGCATCGAATACTATATTGGCAAGAGGAAAGGAAACAAAAATTAAAGGCCGGGTATTATAAAAATGAAAAAGCACTCATAGAGAAAATGAATCTGAAAATGAGACAGAAATTATCATCTCAAGATTTACTTTTTCAATCTGAAAAAATGCAAAGGAAAATGTCTACTGACTATGTATGTGTTGATGCTCACTTCACGTTCATTGCTCCATGTTAAAAAAAAAAAAATCTATTATTTCATCTCTCAGAAGAATTTTATAGTATAATAAAAAGATATATCAGAGATGATATCCCCCCAATTAAATAATTGTATAGCATTTAATATTGATTTTGCTTATCTTATATCTCATCCGAAATCATGTTACATTTACATGATTTTAGACTATCAGTTAGTAGGTGGAACCTAGTCGAGGCTGATAAGAATTATTCACCTTCCCTTCAATGATGGATCATTCAGTATAACTTTTGATAATCCACAATATCTGAATCTCAGCTCTCTGGGACTTGAGATCAATTTATATCTATATAAGAACGGTTGAAGGGGGAAAATTTCCATTCTTTCTTGGTCATTTGATGATAAAACTACACATTAGTAGAAGACATTAAAAATAATTAAACATGTTGAATGGCCCACGTGTGTTTAAATGGTTAAGAGCTCAGAGAGGACACAGTCTTGGATCCCTATTCTCTTCCCTATTGCGAAATGCGGAGCCCTATCTAAAGATTGGTGCTCACTATCTAGGAAAGAAGGCCATTTCCACCCGTTTCGGTACCATTCAGGATATTATGCATGGAAAGACGCAAAGAAGGCTTTGGAAGATCAGGTAAGAAGGACGAAAAGTACTAGGACTAACGATACTAGACGATATATTAGAAGAAACTTAAAATCTGAGTGATAATGAGAGGAAATTCGAAAAAATGGTTGTACTAAATAAGCGAAAATGGATGAAGTTGAAGAAGAGAAAAAAGTTGAATGTAGATGATGAAGAGGATTGGGGATGTTTGTTTCTCATAATATAACCAAGCACACATTTTATAGATGTTCTC
Organism: Ceratothoa steindachneri; assembly: GCA_963969495.1. Classification (NCBI taxonomy): domain Eukaryota; kingdom Metazoa; phylum Arthropoda; class Malacostraca; order Isopoda; family Cymothoidae; genus Ceratothoa; species Ceratothoa steindachneri. The sequence continues at coordinate 224,119,516 of OZ018318.1, forward strand.
ATGAAGTTATCATCGGCTGTAAACATACTCTTATAAAAATGAATGCTCTTCATCCAGCAAGTTATATATCTTCGAAGACAGAACTATATTTGATTATCGTTCCACTGACCCAAAATTCTATCGTTGAGAACAATTACACTGTGTAACACGATTTTTGTTACAGAGCAGAGAATAGGTGATTCTAGATGATTTTTAGGCGCTGATTACAAATTTGTCTTTAGAATTTGCATATACGTCTATTTTTGTGTAATTTGAATTTTCCTCTTCAAGTCATTTCATAGTTTTACTCAATATTGTACCAATATGCAATTTTTAATATATTTAATATATATAATTAATATATATATATATATATATATATATATATATATATATATATATATATATATATATATATTAACATTTATAATATATATAAAGTAGATTATATTGAAGCTCAAATAACATTGAATTCTAATTACTGGTTTTTTTCAGATTTTTTCAGATTTTAAGATTAATACACTTATTTGTGATAACTTTTCTGCTACTGATAACTGGTAACCGGTAAAGAAGATAACACGTTTATCAAAATTTTGCTCTGGTAAGAACCTTATGATAAGGATCTCACATTGTGTATCGTTTGCTTGGTCAAGTTAGTATTTGAAATCTTGTCATGGTTTCAAGTTCTAGGCGCGGATATGTAAGCAGCCACAACAAATTTTGGTATGTTTGTGGGCAATTCATACCAGTGGCACAACGGAGAAAAATAGAAACAGCAGTAACGATGAAGCAAGCCTACATATACTATTTTGGATGCAAAGTAGGGGACCGGGACAAAGATTGGGCCCCTCATATTTGTTGCACGCAGTGTAACACAATGTTGACAGCTTGGTTAAAGGGGAAGAGGAAGGCAATGCAATTTGCTGTTCCAATGAAATGGTACGATCCCTCAAATCACTTTGATGATTGTTATTTATGCCTAACAAATGTGGCTGGATTTTCAAAGAAAAACAAATCTAATTTTTTTTTTATCCAAAGTGGCACCACATGATGAATCTACTCCAGTACCGAAGCCACCTACTGCAATAGGTGAATATTGTAGTTTAGATGATGATTCTACATTGATTTCTGGAGAAATTGAAGAAGATCAAACATATGTCCAATTGATCAAGATACAGAACCAAATTTATTTTAGATTTAGATCTGAGTCTATGTTAATGGGATAGCAGAGATGATAAAAATCACTCTAAAAAGCGAGAATGGCCAGCCAGAGAAGAACACATTGTTGGCAAACATAATGTTAAGCATGATGCTCTAGTAGATAAAAAAAAAATTCATCTTCCACCTTTTCGCATTAAATTGGGGTTAATGAAAAATTTTGTAAAGGGTATGAATCAAAGAAGTGAAGGCTTTTAATATTTGAAAAACAAATTCAAAGGATCATTAACTGATGCAAAAATATAAGCTGGAGTTTTCACTGGACTACAAATTCGCAGAGTTGTTTCTGATGATTCCTTCACTTTGTGTCTCAATGAAAATGAACGCAAAGTATGGACATCCTTTGTGGAAGTCACTGAAAACTTTCTCCGCAATTTTAAATCTCCAAATTACCGAGATATAGTAAACAATATGCTGGAAGGCTATGAAAAGATGGGATGTAGAATGGCCCTTAAAATGCATTTTCTGCATTCTCATCTCGATCTTTTTCCTGCAAATCTGGGAGCAGTTAGTGATGAATGTGAGGGAATCCCCACGTGGAAGATCTTTAGCAGAAAGGAACTCCCATGTGCAGCAAAAGGCCCGGCTAGGACTAAAGTGGTAAGCCTACCCCCTCCCCCCCCCCTTCCACAAGCGGTAGCCTCGAATCGAGTCCCCCACGATTCAACTTTATGCGGGCTAAAATAGCTCTGCCAGAAGATTCGAGTCCCTTCGAGAGTAAAGCTGTTTCCCGCTAACCCCCAACTCCCGGGAGAGCCTCGGATATAAATAACGCTCGACTCCCCGGAAGACACACATAGTTGAGAAGTCTCGCCAGAACCAAGAAGATTTTCCCATGGTTCCAAGTCAATTGCTAGCAACAAAGCAAAGTGACAGCTGGACTATTTTGTGTATTTGGAATTAGCCCCAGCCAGGAGGTAATTCCACTGAACGATCGCCCCGAGTGATTTTCCCGACTTCTTTCATCAACTCCTGTCGAAGCCCTCCTCATATCGGGTAGCCGAAATACTCTCCCCTGGACCGGAAGTTAATCCCCCTCCCCCTTGCTTTTGGAGAACCGTCATCACTCCAACCTCCCGCTTTGAAGTTCGAGCGGCTTCACCTCAAGAGCAGAAGACATCCGTAAGCCACCCCATCCCCTTCAGTAACCCAATTGAGTTAATCTCCCCCCCTTCGTTTATTGATGTGATTTTTGCACGTTAATTCTCTGAGGTAATTTTTCCCTTCAATTCTCTTATTAATTTTTTTGTGTAAATAAAATTCTATTTTTATACATGTCTCTTTAAATAACCTTGAACTTTGCCATTGTCCATAATTTGCCTGACCTCGTTGCACTCTCTCGTTACTCAGCCCGTCTGAAGGCGTGGTTTTCCGTCCCTTTTGTCGGTTCGCTTTCAAGCTAGTGGTCCTCTCCTATAGATATAATATGGTATTGATATAATGTAATCTCATACCACGACAATGAACATGGTGAATGTTTTCATCAACAAATTTTGTTTATGGAGACGAGATACCAAGGAAAATTTAATCCAAATATGATGGGGATTATTACTCGTCTTCACAAAAACAAACTTTGATGTCTCACAAAAGAAAAACGAGAAGGCTACAGCAAAGTTTCTTTAAACTTTAAGTGTATAACAAACTTCATCAATACAATGAAATCTTCATAACTTGGGAGGGAGGGGTGGGGGGTAACTTCGCTCGTGATGTACACTGTCTGTCCTAAGCCAGAATAAAGAAGGAAGGTCCCCCACTTTTAAAATATATTTGCATAAAAATTACAAAAAAAAAAAAAAAATTATTTATTAATCGGAACAAATATCGAAAAGAAGGGAGGTCATTACACAAAATCTAGACGTGATAGAGAATTTTAGGTTGCAAATTCGGATTTAGCGCCCCCGAACTAATTAGAAACACGTATTCACATGTCTGTAACAAACAAAAAGTTAAAATTTGTTGCCTAGTGTTATCAGTCTTACTCTCCACTTACAATATCTCTTCAGATCTGACCCCAGTTGAATATTATACAGAGCTGGGCGTTGCGGCAATGAGTTGCGACTTTGCCGCACTATGAATTTCGAAGTCGCAAATGTTTTGAAAAACTCGGACTAAACAAAGTCGCACCGCCAATTTTCCACGACTTTGAACAGGAACAAAGACGACTTTTTTTAAAAGAAATTGCCGCGGCTGTTTTATACCAGTCTTAAAGTCCGATTTGGCTAAAAATGTCAAATTTGAGTTGGTAACAGCTAACTTTATTTTTATCTGATTTTTAACTTTCCTTTTACGATAAATTAATTTTTTTCACATTATATGAGACTGACGTTATATAAAACTACTTAAACGTGCCCTCAAAAAGTTTGTCACTCTGAATTTTATTATAAATTAGTAAAATTACATACACTTTTCAGGCGTGAACCAAGTGTTAATCCTGTCTTGTCAATTAAAAACGTTCGAGAACGTTTTATGCCTTGTGACGTTCATCGTGCGAATTAATCTCATTCTCTCGCATTTTGATATGTGATTATACTTTTCGTGTGGCTAAGACGAAAAAATTACTGTGAAGTGTAAGAAGTAATTAAAATCTAACAGCATTCTACCTTTAACATGCCTAGAATTAAACAATATAAGTAAAAATTGTACCATCGTACGTAGACTAGGCCTTGGTTCTAAATTAAAGATCATATTGTTATAGCCTATTAAACTCACATGGTTTTATCTTTCTTTAAATCCATTAGGCCACCCTATGAGCTTAGAAAATCTCGATTGTTTAGTAACTTAAACCGGTAAAGATTAAGTGATGTCCTTCGCAGATCTGAATCGCTTATTTCATCATTTCTTTCTTTTCCGGGGGATAACCTGTAGATATTTGTTTAGGCTATGTTTTAACTAAAAAACAAATAATAATAAATATGTGTTTTTCTGCCGTATAAAAGCATATTTCTGTTATCGCGCTAAAGTTTACTTTGTAATTTAGCGGAGTCGCACTGGGGGACGCCTAAAATAGAGTCGCAAAGTCGCAGTCGCAGTCGCACCAGATCCGGCGTCAAAGTCGCACCTGAAAAATTAAAGTCGCGCCCAGCTATGATCTTATATATCTGGTAGCGGACAGTATTATATAGTATTATATATTAAAGCAAGAATTGTGAAGGTAGATGGAAGCGAACTTAAAGATGGGGAGAATAGTTTTCCGGAAAATAATATTCTTCACACTTTGTTCAGCAATGTTGATATTTATTTTAAATGAAACATCTGTAAATTACATTAGAAATAATTACTTCTATTTAGAGACCTAGCTGAATTATACTGAAGAAAAATCTACATTTCTTTTTACTGAAGGATATTGCTCTAGTAAAGAACGTAAAGAAAAGAAATATAGCAGGTCGAAGAAAACACTAATTGATGTATATGGAAAACTACACACCGATTTCTTCTCGCAACATAAGCTGTTAATGAATGGAGACTTACTAAAGATAAAGTTATCCAGAGCACCACATTCATTTACACTATTTCGAACCCAGACCGGTTTAGAAGCTAAAATAGAATTATTAGTTTCCTTTATCTAAGAAAAATCCGGCTTTCATCATCAACTCATCTGGAGATGGAAAATAGGTTGCTTACATCAAACCCTAAGTACCCTATAACACAATTCGTATGCGAAATTTTACAATTGTAAGTGGAATATCAATAAAGAGTGTGGATAATATCTTTATGGGGAGAATAGCTACAGGGAGGGTAATTGGTATGGTTGACCATTCGGCATTTTCTAGTACCTATTATGCATCACCTTTTGAATTTAAACCTTATAATGTGAATCGCGTTACTATCTATATAAACAGGAATGAAGTTGAAAGACCATTTGAATTAGACTATTCGGACGATGCAGATCTAGTTGCTTCAAGGGCTTTTTACTCCTTATATAACACAATAGAGTGTATTGGAGGTGAGTAGACTATTGGACTTACGTATGAACAATTTCCCCCAAATAAAAATATTTATTGTATTAACTTAAATCAGGACAAGAGTGCTACTTGTCTTTGAGAACGCTCCAATCCTATACAACAGGGCACATTATTAATACAGTTACAATAAAATACAGTCAGCAGTAAATAAAACAGTGTTATTGGTGAAAATTTATTGATTTCACTATTGGATCATGTTATTTGAGTCATGGCAATTATGTGGGAAAAATAATATTGCCTAAATGTCCGCAAAGGCTTTTGGCGGCACACGTCCACTCCATGGTCAAAATTTTTGATGACGTCTCTGCATAGTTGCTCCTCCATCTCACAAATATGCCTTATTATCTCATCCTTCAGCTGTTGAATTGTTGTTGGCTTGTTGGCATAGATCTTACTTTTGAGATGACCCCAAAGGAAGAAATCTAAAGGCGTTAAGTCACACGATCGTGGTGGCCAATTGACCTCGCTGTTTCGAGAGATGATGCGACCTGGGAACTTCTCATTCAATAAAGCCATTGTTGCATTGGCTGTGCAGAATGTGGCGCCGTCCTGTTGAAACCAAAAAAATCTTCGACATCCATAGAATTCAATTCAGGCCATAAAATGTTAGTTATCATGGCACGGTATCGCTCGCCTGTCACCGTAACAGAATTCCCGGCATCATTTTCGAAGAAATACGGCCCAATGATTCCGCTAGCAAAAACTGCACACCAAACAGTGACCTTTTGTGGGTGCAGTGGCTTTTAAACAATCTTCTTGGGATTTTCATCAGCACAAATGCGACAATTCTGCTTATTAACGAATCCATCAAGATGAAAATGGGCTTCATCACTGAAGATGATTTTTTTGCGAAAAATCATCATCGGCTTGTCTTTGCTCGTGCACCCAATTGACGAATGTACGGCGCTTCAAGTGGTCAGCAGTCTTCAGTTCTTGTGTCAATTGAATTTTGTAAGCGTGTAGAGACAAATCTTTTGTCAAAATTCGATCTAACGTTGTTGTGGAGAGGTTCAATTCCTGCGCGCGATGACGAATAGAGGTGTCTGGATGTTCGGCCACATTCTCGCGCACTGCAGCAATGTTTTCAGCTGAACGGCGTAAACGAGCACGCAATGGCGTTTTCATATCTGCCACCGATCCTGTTTGTTTGAATTTACGAACAATTTTCACAATTGCACTCTCGGTTAGTCGATTATGTTGACCCCAAAAATGGCGAAGTGCCCAAAATGCGTTTTTGTTTGAACGTCCATTTTCGTAATAGGTTTCGATAACTTTAACACGTTGTTCGATTGTTAATCTTTCCATGGTTGAAATTGCCAAAGACTGAAGTTGTTAAATCTGAAAGAAAAAGAAAAAAATCATTAGACGCTTAAACTTAACTCACATTTAAAATTGGTACAAGTTATTGGAACCCTCGTTATATGCAGAGGATAGTCTGCTATTGAGATAAATATGTCTAGAAACGTACTAGTTTATTCTTAATAAAATGGATGCAATAGAAATAGAAGAACTGTGGTGGTTGAACTACATCATAAGTAGGCTTTGTGCTGGATTCAATTGGCCCGAAAAACACCACAAAGTGGACGCGAATTGGTCCTATTATACCCAAGTATGCCTTATTAAAATGTAATCTAAAGATTCAGTATTGTATTGGTTTGTAAATGTACATATATATTTGTATTTAAGCATGATACCGTGATACTCAAAAAAGAGCAAAGGCCAAACGCTCGAACACCTTTTTGATAAAACTGTCCAAGTCGTGTCTCGAGATAAAGTGATCAGACACAGAGGTTTATTTAGGAGACTGAATAAATAGAGCTGCTGACCGTACTAGGTGATTCAGCGAGAAGCATATCAAATGATACAAATAAACATTGAATCTAAAAATGTAGACAAGGTGTCCTTTTTGGCCACGCCCTCTGTATTTCGAGCATATATAAAGAAGAATCAGAATAGGAAAAAGATAGGTAGAAAGATAGAGATCATATCAACCTACTCGTAATCATTATTAGTCGGATTACTATTGATATTGTTACTTAGCTTTCACGCTCCTGTTTAATCACTTAGTCTTGTTATCACTTTCATCCTTTTTTCGCGTTGTTAATACTTAGACATATTAGTCTCCCGTCCAATACGCTCTGTAATCGCACTGCTTATAATATAACTTTCGTTATTTAAATGAAGTGTATATTTTTGTAAGTCTATCTTAGACTTAAGCCTTTGGTAAGCCCAGCCAAGCAATAGAACACCTGAAAATTATTGATTTTTAGAGTCAAATTAATAAATCACCGCAATGACACCCATTACTCAAAAGTTAGGACCTCGTCGCGCCCCTAAGCTGGTGCCCGTCATTTGCTTTCTACAACTGGTAACCATATATATATTGATAATGGCTTCTCCTATTGGGCTGTAATTTACTTTGCAGGATGAACGATATGATGAACAACGGGAAGTTCATTTAATTTACTTGATTGTACAAAGTCTCGGGTAAATGTATCACTCATCTTCTGGTACTGCAAATTTTTTTTTTTTAAATTCATGAAAAAAAAAATTAAAATTTTTGGGGGGTTGTAGTAGTAGGTCGGACTTTTAATATGGGCGGGAGTGGACAATTTGGAGTTGTACAGGTTACCCTAATGTTGTTTAAAAGTTAGATAATTTAATGGATAATGAAATTTAACAATAATAAATGTAGATTACACTGGAAACCATTTTAGAGAAAAACACCTTTTGCGAAGACTGGCTTGGAAAGCGTGAGGGGTGTAGGAAGAAAGAAATATTTAGGGAGGGAAGGGGTATTTTAGAGAAACAGTAGTGGGTGGGAAGAGGAGACAGAATTTAAGGTGGGACAATTTTTTTTATAAACATTGATTCTTGAATACGTAAGGATAATGAGTCAGAGATGGTCATTAGGATTTTGAAATCTTCAATGGATTCATCAGTTTTACATTGGATAGAATGTAGCGGAACAGGTGAAAACTCTTTCTTTGATAGAACATTTCCAGTCCCGTAGCTAATTTTCAAATGAGAACAGAATCTCGACTTCAGCGAGATTTCCCAAATTACATCCGGCACAGTAAATTTGTAAATGACGGAGCGCTTGGCTTCTAACTTTACCATTAAAATAATGTCCAAGGAGATTATAATTTTAAAAAATGATCTTAAATTCGGTATGATAAATGAATTTCTTTAATATTGTTGTTATTTCTTTAGAAATTTTTAGTTAAAGAAACCCATATCCTGGAAAACTATATAACGGCTGTCTTCGTATACAGTAGGAAGTTTTAATTTAGGATGGTAGAGGTTATTTAAAACTTTTGACGTAATTTTCTCTACCAGCGACACGGCAAAGCCGTTTCCTTTGAAATAATTACACAAAATTTCAACTTCATTGTGGAAATAAGCGTAGGTTGAGCAAAAGTTGTTGGCACGGAATATTAGTGTTATATATGTACTGATTTTGAACGAAAAGTCATAGAAGCTGAAGAAGTTAAGTCCTTGACCACTGAAGGTTGTTTTTCGGAAAACTTTGGTTTGGAATCCGGTGGGAGAATGAGAAATGTTTATCAGGATAGGGAACCAATGACCTCTTTAGTATGTCTTGAGGGATCGGTCCGGAAAGCTTTCTCGTTAAAGCAGTCTTGGCGATATTGAGAAAGTTTACGATACAGCATAGCGATACGGCGTCTTAACTCATATTATCGCAATGTCTACCTGGGTAGACGTATTTTCAAAATTTAATTTAATGTTTTTCCAGATTTTTAAGTAAATTTTCACTAATAAATGTTAAGATTTAAATATTTGATTACTTATAACCCAATATTGTACTTATAAATTTGTTTAAAAAATTAATGAAAACATAACATTCTGGATTAAAAAAAAAAATGAAGTGACCTCGAGAAGTGGTTTACTATTAAAAGAAAATTTGGTGAAATTTCAAGAAAAGGTAAGGAACCATTTTAACTCTAAAAGGTCTTAAATAATTCTTTTATGTTTTGTATTAGACATAATAGAGCTTTAATTTAGTGGTCTATTCTAGGTAGACATTGGGACACAAAATTACAATTTTTTTGACATTTTTTCTTATTTAATTTTTTACAATGTACACTTATTAATTTTGCTCTTTATTAGCTATTTAATGTTTCTTTGAATTTAAGGAACAATTTTTTAGGTAATTATATGATAAATGTCATTATTTCCAACTACGAAATAGGTGGGCAGGACAAAATTTTGCTTTTCATTAAAACTTTTATGTACAGTAATCATAAAAAAAACATTTTCTAGTTTGTGATTTGTAAGTTACAAATACATTCTAAAATCTGAATTTATTTTTCAGAATGGAAGCAAGAAAATTTTATAGAAGTAAAATAATTTACCATCGATTTCTGCAGGATGCAATGCCCGAAATTGACCAAAATGATAGTATCGACAACGCAGATATTGTTTTGCCAGGTAATTTTATAATTAATTGTGTACATTTTTTCACAGTATATCGGTAATAAAATTGACTAAATGTTCAAGTGTTGTTATTAATTTCAACAGGTTCCACTAATGGAGGTCAAGGTATTGACATAGAATTAGATAACGACAGAGACATAGAAGAGTACCATGAAATGCCTACAGAAGTAGCTGGAGAATTAGATGTTTTTTGTGTAAGTGAAGACGAAGAAGAAATAGAAGAAAAATCTTCAAAAGGAAAAAAAAACAAGCAGAAAATATTTTCAAAAATGAAAAAAAAGTAACATTTACCTGTAGATAATGGGGTAACTGAAAGTGACAACGAAACAGAAAATATAACTAGATTTTTACACGAAACTTTTCCACATTTAGAAAGCTTAGATGAAATCGGCCTGCACAATGAATTTTTCAAAGATATGATTGAATTACTGATCAGAGACAAATAAGTATTCAAACCGAGATAAAAATGATCCAGCATTTAATATCAACAAAGAAGATTTTTATAACTTTTTTTGGCTGATGTTGCTGTTAGGATACAATATACGAAAATCAGAAAAGGACTACTGGAGCAAATCGGACGATTTAGAATGCAAAGCTTTTGTAGATACTATGTCAAGAAACAAATTTCAAACTATAAAAAGGTATGTACATGCAGCTGAGAATGAAAAGTTGTCAAATAACAAAGTAGCAAAAGTAAAACCTTTATATGATGTCCTAAATGAAAAATTGGTGAAGTTCGGTGTTTTACATACTAACCTCTGTAGCAGCTCTGCAGCTTAAAATATATATATTTAAATTTTATATCATTTTTCTTAAATATTAAATATTTGTAAAAAAGTCTTCAAAAACAATTGGCAACATTTACACGCACGTACTAACGCTTCCAAATATTCCGCATGGAAGACAAAGTTTTCACTTGTTTTCTCGCCAGCTCCAAATCAAGGTCAGTTGAATTCTTTCTCCATTTAATCCTTAGGTTTTACAAACAAAAACACGGCCTAATTCTTATATTTCCTTTCCAGACTCTCATAAATTTTCCCCTTTAACCATTGTGATTTCAATTACATTTACCCACAATTCGTGACTTCAATTATTTTAATTACATTTCAATTAATTACCAATAGATTTTAATTACACTTTAATTATTTACCATTACCTATCTATCTTACACCAAGTTAAGTCATGACGAAAATTTAGTTTTAAACTCATGTTCATTTTGTATAATTAAATTCAAATTCAACCAATATAATTTCAAACATGTTCCATTCTTGTTAATCTATAATAATATATATTTTGTTGTATCCTCGTTGTATTTCATCCTTTCCTTAACGATTTCGTGTCCAAACATTAAGCCTAACTTTGCCATAAGCTTAGCCTCTCGAGCCTTTTTTTACGATTCATAACTCTCCTCAAAAGCTTATAAACATAGGTTTGTTGTGAAGTATCTATCTAGGTTCATACCACGATGGCCCTATATATACCTCGCTATTGACGAATCGATAGTGCAGTATTTTGAAAGACATTCATGCAAGCAGTTTATTAGACAAAGGCCAATTCGATTCTGCTACAACTTTTGCTGATGGAACACCATATTACATTATAATATACGAAGGAAAAACTGAAAACTTTGAGGAGGGACCGCTAGGGTCGAGCGTTGTACTGAAACCTTTAGAAGTGTTTAAAAACCCACGAAAGCATCATATATTTCTAGAAAATTTCTTCAGCTCGTACGACTTATTTGTTCAACTAAAAGAGAAAAACTTTAAAGCTACAGAAACAATACGAGAAAGTTGTTTGAAAACGTGCACTATAAAATCTTAGTTAGTCATGAAAAAAGAAGAAAGAGGCAATTATCTTCATCGGAGATTTAAACGCAAGATGCGCAGCGGCAGGTTATACCCCCTACATCAATGCAGGCAGAAACATCGAACTACTACTCGACAGACAATACATGACAAAGATTGGACCCGAATTCCCGACGTACATATCTGGGACAGCAGCCACGAAACCAGATATAGTCCTATCTAGTATCAGGTTTCCTTACAATTACTACATTGAAGTGGGCCCCATCATTCCGAGCGACCATCAAGCTATCAAAATTACATTAAGAGTAAATCCCATCCAAATTAAAATTTCAGAACGCAAAAGCTACAAGCAAGCGAATTGGGAAAATTATAGAAATTACCTCTTAAATTATATTCCCGACCCCTTATATGATGATAACCTAGAAAAAATAGATGAGGAGCTGGATAAATTTACTGATTACCTAATCAAAGCCGATCAAAATAGTATTCCCCGTATCAATTATAAAACCCTTCCAGCTCCCTCCTGCACCCCTCCTATGAGAGCCCTGGCCCAAGAATATAGGGATTTGTCCAATGTAGTAGCGCTGATAGGCCCCAACCATAATGCCTACAGAAGACTAAGACAAATTAAGGACGAACTCCAGACACTAATTACGGACCAGCAAATACTACTATGGGACAGACTAATAGACAGACTGGACATAGAAAAAGACATACGTTCTGGCAGACGGTTAAACGTCTTAAAGGAAAATTTCCACAAACAAAAATCACAATTACTCACAACGGCCAAACAATTACTGAGACTGAAAAGATTGAAGAAAAGTATAGAATTTTCTGGTCTTCAATCTTCAAAATTACCCCGGAAGAAAATGACAATTACGACCTCGAATTCGAAACTGACCGTAATCCAACAGTTAAATGCACAAAACCTCTCCTCACCACTGTGTGGTGAGGAGGGCTATGACAGTAAAATAGCTGCCCTATAACTCTCGGTTACTCTAAAGTCCTTTCGTCAAAGAGCTCCGAGTATTACGGGGCTGACCCGCGAGAATTTCATCCAGGCCCCACCTAACGTTTGGAATGGCCTTCTCAACATCATGAACGCCGCTTCCCGAAAGCGGGGAAGCTTCCGGACTGCCCTGCCAGCTTTCGACCGATATATCTCTTATAATTTGCTGGCAAAGTCTTCGAGAAGATATTGGCTAACAGAATCAACTCTTTTCTCGATGAAGCCAACTTGCATAATGAGCAGCAACACGGTTTCAGAAGGAAAAGAGGGACTGACACGGCACTAGCCATCGTTACCGAAAAACTTGCGAAGATCAGGGCAGACAAAAGGCATCCCGATCTGGTGCTCTGCGATGTCAAAAAAGCTTTTGACAAGGTTTGGAAGATATGCCTACAATTTAAGATCCTTCAAGTAGACCTCGACCACATTCTTGAGAGGATTTTGTGCGACTACATAATGGAGAAGAGAGCATATATACAAATCAGAGAATATAAAGGCCCCTAATTCGAAGCAGGGGTCCATCAAGGGGGTGTCTCAGTCCCCTATTATACAACATTTATACACGTAACCTACAAAACCCTGTCTCCAAGGGTACGATATACGTACATTTGGCTGATGATATATCGCAAATTTATACCGACGCTTATGTTCACAGGGATTTTATAGCGAGGAATACGGGAGGAGATGGAAGATATCAACCAATGCCCGAAAATTCAAAATAATTCCCATGTTTCGCAAGAACTTCAACAATAAACGTGTGAACGGGAAGCGAATCCCCTATTGTATAGAAGGGGCGGTCCTGGGGCTCAAAATCACCACCAGGGGCTACACGAGTCATATCGAGCGAACAGTCGCGAATAGCAAGACAGATTTGAGGGAATATTATAGGTTCCGTGACCTAAATCCTTTAAATAAACTCAAGATATTCAATGCGTGCATTCGCTCGAGGCTCCTGTACCCACGGTGCCGCTGAACGTGAGCGCCGCGACCCACATTGCGAAACTACAAAAGATCCAGAACAAAGCTGTGCTTATCATTACAAACACCCGAAGAAGAGAATACAAACGACAGAGGCGCTCCAAGACATGACTAAGAGGATCTGGTAATCCATTGGCACCCGCCTATCCCCGGAGTTCTCGCTTACACACCTAGACTTCGAGGTCGCTCGACAAATAAGACCATTTAAAAGTAGTCCAAAATACACATGGCAAAATCGACAAACACAACAAATGACTAGTGTAATGCTCAGGTTTGTTAGTATAAATTCACATACAATCTCCAAGATTACCTATTTTTACAAAATTTTGCGAAAAATAATCAAAAGCTAAAATTCAATTTGAAAACTTTTTCAAAAACCCATAGCGGGGACGAAAAACCCGCCTCAAATAAAGGCTTGAATGCCAATAAGATGATATATAAACTAATTACATTACCCTTTCACCAGGGACCTATTCATTCCGTATCCCACACCACCTCTATTCTTTAAACTCACCCAATTTCACCACTTTACTCTCTCACTATCTCTCCCTAAATTTCACTACTTTTTAAGTCCAAAGTCGAAAAAGAAGAAAGAGGCAGTTATGATTTTCGCTCGGACGGGAACGTAGAGATTGTTATATGGAATGATAATGCAGTAGTTACACTTTGCAGTAATATACTTGGAGTAGAACCATTAGGTAAGATTAAGAGAAAAGTTAAAGGAAAAGAAGAACAGCAAGTAAACCAACCAAGTTATTAAGTTATACAACAATAGCATTAGACAAAGCACTTTCAGATTTTCGTCCACGCCTTCGCGAAAAAAATGGTACTTTCCATTGATAACACTAGAGAACAAATTTCAACCTTTTTTTTATTGACTTAGATTTGACAGTTAATTATACGTAATTTGGTGCGCTGAGCACGAAGTTTTACTCCGTTTTGCTCTATCAGGTCCTGATTTTGTTCAACAACTTCCTCTTTCATCATATTCATAAAAAGGATATTTTCTCAATACTTGCTAAGTCTTTTTGCAGTGGCACATTGTGATGGAACGGTTTGAGGCCGCTTAATTCCAACCGCTATCACATGTTATTTAGAAACACGTTGCTACCCACGTGCATCTTCGCCTTGGAGCTGGGCGCGCAATCGCCCCACCTGAATCAATATTTAACCAAGGAGGTTCATCCCCCCCCCCCGTTTCGCCCCATGCGCCGACCTCGCCAGATTGAGTTAGGCTTATGGGAAGATAAGGTATTGTTCTCAGGCGCGGCTGGGCATTCCCTCGAAGCCCCCACTCCATTGTCCCCTACGCCAAGGGGATGGCTCGACTATTTATATGGAAACTTTACCAATAAGAGCAGATTCGAGATCCAGATTATCTTCGTGAGACATCCCGCCGATCCGGTCTCACCTTGTGCACCAGGGCCCTCTACCTCGAGATCCACTATTTTGTCCAGAAGAGGACAATATCCCTTGAGTGCCAAGGTTCAAGCCTTCAAGACGCCAAGTCCACAAGGCCTCCCCTGTTGTTCAGAAAGAGAACAACGTTAGAACAGCGATTGTTCTTTGAGCCCGTTGACAAGAGACGGTTCTCCCCCTCCCCCCCTGTTGTTCAGAAAGAGAACCACGTTAGAATAGCCATTGTTCTTTGAGCCCGTTAACAAGAGACGGTTCTCCCCCTATCCCCCCTGTTGTTCAGAAAGAGAATAACATTAGAACAGCCATTGTTCTTTGAGCCCGTTGACAAAAAACGGTTCTCACCCTCCCCCCTGCTGTTCAGAAAGAGAACAACGTTAGAACAGCTATTGTTCTTTGAGCCCGTAGACAAGAGACAGTTCTCACCTCCCTTGTTGTTCAGAAGAGAACAACGTAGAACAGCCATTGTTCTTCAAGCCCGTTCGTCAATAAACGGTTCTCATTCCCAAGACGTCACGTCAGGATCATTTAACCTCCCCCCGCCCCTTCGGCTGGAACTCGCCAGCGGACCGAAGATTCCTTCACGTCGCCTTCCTCTGCACAACAACTTTTAATTACGCAAGCTGAACATTACCTTTGAGTATTTAACCTTTTTGTCAACCCTATCCTGGGCTTTAAATGGTTTAGCGAACCATCCCATCCCCTTAATTTTTATTTGTTTTACCTTTTTAAATCTGTCCCAAATCTTAATTCCTCGGATTAGCCAGATATTCCCACGCCTCTTTCCATTCTCTGTTTATGTCAACATTTTCCGTTTTGTGTGTTGTTGATAGTTTTATTAATAAAACTCTATTTTATTAATGATACCATATTATTATCCTTGAGCTCAGTTCCACTTCTTAAGCATATTGAAGATAAATAATATCGGTCAACCAGATAACCACGCACTCTAAATATAATTGAATAGTTCCCTCAACGAATAGTTATATATTGTATATCGTCGAGAGTCCATTCTACGACACACATTATAATCATCTATTAGTTCCTGTTTAAACTAATGTTTGTTTTTATATTTCAGATTTTGAAAATAAAGAATTGAAATACCTTTACAAATTGACAAAACAATCAAGTAATATGCCCTCAAGCGTGGAAATTTTACACTTCTGCATCAGAGGAAATATAACGGACTTCGTGAAAAAAGCTTACTTAGATTATTTTGGCATACAACTGGGGGATAAAGATAAATCATGGCTTCCACATAAAGCCTGTACTGTATGCATTGATAGACTGCGACATTGGACGAAAGGTTGGGAGTAAAAGATACCTTTTGTAGTTCCGATGGTAAGTTTATGATTTCATAAAACTACGTGACTTAGTCATTTGTGAGCTGTAAATTACCAATGTGTAATTGTAAACAACCTGTTATAAAATTCGCTTATGTTAACCCTTCACATTTTTAACCCCCATTTCAGGCGTGGCGAGAGCCTACTAACCATGAGACGGATTACTACTTCTGCTTTGTCAAGACTTCGGGCTTCACTAAGAAAAATAAACAGTACGCAAATTTCGACACCACAATACGACCTGTGCTACATTCAAATGTAATTCCCATTCCAAAATTTAAGAGTCTGCCATCACAGGAATTAGTTGATGTTTCTGAAAATATTGTTATGCACTCTGAGGAGTCAGACACCGAATTCGACCCCAGCAAAGGTTTAACCAGGCCGAGTTAAATGCTCTTGTAAGGGACCTAAATTTACCAAAAAAGGCTGTGGAAGTTTTACCTTCATGCTTAGTTCAAACATAGATTTCATTTCACAGAAACAGAGAAAAAGAACTTAAATATTTTAGGGTAGAGCATAGTTTAGTATATTGCTGCGACATGGAAGTGTTGCTGCATAACGGCAATCTATACAGCTCGATACCAATTGGGCACTCAACATTAAAAGAAAAGTATGAGCATATAGAAACTGTTTTAAAACTTATGAAATATAGGGAGCACGAGTGGATCATATGAAGCTTTCACCAGAGTGAAAGCTTCATTGGAAATAAATATTAACGCATGACTTTATTTTTAGTCCTAATTTTTAAAAAACTGGAAATGGTGAATGGGCTGTTTACAAGAATCAGCACCTGATAGTGCCAAACCGAGGTGAAATTCGTTTTCAGCGCACAAAAATTACTTACAATCAAGTGTCAGATATCATTCAATAAAATACGTGTTGCCCAATGTAATCAATGCATTAAATATTTCAGTAGTTTATACCTGGCGTCTTTACAATATAATCACAGGTCGGAAGACACCACAAAGAGATTTTAGCCGAAACTTTTTATGAGGAAGAAGTCTTTCCTACCGCCGTCACGTCTAAGTTTGAACAGGTTTGGTCCAAGCCCAGGCGAACTTGACAGCGTTGGATTGGATGGCCGCGAACACTAGCCAGAGAGCATTACGCCAAGAAAATGTATTGTACGCAGAAAAAGGTGCATTTTATAAAGTATATTTTATTTTTATACGTTATAAATTGCATATACACTAACTTCTAAAAGGAATATTTAAATTTTTTTTTGCAATATTAGTAAGGGAGGTTTAATTATGAAAAAGTTTATTTTTTCAGTTATTTTGTTGCCTCATTAACCCAATGTCTACCTGAGTAGACCCCCTTTAAAATTCATTCACACTTAAGGTATCTTAATAAAAATTGTGTGGAGTAATGTAAAACAAATGAATGTACTAATAAAAATTTGAAAATTCTCAGTCCTTGTGATAATACGGGTTAAAGCAGCTATATGTTTGGGGTATGAGGTCTTTTATTGAAATTTTCTTAGCATCTCGATCGTTTCTGGTGCGTAATGGAGATGGCTACTCTGACCTGTACGCCCAAAGAGGGAGTTTTCTCAGGGCAGCGTTTAAAGTGTTTTGTATCGGCGACCTGTTTATCGAGGACTTGACACTACTGTTCGCCTCGCTTCGCCTAGGCTACAGCCGGCAGTCGATAGTGTTTCAAAAAATGCACAACTTAGAGGATTCCGGTTTTCTACGAGCAAAACTAAAGCAATGTATTTCAACCGGGGTGAGGTAGAGGGACTCTTATTCCGCCGCCTATCTCTTGGGCGTAACTTTATCCAAAGCTATCCTGGTTACCACACTTAAAGAGACTACGAACGGATTCGCGCTTCGGCCTCCTTCCTGTTAACATTTACTTGTTGTATTAAATAGTCCATAACGGTAATATGTGTTCTTCTATGTTCACAAATAGAAGTGCTGTGGGGAAAATAGGTGCAAGTGTTTTAGGGCTTAACACTAGTCAACAATGATTTACTTGGGTATTAGCTGGTGATTTATACTAAATCGAGTATGCTGATTCCGAATCTGTAATCAGAATTGTTCTAGCACGTAAGGTTCCTAAGTTAAACACATACTCTTAAGTTACACATATGGGCAGTGTTGCTTCGGCTACCGTAGTGAGAGTATGTGTTGTGTGTGTTTGGTTCCTGCGTTACATTCCTGCTTTATCACGTTGTCAAATTTAACCATTATAGTAGTGGTGTTGAAACAGTATTTACATGCAGTGATTAATTGCATTTTTCGTTCAGATTTATCTCTCAATTAATTTGTAAATGAAATCAGATTGTACAAAAGTATATAACAGGATATATAAAAACTAAGTTGAAAACATGAATCTGTGGAAGATATACTCTAAGCAACCAGCGGAAAAATTTAGCGAAAAGAGTGAAAACTGGATAATTATTATTTTGGTTGTAAAAAGTTGGTGACCAAGACAAGCCCTGGGCACCTCACAAATCTTGTACTGTGTGTTATCTACCTTCCACCACTTCATATCAAACTTAGCCTTATCACGAATTTGGTTATAGCAATAGCCCATGATTCCGATGGATTCCAGTATCTCAGAGAGAAATTTGGTGCAAAGAAAACCGATGCTAAACTTAAAGCTGGCATTTTTGTAGGGCCGGAGATCAGAAAATTGATACGTGACAGGGAGTTCAGAAATAAACTACCCCCACTTGAGTTGGCAGCATGGGATTCATTTGTCCATGTAGGGCAGAACTTCCTTGGTAATCATAGGGCTGAAAACTATGAACAGGTGGACAACATGCTAAAGGCCTATCAACGAATGGGGGTGTCCGATGTCTTTTAAGATGCATTTCGTGCATTCGCATCTAGATTTCTTTCCATCTAATATGGGTGATATCAGTGACGAACATGGGGAAAGGTTCCACCGAGATATCGCAAAGATGGAACTCAGGTATCAAGGCCGCTTCAACGAAAACATGTTGGGTGACGACTGCTGGTTCCTACAACGGGAGGATCCTATATCCACGTACAAGCGCAAGAGCAAGTCTCAAACATTTTTGAAGAAATTTAGTTAGGTGAGTAATACCTCTTTTATAGGTAATACATATCTTGACTAGGTCTGCAAAAGGACGTACATAACGCCAAATAGGGTGCCTGGATTCTAAACTTTTGCTGAGAAACGTCTCATTCTTCTCAAACTCGTAATAATTATATCATTAATTGATCCAAGGTGACAAAGTGAGCCATATAGCCTAGTTGCATAACTCAGGAACCTTACGTGTCGGGACAAATCTGAGCACAGATTTAGAATCAGCGCACTAAAATTAGTTAGTTACAACTTACCTCAAGTAGCAGAGACAAAATGAAAATTTGTTGGCTAGTGTAATTGAGTGATTATTCGAGGTAAGTGAATATTTTGTAATCCACTACCTCCAAGGGCACTAGGCCCACGAGGGCAAACCCTCGTCGCTCTACAAGCTCTGACCCCGGAACGGAAACCCTCACCACCTCACTCTACGGAGGACGAGGCAACCTTACGTCGTCAGGCCCTTGATTCCATCAGAACTCGGGTGGTATTGCCTAGAACCTCTCCCTGACGGCCGCAGAGTTCTCGGGAGGCTCTTTCGAGGACCCCATCATCTGCTTACAGCCTGCCCTAGGTCTGCCGCAGGTTATTTAACCCAGGAGAATAGTCCCCGACTGGCCCTCAGTCACTCACCTCCAGACGCGCACATGAGACCCTGGTCTCAGGGTGGCCATTGAAGATATCAACCCCCTCCGTCTCTGTGGTCTAGCCAGAAATCCCTCCTCTCCCGGCGGAGGTACCTGACAAAGGCGCACCACGGGGGACTCAGGTCGAGTCCGGGATTGTCCAGAGGAAGGGGATGAGGCTAGTGTTTTCGATCCCCTGGTAAAATCACGGAATGATCCTCTACAACGCAGAATATGAGGCTTTATCCCGGGCCACGTCTGCGACAGAGTTCCCCATCCGCCGAATATCGCCAAGGCAACAGCAGGAAACTGGGTTCGGGTGTATATATATATATATATATATATATATATATATATATATATATATATATATATATATATATATATATCGAGGCCAAGGAAATAATAACAAAAGACATCTGGGTTTAGCTTTGCCCCTCCGATGTTCTCCGGTAACATAGAAGAACGGGCAAAAGGGTAAATGATACGAGACTGATTCCTGACTTCAGCTTAAAAGGCAGGCCCTTCGAGGGTGCACTTATAAACAACCCATTCAAAAGTGCAAACTGCCGATCTCGTATTACCCTCTCTCCGAGCCCCAAGACGCCAAGCGCGGTAGACCAACCTGAGGTCTCACCTTGCGAGCTACCCCATCCCCGCGGGACTAATTGGTGTATATAACAGGTTGACCCGAGTAAGCCTGGCTTTTTGTTCGTTCTAACGGAAGAAACAAGTAAGTCACCGGTTGAGATTTTTAGAGTTCGAGAAGAAAACAGAAAAATCACCGGTAGAAAGTTTTCTGCAAGTTAAGGAGAACTTTGCAGTCCTTGTACGAAACCAGATTGTACCAAGGAAGCTCGGTGCCGCTCGAGCCTACAAGGGATTGAGTATCAAGCTAGCCAGTTTGAGGACTCTAAATCTTACTCTATCTGAGTTGGACAAATCCCAACTAAATAGAAAAAATAAAAAGAAGACAACGATTTCATCTCGCCCGAAAGCAAAGTGGAAGGGATAAGTTTTAGCTTAACGTCGCCTCTATCCAAGATCCCTCGTGACGTCAACCGTCAACTCGCCAGATAAGTTGACGAACGCCATCTAGCGAACAACCAACCAACTCCGATCAAAATCTCCGAGGATAGTTTAACTGGTCGCGAGTATTTAATCTCCATTACCTTATGCGAGTAAAGAATAATCCTGTTGTTTATGTCCCCGTGCATAATAATTAGTTTAGTGGATGTCTGGCCAAAGACAACGATATTAACTAAAAAATTGTTCCCCCCGTAAAATTTTATCTCGAAGCGAGCTGCGAGAGCTCACCCAGTAATCCCATTTTTCTTTTTTTAAGTGTATTAGATCTGTATTTGTTTTATGTTATTTAGTGAGATGGTTTATGTTCATTAAAGTCTATTTTTCTTTAGTAAATGCACTGTTTTAATTATCCCCGCACGAGTTCCAGTGGCAATATTTGATAAAGTCAAGAAAGAAACCCCGTTTATTTATTCACTAGAATAAAAAATAAAGATTAGCACTCTTAGAGCCCGATCCTCAAGCGATCACCGAGGCACGAACCTACGCCTCATGTCAAAGTTTATTTGTTTTATTAAAAATTAATAAAACAAATAAATAAATAAATAAATAAATATATATATATATATATATATATATATATATATAAGGTCGGCTAACCTACGACAGGGTGCACCTCTGCACACCGAGGTTATGCCCGTCCTAAAGACTGTGCAACGCACAGGGTACGCTGCGCAAACCGTATGTTCTTGATGCCCAAGAACCAGCATGAGGACACTGGTGTATAAGATGTCCCCCCTCCCCTCCGCCTTTAAAGTACCCTCGTTGGGCGGAGTACTCAACAAACTCATGGGAAGTTTGGTAAAACGAAAGGTCTCTCCTTTACATTTAATTCCAAACCACGGGCGGGTCCCTTTATGGATGATAAAAAAGATGCCCATGGCGGTGTTTTGAAAGTCCTCTCCCACGTCGAGGGACAGATGTTCGAATACACTTGCCTCTTAAAACCAACTTTTTGACTGTGAATGTCAAATTTACCCCTCTGCTTCACCATCAGCCCTAAAATGTCGAACCAGTCTTTCCAGTGGAGACTTACGCACCTCTCCCGTTTTCTTTACAGTGAGTGGGGGTACTTCCTTTGAACCTTCGGATACTCCTAGTTGGCGTGCTCCACCTTAGTTTGGACCAGCATGTGAAGCCTGGACCTTCGCTTACTTAAGAGCCTGTTCCTCGAGCATGCCAAGTCACATGCAGAACTGCTGGGTATATAGACCAATTATGTTGATGGCGCGGGTGCTGCAGATATCTACTGAAAAGCTCTATGTATTTGCCGCTGGGCATTCTAGGTCCCTGGATAACTATGGATGTCTTCGTTCTTGGCAATCGAGCCATCAGACTACGCTCCTTAGGTGGCACTTTGCCCTTCATTAAAAAATAAATTCTGTATATTATTTTATTAAAATTAGGGAAAGTTCTTTACTTTTTAGGTTTTTCATGTTTAGCATCAACACTTCCAGGTGATGTGTTTTATGAAATTTTTTTCGCATCAAGCAATAAATAATTCGGGAAATAAAGGGTTAAAGGACATTAAAAAGTTTTCATACTCGAAATTTTATTCTGAAGAAATTTTACAAAACTAATGCAGCAATGATTGATCTTACAAATTACTGCAGTTTATGTTTTTCGATCTTGCAGTGTAGTGTTCATTCGGGTCAGGAGTTTGGATTAGCGCGTCCTGTAGTTACCAGAGAGGAAGAGCTAAATATACCGTAGTGAAAATATAGAAGACTCCGAAAGATTACCAGAACCGACTGAAAAAAAAAATCGAGGTAAGGAAACTGCACAAAAAATTGTAGGGGGTGGGGGTGGGGGGTGGACAGGTAAAAATCATCAAATATAAGTATCATTATTCAATCTTAATATACTCCGTTCTGGCAAATGAAATGATAACACATGGATGAGGCTAGTGAATCCCTACCTAGACGACAGAAGATACTTGCGGCATCTAACTGACAAAGGTAAGTTACAATTGTCATACTAGTTGTTTTCAGTGTCGTGATACCACAAAATAAAGTAATTGTTACAACCATAAGCAGAACCGATATTTATGACACTTGATAAAATCTATTATCAACATATAGAGGTTACTATATTACAGTCTCCATATTAACAACAGGACCAGGTCGACAATTACCAAGAGAGGCCATTTTTACGGGGTGGCTGTCTAAACGCTAAAGAACCTTTTCAGAGCATTAAGGATCCATCCACATTATTCGTGCCAGTATCGTCAAGACTAATACATCACAGGGGCTAGTATAAGACTGCCTTTGGGATAAGAGGCAGCAGATGCGAGGGAAATATGGGAAAGGCCTATATTAATAAAACTTTTTCCAATCCCAGCACCTCACTAGTATACATTCGAAGGGAGTTTATGCTCTTTTGTGGCTCTCATACAAATACCAGTTTAGTCAAACTTGTGATTCGAAGAGAACAATTAATCTAGCCAAAATGATTTGAGAATTCAGTCTTTCTCATGCCCAGTACAAGTTGGCGTATCCCATACATACAATATGGCGAAGCAAATTGTTGGTGCAAAGCTAAGAGGAAAGCTAGGAATTAGAGCTTACAAACCTGTAGTTATTTGCTAATTCCCCATAGACTGGGATATCAACTTCCCATTTCTTGAATAATAGACTTTAATTGCCCATAGACTGGACATCAACTTCCCATTTCTTTAATAATAGACTTGGTAAGTGATGAACGTCCACCAAGATAAAGCAAAAGGGGTTATAATTAATAAAATGAAAATTTTATACATCTGTTGTATACAAATTTAGTGGATGATGTATGGTTCTAGTAAAATTTCCAGGGAATTCAGGAAATAGAAATCACCTATATGGGGAGAATTTCAGGAAAAATCTTACAACGTATCAGGAGGGGGAAATGCATCTTGTCATAAATATTAATGAAAAAATAACTACGGAAAGGTCTCCATCTCTACAGCAAATAAGCAGATTAGAAGGTACAGAATCCCATCTCTAGCACATTATGCCTTAAATAATGGGTTGAATTGTGGCTGAGAAAGTACAAGAAGCAATTATGATGCAATTTTAAATGCTAGGTGAAGGATTTATAGATTAAAATGGTTGAGAAATAAATATCAGTAACCTGCGAGCTTATAAAATAGTAAGTATATAAATACCTGGAGATTCCTGTAAGTTGATTGCCATACAAGTGTGGACATAGCAGAAACTGAAATAGATCAATTGTTACAAACGAGCTCAGTCTATGGTGCTTCAATTCACTGATTTTAATGTCAGTTTAAAATGTTATCTATCATCTACTCAGAAGCAGAACTGATATTCATCACAACAAGTTTAAATAAAATCTATCAACCTTAATTGAGGAACATTCACTGGAACGAGATGCATATGGCAACCAAAATAAATTCAATGCATAAGGAAATATCCACATTATTATAATTATACAAATAAATGAGGGTCCTAACCATAGATTCGAAGGCGCAAGACACGATCTTTATGAAGGGCAATTTAGGAAAGGAAAATGCGTTGGGGTAGTTTTGGTCGCGTTGAAATGCCAATTGTCAGGTTGGGCAAAGAAAATAAATTTCCCTAATGGTCAAATACTGATACTCTTTCAGAAGATTTACACTAACTATATATTCCTTTTATTAAGCAAACATTACCCAGCTTACCATCAAGTAGACGGAGAACGGCTAAACTAAGAGCAGAAAACTAAGAAATGCACTGAAAAAAAGAAAGAACGAATTACATCGAGGTAAGGAACTATGACAAAAGTTCCCCGATTACACATTGAGCAGGTAGTGCATGTATAAAATCACCATATCATAGCTATAAGTATCATCACATAAGGGGTAAATATTTTGGCTGTCTTCTGGCAATGGGACTATTGGAATACAATAGCATAAGGCCGTTTGAACCAATCAAATCCTATGTCATAAATTAGCTTTATTTGATTCGAATGGTGTCAAGATTAATAAATGCCACAAATTACCTTCGGGGAGGAGTTTTAAATAATAGCAGATGACGACCAAACAGGCTGAAAAAATTAAAGCAATTAATTTTGAGATAAGAAACGCTGACGCAAACATAGTGAAAAAAAGATTATCAGTATGGTGCAAGGCCGATAAAAAAATCACCATCACCAAATCATAAACATTTATATCATCATAAGCTGATTTGTATATATATATAGTCGTGTAAATAAAATTCAGGAACACTAAAAAACTCTTGAATAAAGCTTAAGTGAATCCTACCACGAATGCATTTCAATCTCATTTTCAATCAGAGCCACCTTTTTACACCATCACTGGAATGGAGATCCATATGGCAACCAAGATAAATTTAATGTGTAAATGAATGATTTGTATGGCTCTTCATCAGATAGGCAATGAACGTATAGTATCATCAGGGATATTAATCCCTAATCTAAAATCAGCTATGGCCAGGACGAGAAGCTACAACCCATAGCTACCCACATGCTAGGAGACCACACAACTCCTCGAGATGCAACCAAAGCAATTTGACAAACCATCGGCTTTCAATTTTTTTAACCAGTTTGCTCAAGAATGTAAAAGAAATTATCGATCGGCAAATAATTGCTTCAATAGTGAAGAGCGATTAAATAAACGAGAGCACATTTAAAGTAAGCCTGCCAAGCTAAATGAGAACAAGCAAGTTCTGTTTTAGTGCTAAATTAATTAATTATAGTAAAAACTTTATTTTACATTATGAAGGTTACCATTAAATTCCTATAACTGGACTATCTAATCAAAAATAGAGAATAGAATAAAGTTGAAAACTGCTACTGAGAAGGGTTGACCCTCTTGCCCTACCTCAAGATAGGCAAGTCCAACGTAGTACTAGTATATGCATGGAAGGACAAATTTTTAACTCTCCTGATTACATTCCATATCACCAAATACCTGAGGGGTGGAGATGTTTTATTTTTTCTTTAAGAGCTCATCTGGCGACTGCCTACTTGGGCATTAGTCGCCCTATAAAAACTGCCTAGTACTAGGCTACTTTAAAATAAGATTCAGAAACAAAAAAAAAAACCCACTAAAAATAAAAAAAGGAAAAGACAACGAGCTGGAGGCAAGCTCCTGCGTCGGGGAGAGGTCCCCCCGGAGCAGGAACGTACGACCTATAAAGAAGAAAAAAAACCTAGTTAAATAAAAGGGAGAAGGCCGGCCTCTCCCAAAGTCTACAAACACACCAGTCAATGTGCACGCACTCGTCCCAGGTACAAGGGACAGGCGGTAGCGACCCCGCCCATCCCGGTACGGGGACAGGTAACGTGCGTGAAGTTCTCCCAGACTGGGACATTCAACAAAAGTGTGGCGAACAGTCTGAGGAACAACGCAGTCTTCACAGTAGGGCGCTGGTAAGCGCACAATAATCAAATGGCGGAGACGACAGAAAGCACCCTGAAGCCTTCGCGGCATTAGGGGATAGGTCCATGGGAACTGTCGCGGCGCAATGGCACGCAACTTCTTCTTTGCCAAGCAGCCCGTATTCCTGCCATATAGTCGGTGTGAGGAAGAGCGAAAAGCTGGTCGAGTCGAAAAGTCCTCGAGGACTCTTTGGCGCCCTCATTTCCTGCAATACTACATGTCCAGGAACCAAGCAGAAGGTAATCTCGACATCCGCCCGACTCGCCAAAACCGTGGCGTCACGGATATTGCGAACCAGGGGATGCGGAGATTTCAATGCCCCGAGAGCACTCAGGGCGCTTTGTTAGTCGCTATAGATCACAATCCGGTCTCCAAACCGGGCACGTCGAGTAATCTCTCGTAGCGAGTGATGTATTGCCACCAGCTCGGCCGTGAAGACAGACGAAGCGATGGCAGAGCCCCGCTGACTTCAAACAGAGGAGATACAGCGTGGAAGCTGACCCCCCTCTTCAGACTTGGAGCCATCCGTATACACGGGGACGGTTCCAGCGTGACACGTGGTGTGCTCCAAAAAGGTCAAACGCAATACTCCCGGCGCTGTAGAAGCTTTGGAAGCAGATGCGTGGCGACAAATAGCCAAATGTGGTACACTCCAGGGTGGCGTCCTGGGAAGAACCAGGGGCGCCGCCGGCCCGAGAGCTATACCTAGCTCTCGG
The DNA here is from genome assembly GCA_963969495.1 of Ceratothoa steindachneri. Classification (NCBI taxonomy): domain Eukaryota; kingdom Metazoa; phylum Arthropoda; class Malacostraca; order Isopoda; family Cymothoidae; genus Ceratothoa; species Ceratothoa steindachneri. The sequence continues at coordinate 224,146,546 of OZ018318.1, forward strand.
AGTTTCCTGGCCCTAAACCCAAAGGGCTTAGGGTATGACTGGCGTCTCTCGGCGGCATAGGAACCGTTGACGCTCAGGGAAAAGAGTGTCACAATGAGGACACTTTCCTGCGGGACACCCTCTTTCTGCTCCTTTGGGCTGGAGAGGGCTCCCTCCACCCGTGCGCTGAATCGACGATCTCGCAAAAATTCAGATATAAACATTGGGAGGCGTCCCCTCGCCCCCATCGTGTGGAGAGTCTCCATGATACCGTATAGCCATGCGGTATCATAGGCCTTCTCCAGATCGAAAAACACCATGGCTATTGCTGTCTACCAAGGAAGGCCTCGCAGACGGCATTTTCCAGTCGGAGCAGAGCATCTGACGTGGAGTCGAACTTGCGGAAGCCGGAGTAGAGTGATCTCTCCCCGGTTTGCGAAAGTCGAGCACAATAGCAATTCGCCAGGAATCTTGGAGGAGACCTTCCACCCAGATCCTGTTAAACAAATCTAACAAAGGCTATGCCTCGCTTACCCAGATGGCGAAGCATAGCGTACGGGACATCGTCCGGACCATGGGCGGAGCAGCATCCCGGCTAAAATGCGGTCGCGAAGGATTCCGCCACAGACGCGGGGTCCGAGATTGCGGTCCCATTCTACTAGAGAACGGGAGGGAGGGCCTGCGAGAACTGGCCCAAATCTTTTTGACTCGCTTCCACACCTCTGCTAGAGGGGTCTTCCCGTTAAGTGAAGACACGTATGCCCACGTTCTTAGAAATATACCGGAACCTAGCACTAGCCCGACCAAAATTCACCGATAGTGAAATCGTTCAGGCGGCGCTTATAGCGCATGTAGGCATAACGCTTCTGTTTGAGGGCCGTCTTACACTCGGCCGACCACCATGAGAGTGGTTAGCGTGCAAAACGGTCAGACGTTTTAGGGATTGTAATCAGGCCCACGGCGATGAAGTTGCCGGAGAACTCAACGGCCTCATCTACCGACCTAAACTCCTCGACTGAGATAGAGAATTCAGTCTCAAACTCGGCCGACCACCACGGGAATGGTCAGCGTGAAAAATAGCCAGACGCTCTGGGAATAGTAGTCAGGCCCGCGGCGATGAGGTTGCCGAAGAATTCCTCGACTGAGATAGAGAATTCAGTCATTTCCTGAAATGCAGTACACCGCGCCCGCGCCAAGCACCATCGAGGTGGTCTCTCAGGCGGCAGTCTCTCTAAAAATGATATTTGAATGGGAAAGTGATGACTACCATGGAGGTCATCGACCAACCCCTCAATCATAATCAGGCTGTGCATCCGAAGAGCACAAGGATAGGTCAAAGCAAGAAAATGAAGCGGTTCTCAAGTAGTGATGCGTAAACTCATCCACATTTAGGACACCTATCTCAAGCTCTTCGATCAGATCGGCAAGTACTTGTCCCCTGGGATTTATTGAGTAGTCTCCCCAGAGAGGATGCCTGCCGTTCAGATCTCCAAGCAAGAGAAAGGGCCCCAGCAACCGTGCCACGACGCGGCGGATTGTCCCCCGTCGAAGTGAGCTGACGGTGGAAGGTACGCATAAATGATAGTATACCTCCTATCCAGGTGAAGCTGCACAGCCACTGCCTGAAAGGAGGTATCTAAAGTGAAAAGAAAAACGGAGACATCATGCCGGGTGTAAACCGAGCATCCCCCAGCCTTGCCCCCATCTCGTGGTGGTCGGGTCGCAAGATCCTTATAGCCTGAGAGGGCGGGCAGGGGGCACGCGCCTAGCATGGTCTCCTGCAGAAAAAATAGCTAACGGGGAACGGGACGGGACGAGCCTCCGCAGCTCCTCCCAGTTGGATCGGAGTCCACGGTAATTCCCTTGAAGGAATATGACCTCGAGACCTAGCTCGGAGACGCATCGGTCCCTCCTCGAACAGAAGACCCTCACGAGAATGGCCGTAAGCTTCGTGGAGGCAGAACGTCGGGTGCTGTTGGCCGGACTAAGCGCTGAAGGCGCTGTCGTCTTCGAAGACTTATTGGGGGAGGTTGGGCTCGCCATGGGCGGCTTTTCATCCCTCCGCCTCGAAACCTTAGGCGGACGTTGCGACTTCGGAGGCGGGGGCCCCTGTTTTCGAGGATTAACCGTCTCCGAGCCATTCAGCATACCACTAGGCGTGGGCGAAGGACCCGAAGCTCCTTTGTTGCTGTTCTCCTTTCGGGGGACAGCGTTAGGAACCCCGTAAGATGGCCTGGCGACCAACTTCATGGGTGTTGCCTCCGGTGAGTCTTAACGACTCGGTGGAGGCGCGTATCCGTTTCGCCTTACAGAAAACGGTCACGCTCGGGGAAGAAGGGGGAGCCCTGGTTTAGCCGGGGCTGGGTGTGAACCCTTTGTGCCACCAGATTTACTAGGGCAGCGCTCGGGTTGAGTAAAGCCCTCAGAAGGGCTCCGAATGAGCGCGGAAACAACCGTGCTCGTTGGCCTGGATGGGCCAGGAGCAGAGGGTGTTTTTTTAACCATTGGGCATAAGACGTCCCAGGCAGAGCCGGGTGCGCCAGGACCAAGTCCTTAGCCTCGAGGAATGAGAGTCGATCCTGGGCCTGAACGGCCAGGATTTCTTTCTCAAGGAGATATGCACCACATTGCTTCGAAGAAGCGGGGTGCGGATCTCCGCAATTGACACACTTGGCTACACACGATTTAGACTTATCGTGTGCGGCCTTGGAGCAATTTACACAGACTTCAGGTGACACAGAGTTTGCACGTCTACATGAACGATTCGTATGGCCGAAGCGGTGACAGTAATAGCACCGCCGCGGCAGTGGCACGAATGCCTTTTCGCGCTAGCGGTACCAACCGGCACGCACCGACTCAGGGAGCTTGTCACAGTCGAACGTGTAGAGGTGGGTCTCGACGCCCCTCCCTGTTTTCTCATCACACATTCAACTTTGACCGCCCCCTCTGTCGGCCATCTCTAAAGGTGATGTCCTCTATGGAGTAGTCAACGAGTTCCCTCGCATAAACAACTCCTTTTACAAAGTTCATGGTAGAGTGCAGCGTCACACTAATCGGGGTGCCATCAAGTGTCCGAAGAGCACTTATCTTGGCCGCCTCGGCGGGATTCGCCAGAAGGCTCCCGTCCCAGAAACGGGTCACCTTCGGCTCTATACCAATTACACTAGCTAATGCTCTCCTCTTCTGGATCTTGTTGCCCTTGGCCAACATGCTGCCATCAGTGGAGCGAATAACAAGGAAGCGTTTGAAGCCAGCGGGCTCGAAAACGCCAGGTAACCTTTGAATGAGGGGCTCCGATGTTATCGAGGCTCCGCACTGCGCTCTTTTCGTCTTAGTCATAGTCGCTCCGCACCCGGAAGGGGAGGGGGCAGAGGGGCCGGATGTGCTGATCTTGTCTTGGTCGCCTACCAAAGTGGCAGCAGACCCATCCGTCCCCGCAGCCCATGCGGATGGAGAGGGCGTTGAATGAACCCGCTCCTCCCCTCCGCCGGCAGAAGCCCCTATGCTAGATGGACTGGCATCAGCCAGGTCCTTCTCCAATATGGAGAAGTTTCTGGTAGTCGTATGGGCACGGGTTGGAGGAGATCCCTCCCCTCCTTGTACTGCCTTGGAAACCCGGGCCGTTTGAGGAGGACCTTGCATAGGGGCGGATTCGGGTTCGGTGTTTGGCGCCGAGCCCAGATTCCCTCCCATGGAAGGCCCTACCGTCTTAGGCTGGGTTGCCCCAAGGACCATGTCTATTAAAGAAGGGGCCTCATGTCGGCCATCCCCTCCCAGGATATCGCAGGTTCCGTTGGCAGCGTTACTAGTCATGTGTGGAGAGGCACAGGCCTTGACCCCGGCAAGGTTCAATATTCTTGCCAGCAGGTATTTTGAGGGAAGCGACCGAAGGCGCCTGGCTTCCCTCTCCCCCTAATGGGGTTTGCCCTACCGAGCCGCTTCACTGGGGAGCGGTTGGCTATGAGCTGCCTGCTGGTTTTCTTGGCAGTGTCCTTGGAAAGAAAAGGGAAGGCTGCCGCTGGAAAAAGACGTGCCCGAAAGCACCTCCAGAGAAGCGGGTGAGGGGAAGTCGCCTACACGCGTGGGCGAATGAGAGGAGTAAGCCTCCTATCCGGTTAGAGAAATATGGATGGTCCCCTGTGCAAGCACAGGGGGATGGGATGGATTATTTACAAGTCCCTTGGTGCTCACTGCGAGGTGATTACACCGTAATTTATTTTTTAGTAAAGTTGTGTCTGATATCATGAGGTAGTGATTATGCCGTGATGATTGAAGTATTAAAATTCATTAAAATTTAGATCGTGCTACTGGAGACCTATCTATAGCTTCTTTAATAGTCCTGTCTCTTCGAGGTATCGGATGGTTCCGCTGCCAGGGCAGATATTTTCACCTGTTAGTGCAAATTTTAGGATATCGAGGGTACCCCCCACCATCGATAGGTATCTATCTTCGTCGGAGTTCTCCATAGGTTGGGCATTCCGCGATAAGATGTGCAATTGTGAGGGGTAGAATGCAATCTTCACAGTAAGGGGGATAGCATTTCTCCATTAGGTATCCATGTGTGAGTAGTGAATGTCCGATGCGTAGTCTGCATACGGATACCTCTTGCCGGCGGGTAAGTTCTCGAGGCTTCCATGGCGATAAGTTTTAGTAAATGTGTCGCTTCTTAATTTGTCCGTATAAATCTGCCCATCCAGTTTTCTCGAATAGCGGCCTTTATTGCAATGTAGTCCTCATATGGTATTGGGATATCATTGGGCCTGATTGGAAGGGCGGCATTTTTTGCCGCTGTATCAGCTTGCTCATTTCCAGCTATCCCTCCGTGTGCTGGGACCCAGCAAAAGGAAATTTTCTTTCTTTCGCATGCAGCTCTATATACGTAGTTTCTTATTTCTAACAGAATTGGATGGATGTCTGTCATTCTTTCTAATGTTTGTAGGCTGCTGAAGGAGTCGGTGAAGATTGTGAATTCATCTGATGTTGGGTTATTGTATGCCCACTGCACTGCATGTTTTAAGGCATAGCACTCGGCAGTGAATATTGATAATGTTTGGGATAGTTTTTCAGAGAACGTGTAGTTATTTGATATCACCGAGAATCCTTTTCCGTCTATGAATTTTTATCTGTTGGTGTATATATTTATACCCATATGTGTTGCTGCATGGGTAAAGAATTGAATTTTCTCTCCCAGGGGAGAAGTTGTTGATTGTTTTGTTATATTACCATGGCATATCTTTAAAGTTGTTTCCAAAATGAAATACCTGGGAAAGCAAGTGGATGGATGAGGTTCATCGTTACCCTGATTTCCTCCATCCATAGGCGCACTCTACTTCCAAATGGTCGTGGGAGAGTTAGGCGTGTTGTAAAAATATTATCCATTTGGTCATTCATGACGGCGGTCGAAGTCGGCGATGTTGGGGAGTCGCTGAATGCGGCTAAAGAGGCGTAAGGAGAGTTCTATCCGACGTAGGTTTAGTGTTGTCTCTCCCGGTATCGTATTGTAGGCTCGGTATGGGTGATGATCGGAAGGCTCCGGTAGCCATGCGGAGATATTCATTAGCCACTGTGTTGATGAGTGCAAGGCGTTTCTTGGAAGTAGATGAGTAGATCTCGCATCCGTAATCCAGCAGTTTGGGTCGCACTAAATAGCGGTAGAGAGTGAGAAGTGTTTCGCGATCAGCTCCCCAGTAGTGGCGTGACACTGTACGTAGGACGTTCATTTCTTTCTTACAAGAGTTTTTAATGTTTCTTATATGTGGCTCCCATGTCAACCTTCTATCAAATGATAGTCCTAAGAATTTATAGCTCTCAACGACTGCAATCCTTTTTTGGTATAGGTATAGGTCAGGTTCCCTAATACACCTACGACGGCAGAAGTGGACTACTACGGTCTTCTCGGCTGAGGATTTGTAGCCGTGGGTAGTAGAGCATCTCGTGATGATGTTGATGGCGATCTGGAGGCGTTTTGGGTTTTTTTCTTAAGGGCTATCTGGCGACTGCCCACTTGGGCATAAGTCGCCGCAAACAAACAGCCTAGTTCTAGGCTACTTTAAAATAAAAAATTGAAAACAAAACAACGATAAAAAGGGAACATGACAATTACGAAGCAAGCTCCGGCGTCGGGGTGGTCCCCCTCCCCCCGGCAAGGAGCGTGCGACCTACAAAGAAAACAACAAAACCTAGTTAAATAAAAGGGAGAAGGCCAGTCGACCAGTCAAGGTGCACGCACTCGTCCCTAGTACAAGGTTTTGGTTCTTTTTGTCACTGTTTTTCTTGTTTGTGTCTTGGGTATCTACTATTGAGGGCGGTGTTGGTGTCCCATCAATAATAGGAAGAAGGATTATCTTTTTTCTGCTTCTGTTGGTGGGTGAGGGAGGTGGCTCGTTGGTGGTATGACTCGAGCTTCAATGTGTTTGGTGGGGACGAGGTCTGCTCCACGTGGGTCTTGAGTCTCTTTTTTTCTGTTTTAACTTCTCCTCGTAGATGTCAGTGGTAGGCGCTTTGATTGGTGGTGGCAAAACGCTGTGAGGGGGTGACCGAGATTGTGGGCGGGCCGATCTAGGGTATATCCTGAGTGTCCATTTGTTCGGGGGTGGGGGTCGATGTGCTTAGGGATTTGCTGTGATTGTGATTTTAGGTTTACCTCTCACCTAGGGATGGGGTTTAGCATAGAGGTATGGGGTGTAGGTGCCTCGCGATGTGGCAACTGCTTTTGGTGGGGAGGTGGTCGATTGTCATCCATATGCGTGGGGTAGGGGAGTTCGATATTCGAGGCCTGTGGTGCAGGCTCCTCGGGAGGGGGCGGTTGAGTTTTTGCTTTAACCCCGTGGTATGGGGGTCTGGTCACTCTGCTCATTTCAACTACAGAGGCATAAGAGTTTCTTCCGGTTCCTATGGACGTTTGTGCCTTTTCTCTGGCATCTCTAAAGTTTAGTCGTTCTTTTTCACGTATGGATGATGCTGCTTCTTCGAATTTGTAGACATTACATTTTTGCTTGATGCTAGGTGGGGCTCTACACAGTTTACACATTTCATTCGGCAATTTTCGATTTGTTCAGGGTGTAATGCATTTGCGCAGTTGATGCAAGGGGCAAAACCCTGATTCCTGCGACAACAGGTGTTTGTAGAGTGCCCGAAAGTTTGGCAGTAATAGCATCTTCTGGGGCCTGGTTTGAATTCTTTAACTGTGAAGCTTTGCCTTCCTAAATATATATATTTTGGTAGGATGTCTAGGTCAAATGATATGAAGTGTTTGTTGGTATCTTGCTGTTGTTAATCGTTTTATGTAGTATGTGTACTTGAGTGACAGAGTAGTCGCTTAATTCTTCAATTAATTCCGCTTGGGTATTGGGCAAAGTCTGGTTCTATTATTACGCCTTTACGCATGTTAAAGGAGGGATGTGCTGTTACTATTACTTTATGCCCTGCCAGTTCTTTTAATGTTATTTTTTTCAGCTTGCTCTTTTGTTTTAACTTCGACTAGTATACTACCATCTGGTTGAGGCGAGAGGTGGAAATTGTGATCCTGTGCAGTTGTAATAGTTTTTTGAAATCTTTACTCTGTTTGACCATGCATGTATTCATTAGGTTTGTTTGTTGGCTTTCTGGTTTTATTAGGTAAAATCTTCGGAAAGGTCGATCAACAAATTGTCCTGTGAGTAGCTGCAGTGAGAGCAGTTCAGGCAGCGTTTTGGTGGATCATCCTGGACCTGCTGCTTGCTGGGAGTTTGAAACTTCTGGCGGACTTCTTACTAAATTTGGTCGTTTTTGCGGTGGTGAATTTCGATTTTCTGAGACCTTGCAAGTTTCTTCTATCTGTCCAGTTGTTTTGGGGGGCGATCTTGTGGTTAAAGTTCTCCCACCAGTTTTATCCACGTCTTGTGTTCTTTTCTTTCCTCGAGTTAGTAGATTCGTATCCATTTTCTTCGACGGACTGGGAAGTAAGGGGGGTGGGGAGAGTTGAGGGGATGCGCAGCTTAAGACTTTCTTTGCTGGTTTCATTGGGTTTTTTAAGAGGGATTTGTTAAAGAATTTGTTCGAACATGAACAGGAATCTACCGCCCGCGAAAGTACCATCTTGCCAGATCCACTAAACGAGCGGACCAGAGGCCCGAGAGAAAGGCCTATGGGTTGGTTTCCATTAGCCCCGCGACTTCCCATTGGCGCAGACAACAGGCCGGTTCTAAACGACGTCGGCGTGTAGGCTCATCTGGCGACTGCCTACTTGGGCATTAGTCGCCGTATTAAAACTGGCCTACTTATAAGCTACTTTAAAATAAAATTAAAGAGACGAAAAACACCCCAAAAAGGGGGAAAGGAAGCAAGATCCTGCGTCGCGGGGAGGTCCCCCGGTACAGGAGCGTGCAACCTAAAGGAAAAAACAAAACAAAACAAAAAAAAACAAACCCTGCTTAAATAATAGGGAGAAGGCCGGCCTCCCCCCAAAAGTCAACAAGTCCACCAGTCAATGTGCACGTACTTATCCCGAGTAAAAGGGACAGGCGGTAGTGACCCCGCCCATCCCGGTACCGGGGCAGGTAACGTGCACGAAGAGCACCCAGACTGGGACATTCGACAAGAATGTGCCGAACAGTCTGGGGGACGACGCAGTCGTCGCAATAGGGCGCAGGCGAGCGCTTCATCAAATATCGATGCGTCGCACGAGTGTGTCCGATTCGGAGACGACAGAAAGCGACCTAAAGCCGTCGCGACATTGGGGGATAGATTCATGGAAACAGTAGTGGCGCAATGGCACGCAACTTTAAGTTCCCTTCGACCGTCTCCCATCTTCTTTGCCAAGCAGTCCGAAGAGCTGCCCGTATTGCTGCCATGTAGTCGGTGTGAGGAAGAGCGAAACGCTGGTCCGGTCGCAGAGCCCTCACGGACTCTTTGGCGCGCTCATTCCCCGCAATTCCTACATGTCCAGGAACCCAGCAGAAGATAATCTCGACATCTGCCCGGCTCGCCATAACCAAGGCGTCACGGACACCGCGAACCACAGGATGCGGAGATTCCAATGCCCCGAGAGCACTCAGGGCGCTTTGTGAGTCGCTATAGAGCACAAGAAAATGAAGCGGTTCTCGGACAGTGATGCGTAAACTCATCCACGTTTAGGACACCTATCTCAAGCTCTTCGATCAGATCGGCAAGGACCTGTCCCCTGGGATTTATTGAGTAATCTCGCCAGAGAGAATGCCTGCCGTTCAGATCTCCAAGTCAGAGAAAGGGCCTCGGCAACCGTGTCACGATGCGGCGGAAGTCCCCCGCGTCGAAGTCAGCTGACGATGGAATGTACGCAGAAATGATAGCATACCTCCTATCCAGGTGCAGCTGCACAGCCACTGCCTGAAAGGAGGTATCAAAAGAGAAAGGAAGAACGGAGATATCATTGCCGGGTGTAAACCGCGCATCCCCAGCCCGGCCATCCCGTGGTGGTGGGGTTGCAAGACCCTTGTACCCCGGGAGGGAAGGCAGGGGGCACGCGGCTAGCATTGTCTCCTGCAAATAGATAGCTAACGGGGAACGGGACACGCAGCTCCTCCGAGTTATCCCGGAGTCCACGGCAATTCCATTGAAGGAATATGCCCTCCAGGCCTAGCTCGGAGGAGACACGGGGGCCCTCCTCGAACAGAAGACCCTCAAAGGAATAGCTGTACGCTTCCCGGAGGCAGAACCCCGGGCGCTGTTAACCGGACAAAGCGCTGAAGACGCTGTCGCCTTCGAAGACTTATTGGGAGAGGTTGGGCTCGCCATGCGAGTCTTTACCTCCCTCCGCCTCTAAACCTTAGGCGGGCGTTGTGGCTTCGGAGGCGGGGGCCCTCTTTTCGAGGAACCACCGTCTCCGAGCCACTTGCTCTACCTCTAGGCGTGGGCAACCAAGCCGAGCTTCTTTGTTGCTGTCCTCCTTTCGGGGGACAGCTTTACGAACCCCGGAAGATGGCCTGGCGACCAACTTCAGGGGTTTTGCCTCCTGTGAGTTTAACGACTTGGTGGAGGGGCGTGGCCATTTCGCCTTACGGGAAACGGTCACGCTGGGGAAAGAGGGGGGAGCCCTGGTTTTAGCGGGGGCTGTGGTGAATCCTTTTTGCCGCTAGCTTTACCAGGGGAGTGCCCGGGTAGAGTAGAGCCCGCAGAAGGGCTCCGAAACAACCGTGCTCGTTGGCCTATAATAAAAGGAGCAGAGGGAGCCTTTCTTACTATTGAGGCATATGACGTCCTAGGCAGAGGCGGGCGCGCAAGGACCAAGTCCATAGCTTCGCGGAATGACAGCCGATCCTGGGCCTGAACAGCCAGGATTTCTTTCTCAAGGAGATAAGCACCACATTGCTTCGAAGAAGTTGGGTGCGGTTCTCCGCAATTGACACACTTGGCCACACATGATTTAGACTTATCGTGTGCCACCTTGGAGCAATTTACACAGACTTCGGGTGACCCCGACTTTGCACGTCTACATGAACGATTCGTATGGCCGAAGCGGTGACAGTAATAGCACCGCCGCGGCAGTGGCACGAATGCCTTCACGCGGTAGCGGTACCAACCGGCAAGAACCGACTAAGGAACCTTGTCACAGTCGAACGTGACGAAGAGTGTAGGGGTGGGTCTCGAGGCCCCTCCCTGTTTTCTCATCACACATTCAACTTTGAACGCCCCATGGTCCGCCAGCTCTAAGGTGATGTCCTGTATGGAGTAGTCAACGAGTTCCCTCTCATAAAACTACTCCTTTCACAAAGTTCATGGTAGAGTGCGGCGTCACACTCACCGGGGTGCCATCAAGTGTCCGAAGAGCACTTATCTCGGCCGCCTCGGTGGGATTCGCCAGAAGGCTCCCGGCCGAGGAAACGCTCACCTTCGCCTCGATGTTTTCGAGGCTCCGGACTGCGCTCTTTTCGTCTTAGTCATAGTCGCTCCGCAACCGGAAGAGGGGGGGGAGCAGAGAGCCGTATGTGCCGATCTTGGCTTAGTCGCTTAGCAACGGGGCAGCAGACCCATCCGTCCCCGCAGCTCATGCGGATGGAGGAGCCCCGAGTCTTCTTAGTCTTTTTCTTTTTAGGAGAGGAGGGCGGGGAATGAACCCGCTTCTCTCCTCCGCCAGCAGAAGCCCCTAGGTCAGATGGACTGGCATAAGCCAGGTCCTTCTCCGAGATGGAGAAGGTCCTGGTAGTCGCAGGGGCACCAGTTGGAGGAGATCCCTCCCCTCCTTGTACTCCCTTGGAAACGCGGGCCGTTCGAGGAGGACCTTGCATAAGGGCGGATTCAGTGTTTGGCGCCAAGCCCGAATTCCCCCCCATGGAAGGCCCTACCGTCTGAGGCTGGGTTTCCTCAAGCACCATGTTTATTACAGGAGGGGCCTCCAGTTGGCCATCCCCTCCCACGACATCGCAGGTCCATTTGGCAGTGTCGCCAGTCTTGTGTGGGGAGGCACAGGCCTTGACCCCGGCAAGGTTTAAAATTCTTGCCAGCAGGTCTTTTGAGGGAAGTGACGGTAGGGGCATGGCTTTCCTATTTCCCCTAAGGGGGTTTGCCCTACCGAGCCACTTAGATGTGGAGCGGCTGGCTAAGAGCTGCCTGCTGGCTTTCTTCGAAGTCCCCTGTAAAAGAACAGAGGTGCCCGAAAGCACCTCAAGAGATTGGGCTGAAGGGGAGTCCCCCTACACCCGTAGGTGAAGGAGAGGAGTGACTCTCCTCTCTGGTTAGAGAGATATGGAGGGTTCCCTGCGCAAGCACAGGGGGGTACCCTCCATTCTTTCGCTGTAGCTGCCCGAGGGCGGCTCCGTTGATGTTTCAGGGGAAGTGAGGGGTTGTTTTTTTTATATTTATCATTGGGCATGGTAACCCTATTTGTATCACGGGACGCAATCGCGCATCACCTCTCGCAGTAGCCCGCACTGCAAGAGGTGCTTACAGGCCCGGCAGAGCCCGACGCCGCCATTTGGGAGCACCCATCCCGCCTTGTGGCCTGGCGGCTCCACCTTGGACACGGCGTAAAAAAGATAGATTTTGAAGGAGAGGAAAAGGGATATGAAGAAGGTATGGGAGGGGATGAAGCAGGTTGTTAAAAACCAACCACCCCAGACCGGAGCTCAGGGGTTAGGGAACATTGTCCCCTTCCCCCTCAGCCTCGATCCGGGACGGTTGGCTGAGAAGGTCAGCATCTACCCTGTCAAATTAGAGGCTGACCAGAGAAAGTTGTGGGAGAGGTTGTAGGAAAAGCAAGGAAACAAGTGTTTTGAAGGAAGGAGAATAGGCTAAGCTTGGGTCGGACGGGGTGCGGAGTCCCGTCAGCACGGCGGCCAGTATCGCAAATCGCCGCGCCCCTTGCGGACAGGGGGGCATTACAGAGGGAGCCATGGACTTTACCACCAGGTAACCTCAGGGTAAGCCTGGCAGAACACGCAGGATATACCTGGTGGGCCTTAGCCCATTTCGCGTCCACCCCGGACACGGCCCGGTCCGGCGAACCGAACGCCAAATGTGAAGTTTTACCCCTTCTTGGCGGCCGTCTCCAAAAGGGGTTTGGTAGCCGCCGATATTCCGTAGGTATTGATGGGGTAGATCGAGCCATGACAGACTCCCGAGAATCAGACTTCTCGCCGACCGGAACTAACACAGGCTCGAACGCGAGTAGAGCAGTCCAATCCTATCGAAACAAAGACTTTGAAGAGAGGGAGTAGTAGAGTTGGGAAAGAAATTGACAGATAAGGCTAAAGGGTTGTTAGCGGAAAGGGGAAAATGGGCTAGGCTGGGGACCGACGGGGCGCTGAGGCCCGTCAGCACGGCGACCTGGAAGGCAAATCGCCGCAGGAGCGTGCGATCTACAAAGAAAATAACATACAAAAAAAACAAACTTAGTTAAATAAAAGGGAGAAGGCCGGCCTCCCCCCAAAAGTCCACCAGTCAATGTGCACGCACTCGTCCAAAGTACAAGAACCAGGCAGTAGCGACCGCGCCCATCCCGTACCGGGACAGGTAACGTGCGCGAAGATCACTCAGACGAAGACATTCGAAAAGAATGTGCCGAACAGTCTGGGGGACGACGCAGTCGTCGCAATAGGGCGCAGGCGAGCGCTTCATCAAATATCGATGCGTCGCACGAGTGTGTCCGATTCGGAGACGACAGAAAGCGACCTGAAGCCGTCGCGACATTGGGGGATAGATTCATGGAAACAGTAGTGGCGCAATGGCACGCAACTTTAAGTTCCCTTCGACCGTCTCCCATCTTCTTTGCCAAGCAGTCCGAAGAGCTGCCCGTATTGCTGCCATGTAGTCGGTGTGAGGAAGAGCGAAACGCTGGTCCGGTCGCAGAGCCCTCACGGACTCTTTGGCGCGCTCATTCCCCGCAATTCCTACATGTCCAGGAACCCAGCAGAAGATAATCTCGACATCTGCCCGGCTCGCCATAACCGTAGCGTCACGGATATCGCGAACCAGGGGATGCGGAGATTCCAATGCCCCGAGAGCACTCAGGGCGCTTTGTGAGTCGCTATAGATCACAATCCGGTCTCCGAACCGGGCACGTGACGTAATCTCCTGTACAAAGTGGTGTATTGCCACCAGCTCGGCCGTGAAGACAGACGCAGCGCCTGGTAGAGCCCCGAAAACTTCAAACATAGGGGATACAACGTGGAAGCCGACCCCCCTCTTGGGACTTGGAGCCATCCGTATACACTAGCACAGTTCCAGCGTGACACGATGTGTGCTCCAAAAAGATCGAACGCAATACTCCCGGCGCAGTACAAGCTTTGGGAGCAGAGGCGTTGTGACAAATAGCCAAATGTGGTACCCTCCAGGGTACCACATTTGGGCAGAACCAGGGGCGCCACCGACCCGAGAGCTATATCTACCTCCCGAAGGAGTTTCCTGGCCCTAAACCCAAAGGGCTTAGGGTTTTACTGGCGTCTCTCGGCGGCATAGGCACCATCGAGATCAGCTGCGGATACAGTGAGAGCTGTTGGCGACTGAGGGAGACGCCGGGCTCGCGTGTACAGGCGAGTGATGCACTGCACGCGGCGCAGAGCGAGTGGTATCTCCCCAGCATCAATTAACATGCTCTCAATAGGGAAAGTGCGGAAGGCACCGGTCGCAAGGCGAAGGCCGGTGTGGTGGATCGAATCCACCTTCCGCAATAAACTCTCGGCTGCGGATGCATAAAACTCGCAACCATAGTCGAGCTTCGAACGAACAAAGGATCGATAAAAAAGTAGGGCAGTAGCCCTATCAGCGCCCCAAGTGCTGAACGTCACGGAACGGAGAATGTCCATGGCGCGGGTACAAGAGACCCTAAGGCTGCGAATATGAGCCTTCCAGGTGAGGCGTCGGTCGAATACAAGACCAAGGAAATGGTGCGACTCAGCCACATCCAGGCGCACCCCATTAAGAAACAAATCTGGGTCATGGTGAAGCCGTGGATGGCGGCACAAGTGCACCACCTTAGTCTTGACCAAAGAAAACCGAAACCTGTGCGTTTCGGCACAGCGAGAGACGCGGTTCAATGCCTGTCGGAGTCGACGCTCCAGAGTCAGCATCTGGGCCGCGCCAAAAGAGATCGAAAGGTCGTCCACGTAGAGCGTAGCGAGAACATCTTCCGGCAGCACCGAGGTGATGCCGTTGATGCTCAGGGCAAAGAGTGTGACACTGAGGACACTTCCCTGCGGGACACCCTCTTCCTGCTCCTTTGGGCCGGAGACGGCTCCCCCCACCCGTACGCGGAATCGACGATCTCGCAAAAATTCAGATATAAACATTGGGAGGCGTCCCCTCACCCCCATCGTGTGGAGAGTCTCCATGATACCGTATCGCCATGCGGTATCATAGGCCTTCTCCAGATCGAAAAACACCGTGGCGTAGTGCTGTCTACGAAGGAAAGCCTCGCAGACGGCATTTTCCAGTCGGAGCAGAGCATCCGACGTGGAGTGGAACTTGCGGAAGCCGCACTGTGCGGAAGACAGATGGCCTCCGCTGTCCAGGAAAAAGGCTAATCTAACATTTACCAATTTCTCCATCAACTTGCACACGCAAGAGGTTAGAGAGATTGGGCGGAAACCGGTCGGAGTAGAGTGATCTCTCCCCGGTTTGCGAAAGGCGAGCACAGTAGCGATTCGCCAGGAGTCTGGGAGAAGACCTTCCACTCAGATCCTGTTGAACAAATCTAACAGAAAGGCCATGCCTCGCTCACCTAGATGTCGAAGCATGGCGTACGGGACATCGTCCGGACCATGGGCGGTGTCCGCGCACGAAGCGAGAGCGGAACGCAACTCGCTTACAGTAAACTTGTCGTTGAAGGGTGCTCCGCCTCTGGAGGTAAAGTCCAGCCGGCGGCCCTCCGCGACATCACGGCTAGAGAATGCAGAAAAAGCGGTCGCGAAGGATTCCGCCACGGACGCGGGGTCCGAGATTGCGGTCCCATTCTGCTGGAGAACGGGAGGGGGGTCCTGCGAGAACTTGCCCCGAATCCTTTTGACTCGCTTCCACACCTCAGCTAAAGGGGTCTTCCCGTTAAGTGAAGACACGTATGCCCGCCAAGAAGAGCGGCCGGCGTGCTTCGAAATTTTTTTTTTTTTTTTTTTTCTAAGAGCTCATCTGGCGACTGCCTACTTGGGCATTAGTCGCCGTATTAAAACTGGCCTAGTTCTAGGCTACTTTAAAATAAAATTAAAGAAAAAAACAAAACACCCCAAAATGGGGAAAGGAAGCAAGCTGGTGCGTCGGTGAGAGGTCCCCCCGGCGCAGGAGCGTGCAACCAAAGGAAAAAACAAACAAAAAACAAAACAAAACACAAACCTTGCTTAAATAATAGGGAGAAGGCCGGCCTCCCCCAAAAAGTCAGCAAGTCCACCAGTCAAAGTGCACGCACTCGTCCCGAGTACAAGGGACAGGCGGTAGCGACCCCGCCCATCCCGGTACCGGGACAGGTGTCGTGCGCGAAGATCACCCAGACTGGGACATTCGACAAGAATGTGCCGAACAGTCTGGGGGACGACGCAGTCGTTGCAATAGGGCGCAGGCGAGCGCTCCACCAGATAGCGATGCGTCACACGAGTGTGTCCGATTCGGAGACGACAGAAAGCAACCTGAAGCCGCCGCGGCATTGGGGGATAGGTCCATGGGAACAGTCGCGGCGCAATGGCACGCAACTTTAAGTTCCCTTCGACCGTCTCCCATCTTCTTTGCCAAGCAGTCCGAAGAGCTGCCCGTATTCCTGCCATGTAGTCGGTGCGAGGAAGAGCGAAACGCTGGTCCGGGCGCAGAGTCCTCGCGGACTCTTTGGCGCCCTCATCGGCGCGCTCATTCCCCGCAATTCCTACATGTCCAGGAACCCAGCAGAAGATAATCTCGACATCTGCCCGGCTCGCCAAAACCGTGGCGTCACGGATTTCGCGAACCAGGGGATGCGGAGATTCCAATGCCCCGAGAGCACTCAGGGCGCTTTGTGAGTCGCTATAGATCACAATCCGGTCTCCGAACCGGGCACGTCGCGTAATCTCCCGTACCGAGTGGTGTATTGCCACCAGCTCGGCCGTGAAGACAGACGCAGCGCCTGGTAGAGCCCCGCTGACTTCAAACAGAGGGGAAACGGCGTGGAAGCCGACCCCCTCTTGGGACTTGGAGCCATCCGTATACACTGGCACGGTACCAGCGTGACGCGATGTGTGCTCCAAAAAGGTCGAACGCAATACTCCCGGCGCAGTACAAGCTTTGGGAGCAGAGGCGTGGTGACAAATAGCCAAATGTGGTACCCTCCAGGGTGGCGTCCTGGGCAGAACCAGGGGCGCCACCGGCCCGAGAGCTATATCTAACTCTCGAAGGAGTTTCCTGGCCCAAAACCCAAAGGGCTTAGGGTATGACTGGCGTTTCTCGGCGGCATAGGCACCATCGAGATCAGCTGCGGATGCAGTGAGAGCTGTTGGCGACTGAGGGAGGCGCCGGGCTCGCGCGTACAGGCGAGTGATGCACTGCACGCGGCGCAGAGCGAGTGGCATCTCCCCAGCATCGACCAACAGGCTCTCAATGGGGGAAGTGCGGAAGGCACCGGTCGCAAGGCGAAGGCCGGTGTGGTGGATCGAATCCACCTTCCGCAATAAACGCTCGGCTGCGGATGCATAAAACTCGCATCCGTAGTCGAGCTTCGAGCGAACAAAGGATCGATAAAAAAGTAAGGCGGTAGCCATATCAGCGCCCCAAGCGCTGAACGTCACGGAACGGAGAATGTCCATGGCGCGGGTACAAGAGACCCTAAGGCTGCGAATATGAGCCTCCCAGGTGAGGCGTCGGTCGAATACAAGACCAAGGAAACGGTGCGACTCTACCGCATCCAGGCGCACCCCATTAAGAAACAAATCTGGGTCGGGGTGAAGCCGTGGATGGCGGTAGAAGTGCACCACCTTAGTCTTGGCCAAAGAAAACCGAAACCTGTGCGCGTCGGCATAGCGAGAGACGCGGTTCAATGCCTGTTGGAGTCGACGCTCCAGAGTTGGCATCAGGGCCGCGCCAAAAGAGATCGAAAGGTCGTCCACGTAGAGCGTAGCGAGAACATCTTCCGGCAGCACCGAGGTGATGCCGTTGATGCTCAGGGCAAAGAGTGTGACACTGAGGACACTTCCCTGCGGGACACCCTCTTCCTGCTCCTTTGGGGCAGAGAGGGCTCCCCCCACCCGTACGCGGAATCGACGATCTCGCAAAAATTCAGATATAAACATTGGGAGGCGTCCCCTCGCCCCCATCGTGTGGAGAGTCTCCATGATACCGTATCGCCATGCGGTATCATAGGCCTTCTCCAGATCGAAAAACACCGTGGCGTAGTGCTGTCTACGAAGGAAAGCCTCGCAGACGGCGTTTTCCAGTCGGAGCAGAGCATCCGACGTGAAGTGGAACTTACGGAAGCCGCACTGCGCAGAAGACAGATGGCCTCCGCTGTCCAGGAAATAGGCTAATCTAACATTTACCAATTTCTCCATCAACTTGCACACGCAAGAGGTTAGAGAGATTGGGCGGAAACCGGTCGGAGTAGAGTGATCTCTCCCCGGCTTGCGAAAGGCGAGCACAGTAGCGATTCGCCAGGAGTCTGGGAGAAGACCTTCCACCCAGATCCTGTTGAACAAATCTAACAGAAAGGCCATGCCTCACTCACCCAGGTGTCGAAGCATGGCGTACGGGACATCGTCCGGACCATGGGCGGTGTCCGCGCACGAAGCGAGAGCGGAACGTAACTCACTCACAGTAAACTTGTCGTTGAAGGGTTCTCCGCCTCTGGAGGTAAAGTCCAGCCGGCGGCCTTCCGCGACATCACGACGTGCATTGAATGCTGGCGGAGCAGCATCACGGCTAGAGAATGCGGAAAAAGCGGTCGCTAAGGATTCCGCCACGGACGTGGGGTCCGAGATTGCGGTCCCATTCTCCTGGAGAACGGGAGGGGGGTCCTGCAAGAACTTGCCCCGAATCCTTTTGACTCGCTTCCACACCTCAGCTAAAGGGGTCTTCCCGTTAAGTGAAGACACGTATGCCCGCCAAGAAGAGCGGCGGGCGTGCTTCGAAATAAACCGGAACCTAGCCCTAGCCCGACGAAATTCAGCGACAGTGAAATCGTTCGGGCGGCGCTTATAGCGCATGTAGGCATAACGCTTCTGTTTGAGGGCCGTCTCACACTCGGCCGACCACCATGGGAGTGGTCGGCGTGCAAAACGGCCAGACGTCCTAGGAATAGTAGTCAGGCCCACGGCGATGAGGTTGCCGGAGAAGAACTCAACGGCCTCATCTACCGACCTAAACTCCTCGACTGAGATAGAGAATTCAGTCATTTCCTGAAATGCAGGCCACCGCGCCCGCGCCAAGCACCACCGAGGTGGTCTCCCAGGCGGCAGTTGCCCTGAAAATGATATTTGAATGGGAAAGTGATCACTACCATGGAGGTCATCGACCACCCCCCAATCAAAATCAGGCTGTGCATCCGAAGAGCACAAAGATAGGTCAAGGCAAGAAAATGAAGCGGTTCTCGGACAGTGATGCGTAAACTCATCCACGTTTAGGACACCCATCTCAAGCTCTTCGATCAGATCGGCAAGGACTTGTCCCCTGGGATTCATGGAGTAATCTCCCCAGAGAGGATGCTTGCCATTCAGATCTCCAAGCAAGAGATAGGGCCTCGGCAACCGTGCCACGACGCGGCGGAAGTCCCCCGCGTCGAAGTCAGCTGACGGTGGAATGTACGCAGAAATGATAGTATACCTCCTATCCAGGTGCAGATGCACAGCCACTGCCTGAAAGAAGGTATCTAAAGAGAAAGGAAGAACGGAGACATCATGCCGGGTGTAAACCGCGCATCCCCCAGCCCGGCCATCCCGCGGTGGTGGGGTCGCAAGACCCTTATACCCCGGGAGGGCAGGCAGGGGGCACGCGCCTAGCATGGTCTCCTGCAAAAAAATAGCTAACGGGGAACGGGAGGAGGCGAGCCTCCGCAGCTCCTCCCAGTTGGCCCGGAGTCCACGGCAATTCCATTGAAGGAATATGCCCTCCAGGCCGCGCTCGGAGGAGACGCGGAGGCCCTCCTCGAACAGAAGACCCTCAAAGGAATAGCTGTACGCTTCCCGGAGGCAGAACCCCGGGCGCTGTTGGCCGGACAAAGCGCTGTCGCCTTCGAGGACTTATTGGGGGAGGTTGGGCTCGCCATGCGAGTCTTTTCCTCCCTCCGCCTCGAAACCTTAGGCGGGCCCTGCGGCTTCGGAGGCGGGGGGCCCTCTTTTCGAGGAACCACCGTCTCCGAGCCACTCGCTCCACCTCGGGGCGTGGGCGAAGGAGCCGTTTCCCCTTGCGGGAAACGGTCACGCTGGGGGAAGCCCTGGTTTTAGCCGGGGCTGGGTATGAACCCTTTTTGCCGCCAGCTTTACCAGGGGAGCGCCCGGGTTGGGTAGAGCTCGCAGAAGGGCTCCGAATGTGCGCGGAAACAACCGTGCTCGTTGGCCTGGATGGGCCAGGAGCAGAGGGTGCCTTTCTAACTACTGAGGCATATGACGTCCCAGGCAGAGCTGGGCGCGCCAGGACCAAGTCCTTAGCCTCGCGGAATGAGAGTCTATCCTGGGCCTGAACGGCCAGGATTTCTTTCTCGAGGAGATATGCACCACATTGCTTCGAAGAAGCAGGGTGCGGCTCTCCGCAATTGACACACTTGGCCACACACGATTTGGACTTATCGTGTGCGACCTTGGAGCAATTTACACAGACTTCGGGTGACCCTGACTTTGCATGTCTACATGAGCGATTCGTATGGCCGTAGCGGTGACAGTAATAGCACCGCCGCGGCAGTGGCACGAATGCCTTCACGCGGTAGCGGTACCAACCGGCACGCACCGACTCAGGGAGCTTGTCACAGTCGAACGTGACGAAGAGTGTAGGGGTGGGTCTTGAAGCCCCTCACTGTTTTCTCATCACACGTCCGACCTTGACCGCCCCATGGTCGGCCAGCTCTAGGGTGATGTCCTCAATGGAGTAGTCAACGAGTTCCCTCGCATAAACTACTCCTTTCACAAAGTTCATGGTAGAGTGCGGCGTCACACTCACCGGGGTGCCATGAAGTGTCCGAAGAGCACTTATCTTGGCCGCCTCGGCGGGATTCGCCAGAAGGCTGCCGTCCGAGAAACGGGTCACCTTCGGCTCTCTACCAATTGCACTAGCTAATCCTCTCCTCTGATGGATCATGTTGCCCTTGGACAACATGGTGCCATCAGTGGAGCGAATAACGAGGAAGCGTTTGAAGCCAGTGGGCTCGAAAACGCCAGGTAACCTCTGAATGAGGGGCCCCTATGTCATCGAGGCTCCGCCCTGTGCACTCTTGGTGTTAGTCTTGGTCAGGGGCTCCGCATACAAGGGGGTAGGGGGGCCGGATGTGCTGATCTTGTCTTGGTCGCCTACCAAAGTGGCAGCAGACCCATCCGTCCCCGCAGCCCCCGCGGATGGAGCGGAGCCCCGAGTCTTTTTCTTTTTTGGAGAGGAGGGCGGGGAATGAACCCGCTTCTCCCCCCCGCCGGCAGAAGCCCCCAGGCCAGATGGACCGGCCTCAGCCAGGTCCCTCTCCGAAATGTAGAAGGTCCTGGTTGTCGTAGGGGCACCTGTCGGAGGAGATCCCTCCCCTCATTTTACTGCCTCGGAGCCCTCAGCCATTTGAGGAGGACCTTGCATAAAGGCGGATTCGGGTTCGGTGCTTGGCACCGAGCCCGAATTCCCCCCCCATGGAAGGCCCTACCGTCTGAGGCTGGATCTCCGGATCTCCTCAAGGACCATGTCAATCACAGGAGGGGCCTCCAGTTGGCCATCCCCTCCCAGGACATCGCAGGTCCCCTTGGCAGTGTCGCCAGTCTTTTGTGGGGAGGCACAGGCCTTGACCCCGGGAAGGTTCTAAAATTCTTGCCAGCAGGTCTTTTGAGGGAAGCGACCGAAGGGGCCTGGCTTCCCTCTCCCCCCTAAGGGGGTTTGCCCTACCGAGCCGCTTCGATGGGGAGCGGCTGGTTAAGGGCTGCCTGCTGGCTTTCTTGGCAGTCCCCTTGGAAAGAAAAGAGGGGACTGCCGCTGGGAAAAGGGAGGTGCCCGAAAGCACCTCCAGAGAAGGGGGTGAGGGGGAGTCCCCTGCACCCGTAGGCGAAGGAGAGGAGTAAGCCTCCTCTCTGGTTAGAGAAATATGGAGGGTCCCCTGTGCAAGCACAGGGGTTGGGGGGACCTCCATTTTTTTCCTGGAGCTGCCCGAGGGCGGCTCCGTTGTTCTTGGGGAAGTTGGGGGTTTGTTTTTTTTTATTTGATCATCATTGGGCATGGTGACCCTTTTTTTAACACAGGATGCAATAGCGCACACCTCTCGCAGTAGCCCGCACTGCGAGAGGTGCTTACAAGCCCGGCAGAGCCAGGCGCCACCATTTGGGACCACTCCTCCCGCCTGGTGGCCTGGCAGTCCATCGGCATAAAATATATAGATTGTGAAGAGGAGAGGAAAAGGGATGTGAGGAAGGTATGGGTGGGGATGAAGCAGGTTGTTAAAAACCAGCCACCCCAGACCGGAGCTCAGGGGTTAGGGAACATTGTCCCCCACCCCCTCAGCCCCGATGCAGGACGGTTGGCTGAAAGGAAGGTCAGCATCTACCCTGTGAAATTAGAGGCTGACCAGAGAAAGTTGTGGGAGAGGTTGTGTGAAAAGAGAGGAAACAAGTGTTTTGAAGGAAGGGAGAGAGGCTAAGCTGGGGCCGGACGGAGCGCTGGATCCCGTCAGCACGCCGGCCAGGATGGCAAATCGCCCCGCCCCTTACGGGGTCAAAACATACCAACTTCTCCCTTCAGAGCAAGAAAAAATCGTCCAGCCCGAAGGTACCTTAGGTTTTATTATCGACTTATGGAATATGAGTTTTTGTACTTTATGGTATAATGTTTTTACTATAACAGTCATAGCCGTTAGTATAAGATATTTGGGGGCTCTTTATTTACTATAACATGACATGTTTGTTGAAATATTAGATATTTCGAGCATTGTTTTATTCTCAATGCACATCCACGGTGTGAGTGTAATTTTGCTGTGCTGAAAATTCATCTTTTTTGATTTGAAAAATCCCTGACCTAAAAATACCCATTCCCTCCAACCCCTTCTTAAATCTCAATTTCTTCATGTTTTTCATTAAGCAACTTCTGGGTGCAAAACAATCTCTGGTCCAGTAAATTTTTAAGTAGTAAATTGAACCCACTCTGCTGTGTAGATTCTTTGTAGGCAGCAAAAGAGGTCCTGCTTGGAGAACTTTCAAAACCAATATAGCCACAAACTTCCTGCTTATCCTCAATGCAAGATGGTTAAGGAGTTTATAGCCAATTTCCAACCAGTTTATGGCATTTTTGGCAAAGGTTTTTTGTAAAAATAGCATTTTTGGGGGCATAATTTTGAAAGACTATTTTGAACCCACTTATAATTAAAAAGAAAAAGAAAATAAAAACATTTCCCTTCTCAACTGTAATTTATTAAAATCCTATATCAGACAATAAGAACTCATCCTCATCTTCAAGCAAATCCTTAGAAGTTTTTTGAGTTGATTTATACATAGCATCAGTATTAAATTTTAGCAACATTTTATCACTTACAGCATAAATTTTACAATGGAGACTAAATACTCTCTACAAAAGCATTTGATCGATATGGATAACAACCAATTGCATTTTTTGACACATCAATACCTGAATTAGATCTACTAAGCAGGCACTCTCATGTACTGTTTTCAATTTCATCAAGGTCAAGATTAAAACCACATGTAAATCAGAAAATCTTAAATATCGGGTTTGTGACAAATCTGGATGAAAGGATTTCAGAGTTTCATAAAATTGAAACATATTTGAAGCAAATATTAGAAATTTTACGCACCCTTATTAAGACACAGTTGTGTTTCTTTTGGCAAATTGGAATTATGAAGTTCCTGAATAAATTTTGCACCAAAATCTATTTCATCTAGAGATCTTAAATGTTGCTCTTCAATAATTTCATATGTGTTTATATATGGTTGTTTACATATTCTACTTATTAATGAAAGAAAAAATACATTTAAATCATTAAACAACTGGCCCTGATCAGCATTGAATTGATTTTTAAAGAATTGATTTTCTCAAATTCATTTATGAGAGGTAGTACAGACTAAATATAGATAATTTGTCACATCATTTAGCATTTCTTTGAACAGTCTACAGGTATAATTCCTATTGCATTCTATTGACTTGAAATAGGCAGAGTTCATGCCACTGTGTCACAATTGCATAAATAACTTTTCCTGTTACAAGCCAGAAAATGTCTGAAGGGTTTATAAATCTGGTAGGATATAAGTTAGGGAAATTTGCATTCATTATTTCAGATAATTTTTCAAAGTTACCAATTCTTTGAGAACTAAATTTAAAGTGTTTTGCAACTTCTGACAATAAAAAGCTTAGATTTGATGGGAGTTCATTCTTTAGCACACACAAATACACCTGATTAGAACACATTTTGAAGAAAATTCTTTGACCCCTATACGCACAGTTATTGCAACCACAAAGATTTGATGCTCCATCAGTACCCAACCCATCATATTAGATAGAGGCACTTGATTTTCATTGAAAAAGTTTATAATGTCAGCAAAAAGTGATGATGCAATAGCTGAGTGTAAATGTAGTAAAGAAAAAAAATTGTGATGATTGACGCACTATCCTTCTTGATTTTTTTTTAAGAGCTCATCTGGCGACTGCCTACTTGGGCAGTAATCGCCGTATTAAAACTGGCCTAGTTCTAGGCTACTTTAAAATAAAATTAAAGAGACAAAAACACACACACCCCAAAAAAGGGGGAAAGGAATTGAGCAGTATGCAAGCTCCTGCGTCGGGGGAAGGTCCCCCCTGTGCAGGACCGTGCAACCTATAAGGAAAAAAAAAACAAAAGCAAAAAAAAACAGTCAATGTGCACGCACTCGCCCCGAGTACAAGGTACAGGCGGTAGCTACCCGACACAACCTGGTACCGGGACAGGTAACGTGCGCAAAGATCACCCAGACTGGGACATTCGACAAGAATGTGCCAAACAGTATGGGGGACTACGCAGTCATCACAATAGGGCGCAGGCGCGCGCTCCCTCAAATAGCAATGCATCACATGAGAGTGTCCGATTCGGAGACAACAGAAAGCAACCTGAAGCCATCGCGGATATCCTTCTTGAAGTACGAGGAGCGGTCAATAAGTTTTGCAATTCGGATAAGGAAACGAGATATGAAGAAGGGTGCTTTATTATTTTTCAATATAACTGCCCTCGACTTCAATGCACTTACGCCACTTGTCCCTGAGGCTTCAAATTCCCGACATCCAGAAATCTCCTGACTGCTCTTCAATCCACTACTGGACGGTGCGCTGGACATCTACATCATCCCCAAACCGGCATCCATGCAGTGCAGCCTTGAACTGACGGAATAAAAAGTAGTCACTAGGGGCCAGATCTGGACTGTAGGGAGGATGGTTGAGCTCCTCGAATCTGCACTTGCGCAGGGCAGTTGTGCAACTCTGGCCTTGTAGACTTAGACGACGTTGAAGTCGATCATGGGGCGTGAGGTTTCTAGGGAACCAACGAGCAGAGACCTTGGTCATGGCCAAATTATCGTGGATGATGTTGATTTCACTTGCATGTGATATTCCAAGTTCTCGCTGGATTTCTTAGACCTTCACCCGTCGATTTTCAAGGATCATCCTCTACACGGGCCACATTGTCCTCATTGGTCAAGTCTGACGGGTGACCTGCACGGGGGCCATCTTCAAGGGTATAACGACCATGGTGGAACTCCCAATTGCAGCGAGCAATGGCTGCATAGGAAGGGGCAGTGTCAGTGTACACTGCAACCATGCATCACTTTAGCATTCTGGCCTTCCTTGGTCAAAAGTTTGATCACTGTGCGGTGCTCAACCTTCTCCATTGTTGAAATATTTGTGTCTGACGATCTGCGATCAGCTACTGCTTCTTAAATAGACGAGGCAGGAGCGTGCGGCTGCAGGTCCTAGCACCCCCACAAACCGCCATCCCCTTTCCTCCGTTTTGCCCTACTGATTAGCAAAACTTATTGACATCCATCGATTCATCAATAATAGCGAAAATGGCATTGTTTTAATGTCATTGATTATGCTTTCCTGGAGAAATGGGTAGACAACATTATTCAGAATACTGGTACATTTAGATTATGAAGAGAATCATTAATGAGTGAACACCTGCTTATAAAATCTGTCAGATGATCGGTAGATCTAATAGCCGAGTGACATGCAATAACCACACTCCATTTTATATCAAACATCTTCATCTTGTTTTAGGATTGAGAAACATAACAATACTTGTTGAACTTGAAATTCCTGCAGAAGACTTGTGTTTTGGGGGGCGAGCGAGCATGCATTTCTGAATTAGACTTCTTGTCATATCTTCTAGTTATCATGTGTAAACTTTTTTGTTTTCATATTGCATGTGATTCCTAAACACTGCCCCTTTCTTTTGTAAGCCGTAACTTTTTTTTTTTTTTTTACCCTGATGGCTCATCTTGTTAATAGGATTTTTCCAGGTATCTGCTAATCCCTAGTCCTTTATATATATATATATATATATATATATATATATATATATATATATATATATATATATATATATATATATATATATATATATATATATAATATATATATATATATATATATATATATATATAATATATATATATATATATATATATATATATATATATATATATATATATATATATATATATATATATATATATATTATATATATATATATATATATTATATATATATATATATATATATATATATATATATATATATATATATATATATATATATATATATATATATATATATATATATATATATATATATATATATATATATATATATATATATATATATATATATATATATATATATATATATATATATATATATATATATATATATATATATATATATATATATATATATATATATATATATATATATATATATATATATATATATATATATATATATATATATATATATATATATATATATATATATATATATTATATATATATATATATATATATATATATATATATATATATATATATATTATATATATATATATATATATATATATATATATATATATATATATATATATATATATATATATATATATATTATATATATATATATATATAT